>BGNK01000031.1:362601-406653 GCA_003297005.1 Symbiodinium sp. clade A Y106 | reverse complement strand
TAAGGTGCTTTTAAAGAAATAGGATATCATCGAAGAAAAGACTTGAGAAAGATGAGAAGAAGGCACAAAAAGCAACCATCGAGAACCGGCTGAGACCGGAGACCCATGTGTGTGTGTGTGTCCCTCTCTGTATATATAGCCACGCATGTGGGTATGTGTGTGTATGTATGTATGTATGTATGTATGTATACTAGAGCGCGAGCGCCCCATGCAAAGTCAAACCCTGCGCCGGTGGACCGCCGAGGACGTAGAGAAGGCGCTCGCCAAGGCACGCGCCGCCCTGGCGGGCGCCCCAATGCTCGGTCCGATCGAACAACTGGAGAGATTGGGTTTAGGAGTCAGGTTTTGGTCTTTCGGGATGTAGGGTTGATCCCAAAGGCGAGCGGTGCATCTGCCGCTGCTGCGGCGATGAGGGAGGGACTCGTGTAGTATATTGGGCAGCATAGCGCGAGAGATCTGAAGTCTAATATATTCACCCTACCGAAACCTGATGATGCCCTACAGTTGTCTTTGGAGTCCCTTTAGACTTGCAGCCGATCACCCAAAATCGTCCTCTCCACTTTATGAGACATGTCAATGTGCACAAGGCTCAGTCCTCGTCCGTGGAGTCGCCCAAGGCCGCCGTGTCGGATAGGGAGAATCGGTAGTGACAAGTGGCAGCATTGCTGTTTGTGGTTTAGGGTCGAGGGTTTGCTGCTTAGGTTCAGGGTTTAGGATGTAAGGTTGAGTGAATCCTCACTTCTTCCGCAAATAAGTTTTCTGCCCAAGTATTGCCCTAAACCCTAAACCGTGGAGTGTGATGAACCTCGAGGCGCTCTTAGAGACGGACCTCAAGCAAGACTCGAAGGCAGTCTGCGTGGGGCATGGAAATAGGGCATCCTCTCCGCCGGACAGGGTAACGCACCGTACCCATGCAGCATAGGCATGTGTGCTGTCTATCTCAAACTACGGTAGGTCATGTCGGCTATGATGCCGTGCTAGATCCCAACCGCCGTCATACATAACAGAGGGTGCAGCGGTGGTAATCTAGCTTCGCTTCATGAATGCAGATACCTGCTCATGCCGCATGCTGGGCATGCGAGCTCCAGCTAGGATGACCAGAAGACCAAGATTCTGCAGCCGCCTTTGGCCACTGCACGGGCCTCAGCCACGATGTGCACATAGCCCAAATGTCCGATTTGTTGAACAGCTAGAATCTCTATCAGTAGCTGTCAACCGTCCGTGGGGGCGAGCAGGGCGTGAAACCCGGAACCCTCAGGCCACTGATAAACCGACCCCTGCAGCGCCTGAATCCTCAACCCAAATAGCCTTGGATCCCTAAAGCCCGTTAGCCCCAAATCCCTCAATGATTCAAGCCCCTGAACCCTAGACCAATAAAAAAACAGCAAATACAAAAGATAATCACAAGACGACTAGTAAAAATAGAAATAACAATGATAAGATAAAAATAATACGAGTAGTAATAGTAATGATCATTGCAAGATTGAATCCTCTGATCCTGCAACCCAGGAGTTGGCAGCCGCTGCACCAGTGGAGGATGGGAACCCCCCATAGGTTTCGGGGCTAGGGTTTATAAAGGTTCCAGGGATGTAGGATTTTGGGCTTTAGAGTTTGGGGTTATTGGGTTATGGGGTTAACGGGGTTTAGGCCCACCGGGTCGAATTCTGGAATTCCGGAGTGGCCAGTGCGATCTGCAGACACTAGCACTGGGGGCTGCTGGAGCATATACAAATCTATATATTATACATGTATATATATATATATATATGTATATAAATATATACATATGTATACATATGTATATGTACACGTTGTCGCCATTAGTACTTGCTCCAAGAACAGTTGTGTTCCACATCCCCGCATAGCTCGATGGTCTGGTGTGCGCCCGTGATTCTTAATGTTGCTAGTGCGATTATTATAATAGTTTTTTGTGTGTTTAACACAATATGTCTATTAGTATTGCTATTATTACCTGCCCTGGGTGCGAACGTTATTTCCTTCCAGCCCCCTCCAGGTCTGAACGTTTGCGCCGGCCCCGATAGCTTTCTCTCTTACCGGGCACTCTGTTAGCTCCAGGTTAAGGCCAGGTTCATTGGAAGTCCATGGCTGGAGCTTTGAAAGCTGGGATTACGCCCAAACCGCATCGCCTGCATGGCTATTTTTTGCTCTCGCCTGCGTGCTCGGGGTGTACTAAACCTAAAATCCGAAACCCTAAGTCCCTGCCCGGTGAAGTTCCGCAGGAGCCCACCTGGCACCCCTACCGGGCGCTGGGAGCACCCTGGTGGCAGTTGGACATCATGACAAGTATCGGTATCAGGCTTCAGGGTGTTCGAAATGGTGAGTATGTTTTTTCGAGGATCTTCATGACTGTATCAGTGTTTCTGTCTGTACGTGTTTTGCACCTATGTCTTTGTGCATCTGTATGCACACATGTCTCATGCGAACACTTGCATCGATGTGCTAAACCCTCTGGTCGTCTCTGATATCGCATTGTGGTTCTTACCGATACTAGCTTCGTATGAAAAGTTACCTTTCAACAGAGCAGGCATTGTTTCTGCAGTAGCATCATCACCAGCACTTCCGTGATTCTTCATATCATGACCTCCGTGGATCCTCGGGTTGTGACGATGCTCCCCCTTCCCGATTTTGGCCCGCGCTATGATCCCACAAAGGCTAATTACAGTGTACAAAATGCGCTGATGCTGGTTAGTATAGTTATCACTAATACTAGTATTCTTATCATAATTGCTAGGACCATTGCCATTAGTATTAGTATGATTATCATTATCATTAGTATTATTATCACCATTATTAGCATTCTTATCATTAGCTTTGCATCATTACTTTGGAGCCCTAAACCCTAAACCCTAAACCCTAAACCCTAAACCCTAAACCCTAAACCCCTAAACCCGACCTTCCGCCTTTGCAGCAGGTGGTGCTCCTGGGGCTCGCCTTGTCGGGGCCCCGAGGTGCTCGAAGATTTTGCTCCCATTGCTAGCATTATTATCAGCGTTAGAAATATCATAGTACTATGATTGTTATTAAGCATTAGTATTATTATGGTGGGAGTTTTGAGGCTTGGTCTTCGTGTTCAGAAGTGTAAGATGGCCTGGTGCTCTAGGATGGAGAGGCGGAGAAGGAGAGCGGGTTGGGTGCCACTGCTCCAGATTTGTCACATGCCCACAGCATCCTGATCTCGGCCTTGGACCAATCGTGTCTCCTCGAGACAGAGGCGCCTTGAGCACATCGATGCAACCCCCCAGATACTTATAGAGCCAAAAGAAACCGAATTCCTTTTTGGAGTCGTGCCGCCGAGTGCGGCAGCCTGCCTCTTTACGGAAACCGACATCTTGGGCCAGAACCTGTGGACCTCAAGCCCCGAACCACCAAAACCCTCAACGTTAACGTTGCTTGAAACCCAGGCCCGCCGCGCTTGCCCTCTTTGGGCTCGGGTCGCGGCCTCTGAGCCCCTGCGCCCGGCGCCCCAGGTTCCAGGACTTTGTGCTTCAGGCTTCGAAGTTCCAAGCCGTTTGAACCACAAGCCACCTAAGCCATAAACCCCAAGCCCCATAAATTCCAGAAAGCCCATCAAAGCCCATTGAGGCCCTGAAGCCCGAAGCCGAAGCTCCTCGAAAGCCCTGGCGACAGGTCAGCCGCCGGAACTCTGAGGATTCCATCACTATCGAGCGCTACATTGAGCTAGATGCCGGTGACGAGGCAGGGGGGCTTCTTTCGTGAAGCTTAGTGGTGTCCATCAGTTCAGGGTGCAAGGCTCAGGGCAGGCTTCCGGTTTGGAAAGGTGATGAACTTAATTCTTGTTTCAGAGACAGTGGGTCAATGCCAGCTCCTCGACAGTGTGTCTGCAGTCTGCAGCTGTAAACCATGACAAGGATTTGTCAAAAAGATATGAATCTGAGAGCTGACCATGCTGAAAGGGCAGCATCTTTGCTGCCCTCCGTTCTAAAGCATCACCGCTTCAGGATTTGTCCAAACACGTCGATACCCCTGCCACAAACTCCTCAACTCAAAGCTTTCCTTTGCGAATGGCCGCCCCGGCTTGTCTGTTCGGACTTGGAGGTCTGAGGACTCCAACACGGTGCCCGCCTCGGACTCTTTGTACCTCTGCTGGTCCGCTTCGTATCCGGCTACTAACACACACACACAGGACAACGATGTACAGGTAGACACGCATTCATGCATGCATGCACGCCTGAATGCACGCCCGCGTGCAAGCCTGCATGCATACCCACATACAGATACCCGTACATGGCTACCTGCCTACCTACCCCTACCTATCTACATACCTACCTACCTCCATGCACGTTTGCATACATACATGTGTATGCGTGGACGTGTATATGTGTGTACATGTATGTAGCCGTATGCATGCTTGCACGCGCGCGTGCGTGTGGCTGCGTGCACTGTGTGTGTGTATGTATGTGCGCATAAGTGTATGTGTGCATGTATGCGTGTATTGCATGTATGCATGTATGTATGCATGCATGTATGGCAGCAATCATAATGACCACAAGTCCGATCGTGAGGTCGCCCATGAGAAAGATAACCCACAGCAGTGCTGCAGTGCTGCCAGTAGTCCGTACATGTTTTTGCATTGACATCAACGATCATCGAGATGATCATCCTTTTGTCCTCGGCTTCCTCGCTTTGTGCAAGGAGCCAAACTCTTCGTGCTCTTTCGCCCCACTGAGCCCACTTGGGCGTCTGTAGGCCCCTCGCAAAGTCCGAGCAGGTTCGCTTTCGGGAAGAAGAGATTGGGGGCTGACAGGTCAATGCGGCTTTGGGGTAGCTGGGACTTTGTCGATCCGCGTTTTGCATCTTCCCGCGCTAGCCGAGTTGTCGAAAGCCTTTTGGGCTGCGCTCCTTTTGTAACTCGGCCCGGATTTTCAAGGTCGCCAAGGCCCGAGTCGGAGCGAAATCATCCCCGGTTTATGGGCCTCAGCTTCTTAGTGCATCAGTTTGCGAACATGACGGCTGTGTCGGAAAACACTGGAAGGGCTCGGGATTGGACCCACAGCGTCTCGTCGACAACTGTGGACCAAGTTGCCTGGTGAACTTAGAACAGTCGGAGCTAGACTGCTGCCCACTCATCAGAAATGCTTTGAACAGTGCAGCTCTTCGGATGTTGTATGAGTGGAAAAATCTCAGAGAGAAGATTCGTCTGCGTTCTCAGCGACCTTGAACATCCCCTGGATGAGTTCGACATGTGAATGCGAACTCGCGCCCTCGCCGTGCTGTGATGCATGTGGAGTCTCTGCATGTGGAGCATTGGAGGCTTTGCTCTTGGCAGGCTCGCATCCTCCGTCAGAAATCGCCCTGCTTCTCTGCTTCTGTGCCTATAATGCTGAGTTCAGACGTATGACAAGAGTTCTTCCTTATGCGGACGCGGGAAAGGTTTAGCAGAGGAGACTGGTGTTTGAAAGATTGACGCGACGATGATACCTTTTGATAACGTGTGCTAGCTTTCCCGTGATGTGCAGGCTTTGGAGCTTCAGCAAGCCATCCGAAACCCGAAAGCCCGCAGATCACAGCGGAAGGTCTATCAAATTAAGCTTTCAAGCACTCTTGACCCTGGGGAAGCAGCCAGCAGTTGGACGCCTCCTCAGCGCACGATGAAAAAGACCCAGGGAAGACGCACGTCCAGAGAGCCTATGTCTGTGCCTCTGGCGCTGTGGAGTTGATTGCGTGTGGCAGCTGTTTGACAACATAGAATAATAACTGTTGAACAAGCATGTGCAAAGAGTCGACATGGACGTGGTGACAAGAAATTTCTTTCTGTCTTGCTTCATGTATTCGCTGTTGCTGTGGGATCGAAGCACGTGACAGAAGCTCACCCAGTTGATGTGGCACAGCTTTACGCTCTACGCAGATGACATCCTGACCATGTCCTAACTTCGTGGATTTAGGGATCCTTACATTTGGTTTGGCTAGCCAAAGCAGGCTGCATCTCGGTTTTGGTCTCCAAAGATACATGATCTTACTCTCACGGTAAACTGAACAACACCCGACAGCACCTGGCATGGCCCGCAGCTTTGGTTGCATCGCGATTTGAGCTAGTTGTCAGTTTTACTTGAGCAGTTCAGTCTGTAAGCCAAGGCCCGTGACAGGATCGTGATGCTTACGACGGCTCAGCATCATGCTGTCTGAGAAGACTTTGCGGGTTACCAGCAAATTCGATTCACAGAATGCGGGTGCCAGCATCCCCGGCTCCCGGAGTAGAATTAAGCGAACACCGTCGCGGTTTAGATAGCCGCTCCAGGCGAAGAGGCCGAAAGATAAAACGGACGCACAGAAGTAGTTCAAGCAGAGGGCCCAACTGCACCAAACGGGCAACTAAAGAGCAGCTGCGAAGCACTTCAGGCAGCACCTCTAGCATGAGAAGCCGAAGGAACACAATGGCACTGTGTGGCTTGGAACAGGTTCACCGTGCAGGTAGAAGCTTCGGAAGGCATGTTCAGAGCAGCTCTCGCAGCCCGCGTAGAAAGAGCCGCAGAAAAGGCAGAGAAGAACGTGCCAGCAGTTCAAAAACGAAGGGCAGCAAAAAGCCTAGTTCCAGCAGCACCTTTCACACAGAGACCAGCGCGGTGGAACGGTCATCGTCTTCTTTTCCAGCTTCACCGATATCACCAACCTCACCAGCGCAGGATGAGCCAGATCTTTGTTGGAAGGAAGCAATGATGGCCGCCCAGGCATCATTGGCATCAAGCCATGCCATGCTGCTTCAACTGATTGAGTGCAGTGCGCAAACGACACTAGGAACGACTTCGAAAGGGCCAGCGGTTTGCGTAAGCCCGAACCATGCTCGCAATCCAGTTCTGCACAATGGGTGGCCTGTGAAGCAGAAAGCTCGCCCATTGACCAGGCTGGAAATCCCAGAGGCAGGGTCATCGCCACATCCGCCACCAGCGCCTTTTTCAGCACCAGCTCTGCCAAACGCCGCGGAGGGCGTCTGGCCACTGTCGCTACCGATCCCTCCCGCTGTGCCGCTTGCACCGCTTGCTCCGCCTCTGCCAGCAGTTTTGCGCTTGCTGCCAAGGCCACCTGCCCTCCTGCAGACGCTGCCACCACCGCCACCCCCGCCACCCCCGCCACCCTACCAGGGTCACCAGCCCCACTCCGGCCACCTTTGCTAAAGGCCCGATCAGCCCTGCCAGTAGCGCAGCCAACAGTGCTGCACACGCCCAAGGGACCTGCTTTGTCTGCCTTTGAACTGTGTCGCTGGCCATTTCCGTCTACAGCATACCAGGCGCGTGGTGTTCGAACCTGCAGCACACCTCCAGCATTCCATGTCTGTTGATCCAAAAGGTTGGCTGTAGTGCAACCTCTCGCTGATAGATCTGTTGGGCATCTCAAACTTGTGGCGTCCAGTCATTATAAGAAAGATTGCAGCGCCCAGTCTCGTCGACTGTCTTGGTCAAAGGTTGCCATTAAATCCAAGTCTGCAGTTGCGCAATGGATAAATATATTTTTCCATGCAGCAGGTCGACGATGATGATGAGGAGGAGCTTTTGAACGAGAAGGCCGTTTTGAATGTTTGATGTTTTTGGGTTGGCAGTGCCAGTATTGCAAGCGATTGCAGAAATGATGCTATGTCAGCGCAAGTTCCTGTGCCACATGCGGGATAGCAGAGATGACATAAGTGCCTTGAGAACGCTGAGGATGAGCATCTTGTCTAGAGGGTTGGACCCTCGCGGAATCCGCTAGGCGGTGTCATGCTTCCATTGCACAGCCATGACCATCTCTTTATGAGGGTGCTGTTCTTATGCCAAAGTAGCTGAATCAGTTGCAAGGCAACTGTGTGAGTGCTGCGTCCCGTGCACGGCAAGAAGCTTGCGTTGTTGAGCGGTTTAGGAAGGTTTATTTGTCAAGCTTCTGCAGTCAGTGTCCGGCCTGTCAGGCTGATGGACTTATCGATTTGTTGAGGTTTGAAGATCAGTTGTGGCTTAATCGATTCTGACTGGCGGATTGGCATTTCACGTGTCAGGGCAGTGGCCTTTCTACGGACGTTTCATCCGACGAGGTGGCTGCATCCTTGCACTTGGTTGCTTGATTCGGTGCCGCAGTTTGCCGTCTATCTACATGACGAAACACTGTTCAGGCGGTTTCTATGGCGTTGCCAAGCGGAGCCCCAATTGCAACTGAGAACTTGGCCGCTGCTGTCGCCACTCCAGAGCTGCGGCCAGCGCCGCCAATCGGAGTCGGTCGAGTGGCATGGGCTGTTTATGCACGTCTCAGTAGAGTTATCGGAGTCTGCGTGAACTTCTGCTTGAAGTAGATCAAGTTACTCAGTCTTGCCTACATCTGCTTAGCAGAGTAGGCGTTGTGCAGCCGGCGCTTGAATTCATGATGACCTTTGCGTGGAATTGGCTGGCATTTTTCCCTCCTATGCCGGCCCCAGATCCTGTAGAATGTTGTGACATCAGTTGCCTACAAATGTGGCCAGGAATCCACCCGTGACCAAGCTTTGGAAGCGAAGCTTGTTGGGCGTTGTTAACTTTCACTTAGGGCATAGCCGACAGGATATCCGTGTCATGCTGTTTGTAAGCCGGACAGTTGTACATTGCATTGCATCGTCGGGAGTATGCGGAGACCCTACAGCAAGTTTTTCACAATCGCTTGCCCGGAACGCGCAAAACCAAGCACGAGGAGATGCAACTCAGGAGCACTCGCACATCGGTTCAGTGACTTGGATTGGAGTTACCAGGATGGGATGCTTGCGGAGCAGTACAACATGAGCCCTCACGTGTCTCTCTTCGTTTGGCCGTGTGTTTAGGTTGTCGTCTGGCATCTTCTCCTTAAGGTCTGGGAAACCAATGTCTTTGCCATGTATATTCTTTGGTTACTCAGTATTTGTGATACGAAAGCGCACTGTTAGGCCCTGTTACCAACTACTTTGCGTTGATACCGGTCTGATGAAGCATCCTGCACCAAAGATTTCCTGTCGTAAGTGTTCAGGAAAGCTGGTTGCTCAGAGTTCAGAACGTAGGGCACGGCAGAATCTGGGGTGCTGGGCACCAGCCTGCCGCAGCAAGCAGATCGCCCTACATAAGCTCGAGGGCATGCATCAGCTCATTGAAGTCAGGGCTGGATCCACATTCCAATTGGACACAATCCGAGGCATTCGTTCGCCAGGGTGTATACAGAAAGCCCTCTCATCCCTGCCCGGCTGCCAAACCCGTACACGAGTCACACAGGACGTGCACTAATGCCATTTCCTCTCGAGCTGAAGCTTGCCCTGTCCGGGGACTACTGAGCGGAGCCGGGGTCAGCTTCCGAGCGGAGGGGTCAGAGTTCACGGTAGAAGGCCATCGGAACTTCGGATTCCGTGCATTACTACATAATGAAGCTGCAGCTCTCGTTGTTTGCCATCCTACATGTACAGACTTGCATGTGACTTGCATCGACACTATCCGCTTTGCTCCACAGCAGCGCGCTTGCTCGGCCTAAGGTCACTTGGATCATGATGTGCCGCGTGCAGTTGCTCCTAGCCAGCTGTGCCTCTTGATGGCATGGGAGTTATGGATCCAAATCGCAGAGAGTTGGGATTTCGTGCCCGACAAGTTTGCTTGAAAGCCTGCATGCCCCAGAACGATGGGCTTTTGGTTGCGCAGTCGTGGTACCCGGACCATGGTAGTTCAGTTCACAGCGGAGGTTTCCGGGTGGTGTGTGTGTGTGTGCGTGCGCCCGTAAGTGCTACATGTTAGCTCACAGCTCCAAGACGGAACATGTGTTTTCTTGCAATTACCTCAACCTGAATGCCAACGCTAAGCATAGTAAGGCTTGAAATAGCCTAGCGATATCCGTGCCGCTTGAGGTGTACCTGGCCAGCGCCACTCCGGGCGCACCTGCCCAGTATGCAGGATACCAGGTGCGGTGCAGAGTCGAAACTAAAGTGTTCTAGTGCATTTATGTCGAGGCCACTAACAGCCAGCATCCACACAGTTTCAGGCGGACTACAAGACCTATGAGGACTACAAGAAGGAGCCAGAGAGGGCGACTGAGTCCATTTGTCCCAGCTGTGCGTGCTGAATGGCCTAACGGGGTTGCCTACAAGGGCCTCTCTCCCTCTGCAAGACCGAAGCGAACGCCCGTTTGTCCGAAGGAGATGGAGTCGGCTGGCAAGGGTGCCATGAACTATACGGCCTTCACCAAGGATGCTGTGCTGTGTCGCTGTCAGCTTCCTTCTTCTGCTTTGATCCCACAGTTTGGAAGGCTTACGAGAAGTACCAGCAGTTCATGGACTACCTCCATAAGGACTGAAGAGACAAACCTCCCTCGCGAGAGAAACTGCTGTTTCAATATGTCCCTAAAGAAAGCGAAGAGTAACGAGATGTCCCGGGAAGCATCTGCAGGCTTCCCTCATGTGGGCCCTGAAATCTCCAGGAGGGAAGCCACTCCCCCGTGAACTTCCACAAGCATCGACCTCGGGGTCCTTACCGGTGCTCTCAGTGTCTGGAGTTGTAGATTGTAGAGGTATCATGATAAAATTATATTCAGGTGCTAGCAGATATACATACATACGTACAAGTAGGAGGCAGGCTTCGAGGTCTCCGGCTGTTTCGGATCAGCCTGTTTGGAGGGCGTGGGCTTAAGATGAGTGGCTCCTTAGGTGGAATCCTTCGTGCGTCGAGCTTGTTTTCTGCTCCGACTGGTGACCTTACCGGCTTCCCAGCATCTTGCAACATGGACTGTTTCTGCGGCGCGCCGCCCGCTGTGATGAAGTCATACAAGCTGGTCTACTTCGATGCTCGCGGCGTGGCCGAGACGTGCCGACTCCTCTTTGCCGCCGCAAAACAGCCTTACGAGGATGTGCGACTGTCTCTGACTTTCGGGAAGCCTGGGGACTTCAGTACCGTCAGCCGACCCGAGTTCGATGAGATGAAAGCGAAGCTGGCCCGGGTTTGGAAAACATTTTAAAGTTTTATGGGTTGTTGGGGAATTAGAGGCTAGATTCGTTGTGTTGCCCATGACACTGATGGCTCTGCAGAAACCCCATTGCTAAGCAAGCCCCCTGTGGTCTGGCCGTTTTCTCCAAGGCTGTACAGTAGCTATATTTAGTGTTTATTCTGGAATTGAGGCTCGTAGAGTTGGAACGAAAACGGTCTTGTTTCAGCATAAAGGGTCCATCCCGGCATTGACAAACGTTTGTCAACACCAGGAAGGACCCTTCATGCTGAAACAAGAATTTTTCGTTCCAACGCTACCAGCCTCAAAACCAGAATCAGCCCCTCTGTCCAAGGTTTCTGGTGTTGACAAACGTTCGTCAGCACCGGAATGGGGGGTCCTGGTGTTGAGACGCATGTCCCTAGAGTTGGCATGACCGCGGCCCTCGAATGAGTTTCTGTATTCACTTTAGCTGTTTGTGTCTAACTGCTGTCAAAGCTTCGCAAGTGAAGTCCGTGAGACTGTTACTAGCGTGTCTCCAACACCTCACCCATACCTCCCCAGCACCTCCCCAACCCGGCACCGTCCCCAGCACGTCCCCAGCACCTTGGGATGCTGCGAGCCGTGAAAACAACTTGTATGTTGGGCGCACCTATGCAGGCCGCCAACTTACCTGACCTCCGCCGTGTGGACAAACCCGTATAGAAATTGAATTTCTACCTGGGCTCCAAACCCGTCCCAGGAAGGGTGATCTGGACGTCTCGCTGGGAAAGGTTCCTCTCTTGGAGGTCTCAGCCTCAGCACTTGCGAGGGAGCATTGATGGAACGGGTACATCTGAGCCCTTTCAGGTGGATGGCAAGAAGATTGGCCAGTCCAAAGCCATCGAGCGCTATCTTGCTGCTGATTTCGGGATGATGGGAAGCTCCAGTGTGGAGGCTGCCCAGGTGGACATGCTGGGGGAGACTATCAGGGACATCAAGGAGTCTTGGTCGCAAACATCCAATTTTTGCTTCCGTGCTCGATGTAGCCTTGAATCCCCATGAGGAAGCCTATCAAAAGGCCAAAGGCGTCAAGGAAGAGGAAAAAGCAGCAGCCGCCTGGCTGAAGGGGGTCTGTAGCTGGTTGGGCAGCATGCCTCGTTTATGGCATCGCAGAAGCTATGCGTGCATTTACCGGCTCAGCTCCTGCGGCATTGTATACGACCTGGCCTCCAAATCCGCCCCAACTTACATATCATGTCATATTGACAATCTGCTTTCCGGAATCTCAACTGAAGCGAAGCAGCAGAGGCCTTGGAGAAGTGGTTCAAAGAGGATCTTCCAGCGCCCTGGCCCGTTGGGATTCTGTCTCCGAAAATTGGGCTGAGAGTGATTTCACGAGTTCCGAGCCCTTGCAAGGAATGGGTGAAAAAAGCGGAGAAGTCCATTCCTCCTGGGTCCGGGCCGTTTCTGGTCGGAGGCCTCGGAGGGATCCCTCGGAACTGCCCGATGAAAGTACCAGCAAGACACTTCTTTGTGTAGCTCCCAGAGAACGGCAGAGCTGGTAGAGATCGGTGGAAGAGCTGCAAGCGTTCGATGCACCTCCACGAAGTCTTGAAGGCACCCGTCTGCACACAAAGCCAGCCCCATGCCTTTTCAGTTGCCGAAGCCCCTTGACCGACGTCTTGCAAGGCAAGATTTCACTGGCCGATCTCCAATGGTATATGTTTCTGGGCTGTGGATATGTGGGTTGGCTTGACAGTTTTGGTCAGTGGCCTGGTTCTGGTGCTTTTAACGATTGCTGGGATGGGTGGCCTAGCCACTTAAGCTGGTCGACGGAGACTGCTAGTTACCGGCTCTAAGAAATCCTAAACCCAGCGAACTAGAAACCCAGAACGAACCGTACAAAAAGAAATCCCTGTATACCGCACGGGTCCTAAGCTGGCAGTGCCGAGGCGAGGCTCGTAGGAAGGGAGGATTTTCCCCGGCAGCCACTCACCACGGGAGTCTGCAGCTTCAGGCCTGGGCGGTTGCCCCCAAGAAGCAAATTATACCCACAAGCCAAAACCCAAACTTCCGGAAACTCACCCAGCTAAGGTTGCTCCTGTCTCCGAACGGATTCTTTGACAACACGGAGGGTGCCAAAGCCTCCTTCCAGGAGTCTTGGTATCAAATTCGTCGTATCAGTTGTCCATATCCTGAGCCATGCCCTGCAGTACCACAAGTATTTCGTCATTCTGGTTTACTGTTTGCTGATGGCAATCGCCATAAGTTGCACCAGAGTTGCAGTTGCACCAGTTGTTGCATATTGCAGAGCGTGATGGCCCCTGGAATTGCAGTATGCTACTTGACACAGCAGCACCCTGGACGAGCACTCAGCCTCGCTGTGAGGACTGCCCCAAGATGAAGGCCGCCCTGCGACCAAGCTGCCTTGGACGAGCCGGTGCAATGAGCGTATCAGTTTGTGCAATGAATGCATCATTTGTCCTCACTGAAGCAGCTCGAATCTGACTGCCTCGACCTTCTTGTCTTCTTGTACGGGATAGGCCATGCATCTCGGCATGTCGTTTGCCGACAGGCTCGATTCTCGACCATCCCTTCGAGTTGTATTCCTCACTGTGACGACGACTCTTCTTCCAACAGTGCGGGTAGTAGTGTTGGCTGGATTGCTTGCCGCGCCCACCACCCTCACGACAACGGGAACGAGGACAAGGACGACGAAGACGAGGAGGAGAAGGACGAGGAGGAGCAGGAGGCGGAGGAGGAGGAGGAGGGGAGGAGGAGCTACGAGGAGGCGGGGGAGGAGGATGAGGAGGAGGACGACGACTGCTGATGATGACCACTGTTGCTCATGCAGTACCTCAATATTATCACGTCTTTTCCTATGTTTATCACCGCCATGACCGGTGCCATGACCAGTTTGTTTGTTAATGTGAGGAACCTCAGTTTGCCTCCGTCCGCACGCACGGAGAACGTTGCAAAAAGACTTCGACGGCTTTTCAAAAGGGTATCACCGAGGCTTGCCGTGGATACTGTGCCACAGCTCCAGGAGTACCTTGCGAAGCGAAAGCATACCATGTTCTGAGTGGGCTCGACTTCCAACGAACCGTTGAGCAATTGAGCGAGGAACGAAGCCCCCAGCCCCGCCAAAGTGCCGTGGGTTGGCGGCAGGTGCGACAAAGACCAAGCAGGTGGCTCCCTCGCCGTTTTCAGAGCATGGGCACTGGCATAGGCCTGTTCATCCGATACCGGTACGGTGAGGTACGACACATACAGCCCTAAACCCTCAAACCTTCAAACCCTGAACCCTCGAACCCTAAAGCCTGAACCCTTAAGCCCTAGTACCACGAGAGCCGCCTGTTCGGAGAAGGAGCGGCTCGGGAGCTCTTTGATTAGCCGTACAAACTGCCTAGCCGTAACCCTATGCCTTCTTATCATTAGAATACTGTTACCATTCCTGTTATTGCTAGTAGTATTAGTGTAAGTATTGCAGTTTCTATGTTTATGTAGTCTGCATCTGTTTGTTGTTGTGGATGCCTCGAGCCGCTGCGGAGGGACAGCGCGACCTCTGCACAGATATAGCTTCAAGGCTTAGCTACGTTATCTGAAGGACTTGGCGCTGTGATTCGGGCCGGTAGGAGCAGTTGTGCTGCTTTCGGTTTGAGTGTCTCTGGAGCAAGCCAAGCACTTGACACCTCATGTCCGGTTCTAACGAGGTGCCCTGTGTGGGCTTCCGGAGGCATCGGTACTGTGACGGCACAGCCGAAGAGTGAGACAAAATAGGAGATTTGAAAGGTCCACGAGCAGTCGTTGCGAAGTCTCCCATCATGCACTGGCACTTGCAGGCACCAAGCCACCTACCACCCCGACCATCCAGCCGAGCTGTGAACGCCTTGTTTTGCCGAGGTTCCTGGCCGACTACGAGAAGTACATGGATTTCAAGAGCTACGTTGGCAAGGGCGCCCACCGCCAGGAAGATCAGGCTCACAATTTCAAGGACAGCGTGAGCTAGGGTATAGACTAGACTGCCTCAGTCGTTTCTTCCCAGAACATGTCCAGACCCTGTGACATCGGTCCCACCACAGACAGGGCAAGATCCTCGACAGAGTACTGATGTCAAATCCGCTGCTCATGCCGTTTGCCCCGAGATGGGGCGTCAGAATGCAAGGCTTTTGGGGCTTCGACATGCCGGAACTCGGTGCACCCTGCGCGGAGGATTTTCTGAACTTCGAGCAGTATCTCCAGTACTCCAGCAAAGGCCAATTGCTCAGACTCTTGACTCCCAGCTCGTGAAAACAGTTCGTCCAGACAGACAGACAGACAGACAGACAGATAGACAGACAGACAGGAGACAGAGCGAGAGAGAGATAGAAAGAGAGAGCCGACATAGATGGATGGATGCAGGGGTAGTTACACCGATAGGTAGATATGTAGACTGACCACTGGCCACGTGCGATGCTGGACTTCAGGGCTTTACAATCATGCACATGGTACTGCACGGTTGTTTTTGAAAGCTTGGTGTGCGGGTGCCCCGAGAACATGTGATTGAAAAGCCTGTCCCTAGGTGGCAGCGGAGACTACAACAAGTACTTTAGCCCGGGGCTTGCCGGGGCAGGGGGGTTCAAATGTCCGGGTCAGCTCGCTGAGTTCTGTATGAACCGAAGATCATACTGGTGCAGTTGACCAGTGGGTGTTATACCAGACGCCCGAACACATATGCGGCCTGACATTCATAAATATCTTGTAACTTAGGCTGTCAAGAACTCATCATTGTCATATAGGATCGTGCGGAGATATCACGTCTCTGACCTGAGTCTGTCTCCCTGTGAACGCATCCCAAGAAATCTCGAAGCAAACGCGCGAGGCGGAGTCCAGTTCGACGCCTTGGATAAGGCCACTAAGGGTCTCAAGCTCGGATCGATATGGCAAGGAGGACCTATGTCGAACCGTCGTCGTCACGGTCATCGTGATATATAGTCACAAAAGTCGTGACATCACCTCCACTTCATCAGCCGGAGGCCGGGTGGAAAACAGAATGAAGAGGTAAGAGCAGAAGCGGGAAGAGGAGGCTGCAGCAGGAGCGGAGGAGGAGGTTAGCAGTGGCAGTAGTGGCAGTAGTGGCGGTGGTGGTGGTGGTGGTGGTGGTAGTAGTAGTAGTTTTCGTGTTGGTGGTGCTGGTGGTACTGGTGGTGCTGATGGTGATGTAGTGGTAGTTGCAGCAGTAATTCAGTAATAGTAGTAGCAGGAGTAGTAGCAGCAGCATTAGTAACAACAGTAGCAGCAGCAGCTGTCGTTGTCGTCGCAGTCGCTGATGTCGTATTGGCGCATTTTTATCGTCAAGCTTCAGAGATGTGAGAAGCCCTCCACTTTCGCTCAGTACCAAAATCTCCGAGGCAGTGATGACGACGTGGGCTCTAGCGACACACAGTCCAGCCGCCAGGACCGCAAGATAAGGGCACCACATTTCCTGCAGACTGGGAGCAGGCCCTCTCGCCTCTGACCATACGCATCCTTTGATCTGCACAGTGCTGTCTGTGCCCTGTCCATGGCCGATGTTTGAATGCCTCGATGCTTTCTACTCACTCCAGTGTTTCCTGCGCACACGCATCATATATGTTACCTACAACCACTCCTGTTCTAGCTTTCTGCAAGACTTGCGAACGTTCGGGATTCGCAGTTGCTCACAATCCAGGATCGGGAAACGGGGTGGAATGTGCTTGACCGTTGAGATTTGGGCCCTGCGACATGCAGCATATTCAGTTGCTGGAAGCACATGTTCGCTCCAAGCTGGGCCGAATGTACAAGCAGTGTTGTGGTCCGGGTGGCTGACCTTTGGTAACAGGTTTTGATCCCCTACTGAGCAGTGGAACCCCGCCTGCTGCTCTCTGCCCAGTTCTGTCCAACTTCGGTGGCGGAAACATGGGTCATGGCTTCGCCCCTGCCTCAGATGCCCTCGCTTTCGGCTTCCCGCTCTTTCCTGTACCCTCCACGTGTTTTGCCGTCTTTTTCCGAGGTGCCCAGCGGCACAACAGATGGCGGCCCCAAAGGCTGGGACTTGTGCAACGCGGGATTCGTTTACGGGAGCATCGTAGTAAACTCTAGAGCATCACTTAATGGTGGATGGCCTGGGTTTTCGATTTCGGAGGCTAGCGCTCAATTCAATTCTCCTGGTGAATAACCCTGCTCCATTGACTAGTAGGGTGCCTCTGATACTCCGTATAGGCGGAGGGAGGTTTATGAGCCCGGGTTCTGTGACAGGGACCAGGGCCTCAGGATGAGACTGCATGGGTGGCTTTTTGGGCCTTGCAGAAGCAGTGCGACAGATCCCTGTACCAACCTTGGGCAGCAGCAAGGTGACATGATGCCTGAAGGTGGTCCTCAAAATGCAGGGGTCTTCAGTCTTCTCTTTATTTCAGACTCGTGAAACGATAGCCTTTCTGCAAAGCAGCCCCTGCACGTGTGTGTGCACGTGTGAAGCTCGGGGAACTCACTTCTAGGCTTTGCTTTGGATTGGGTTTAGGTGGCCTGCCTGCCGTCACGAACGACTTCCGGCAGTACATGGCCGCTTGGCCCACGAGAGCGTCGCAGTGGGCCTTTTTCAGAATAGAAGTAGCTGCGGAGTGGCGGGCTTGGGTTGCCGTCTTTCTTGAATCGCCCAGGACTATTCCAAATACATGGGAATCTCCCACCAGTACACCCAGAAGGACCGAACCTTGAAGTTGTTCCGGACAGTGTGCGTCGTTCCGCTGTGGTCAATAGAGTCAGCCGGTCATCTGCTGCAGAAGCTGCACGAGACCTGCGCGTGATTGCTTTCACTCGAAGCAGAACTTGGGCAAGTTTGGTAGGCTGTGCTTCGCATGAATGCCAGACAGCTTGAATGAGCACGCGCATGCATGAATCCATTCAGAAGTACTCAACTCGCGCGGGTTAGGATGCAGCTCAAAAGCCTTTCTAAAGCGTTTGCAAAATGTCGTGGGGATTCGTGGGGGTGTGATATTCCGGATGGTAAAGGTTTCCACAATCGTTGGTCCAGTCAGTCCTGAGCCAGAGCGCGGGCCGCAATAAATGGCTCGCATGGAACGGCCCAATGTCCTGCAGGACTGGATGAGCGAGTGGCAGAAGTTCCAGCAGGAGGGTAGCCAGGACCAGCAGGTCCGAACCACCAAGTAAGTACAACCTCCACTACTTTTTGTGAAGAGCACAAATGATGAAACTTCCGGTTCGTTCCAGACCGGGGTCCGTGTCAGCGTTGTTCGTCCGAGACGAGTCGATGATCTTGATGTTCAGACCCCAGGCCCCTGCCCGATTGGGACATGAGCCTCTGCACGAAGTGGGGTTGCGCATTCTCGCTTCACATCCGTTAGGCTTTCGACAAGTGGATTTCTTGCACAAAAAGCCCACGCTCCCAGCGCAACTGTGGCCAGCGCTTCTTTCAGCCTATGACAGGTCCCCTACTCGCCAAAGGACTGCAAGACCGAGAAGGAGCTCAACGCCTGGTGCAGACCGGCACGTTTCGTTTTGTGGATCTTGTCTGCAGGTCGTCGGTGAGTCCAGGCATTGAGGCTTCCTCTACATGCACCTTGTGTTGCTGGATGTCATGCTTTCGCAAGAAATCATGCTCTTCGCGTTGTGACAGTTCCATCTCTGGTTTTTTGGCGGGGTGCGGCGGTTCGGGGCGGAATGGCAGGAAGGACAAGCAGACGAAGATTGCCAAGACTTGGATTCCCTCCATGTACCAGGCACTTGGAGTTCGAGAGGTTTAATCAGGGGGAGCCCCCTGCGGTGTAGAGCTTCAGCTGGTTTTGAGCTTCGGTCGGAGTCACACTCTTGTTCCTTGCGCTGTACTCTGGCCCGTTTGTGGTAAGACGGAAGCAGAGTACTGGTAGGAATGTAAGGTGTGTTCCCGGCATTTTGACTCCTAGGGTGCATCTTGTCCATGAGACGACGCACGCGAGCAGGGCAACCCACATCAACTTAAAACAAGGAGTTCCTGCAAAGATCGTAAGCTTGCTTCCAGGAGCCGACTCTGTCCAGCATCGACAAGGAGCTGTAGATGCCAATCATGTGTTGGCTTTGGTCCAGGACATAAGTGGCTTGAGGGTAGGGCACACAGGACTCCCCAAATCATGTCACGCATCGAAGCCGGATGGGTAGAAGCACGCAAGTCTCATGTACATGTGCGCGTGAGGAGTACAAGGACAACCTGGAGCGCATCAAGCATCCGGAGTCCCAGGCGATCATGTCCAGCTGGAGGATGTAGGAAAAACTGCTTCGCCACCAGGTTCTTCAGCCTTCATGTGTTCCACCCGTTATCTTTGCGGGGCCACAGTACCCAGGTAATTAATTACTTTGTTGCTTGATGCATTTCTATGGTGGGCCACCTCACCGCACGACGAAGGTGGTTGCATGAGTGGAGCCTCTGTCCACAGCAGCTAGACGGCTCCAACCCGTTCTGCGCAGCCCTGAAGCCCTCTGAACCCTAAGCCCAAACCCTGAACGCTAAAGCCCTAAACCGCAAACGTTTAAAGCCCACGCCCTACAACCAATCTGCAAGCCCCGAATCCCAAACCTTAAAGCCCAACGCTGCAAAGCGTTTCTTTCCTTGGCCGAGCAGTTCCGAAGGATGTAAGACTTCACCTACTCTGTCTTATTCTCTCTCTCTCTCTCTCTTTCATGTTTTCGAGCATTACATTGATTTGTCTTGCATCTGGTTCAGGATGCGGCCGTCCCCCAGCCAGAGCCGGTCATGCTCTCCAAGGAGCCTTGACGCTGCAATGTGGAGCCGGTGTGAAGTAGGCTGCTTACCGAGGAATCCTTTAATAAGGACCATGGGTTCCATTGTAAAGGTTCTATTAGAGCTTAGGGTTTCATGAGTTCATGAGGGATTTCCGGCTTGGTCTTTCTATTACCGGCTTGGTGAGTGTATATGGGGCTTCTTGGGAATATTGGTGAGGGTATATTTTGGGTTTTGGAGCAGGAGTCTAGCAATATCAACCTATGTTGAAGAAGCAGGGTGCAGGTATGGGGTTTAGATTATTTTTTTCTGGGCTTGGGGTTCAGGTTTAAGGATCTACGAAGGGCCGACTCAGGCCGTGAACGGTCAATCATGAATCGGAAAGTTGCGGCAAAAAGTCCCAAAAAACACGTATAGCCTAGGATGGCAGTAGATCTTGGCCGTTCTTGACGGCAGCGTTGACCACTACTGCTTAGCTTGAGAACAAGACTACAACCGAGGCCTTAGAGTCCGCAGCTGCGCTGCTTCGGAAGGGACCCCTTTAAGGGCCCTTTAAGGGTTTAGGGTTTTACTAAGGCTTAGTACTCGATGAGAAGGGCTCGGCTTTCATCGTATCTGAGCAGACTGTTGCTCTTAAGCCCGAGATCGCGAAAAGCCGTGAAATCGAGTTCCTGACAGACCCAATTCACCAGAACCCAAGATCCCTAAACCCGTACCTAAACCCATAACCTACACTAGACCCTAGAAAGCCCACAACCCCCCAACCCCTAAGCCTCAACAGCCCCAATAGATCCCAAAAGAGGAGGCCCCAGCTCCGCAGCCGCGAGCCGTGCGACCCTCCGCCGCCGGCGCCCGCAGCGCGCAGACCGCGACGGAGCTCGTCGCCGGGAACTTTGATAGAGACGAAGTCTGGCATCAGGACTAGTGACTAGTAGCACTGTAGATAATCTTGTTACTCTTGTCGCTTCTCCCGCTTCTTCTTCATACTTGGGAATATTTGCCAGGTGCGGTCGTGTCCGATCTCCTCCTCCTCCTCTTATCCCGGCATGAACTCGATCCCAGTTCCTTACGGTTCGAACCGATTGGGTTGCAGAATGAAGCTGATGCAGAGGAATGATGTGGCTATGGATCCCGGTTGGCCAAGCGCCAAAAATCCGCCATTTTCTGGCATTTTTAGTCAGCAATCGCAGGTCGCTCAATGATCGAACTGAGGTTCTACAGCGCTCCCGGCCCCCGACACCTATCTGGGCTTTGACCACAGCAGTCTTCCGAGGCATGGAGGGGCCAGATGGGAGCCATGGTGGAGACTCTCCCAGCCAAGGACCCACGAGCCCATGACAGAGCATGGTTTCGTCAGCGTGTAGCATGTCATATTGTAAACGAGTAGTGGGAGGCATCCCCACGTACTCCAAATTTCCTGTGTCAAAAGACAGTTCTTCTCCAACAGAACACGAGGGCACAGCAGACGGTCCTTGCTTAGTCTTGTTAGGAAGCTACAGAATTCTTCTTCGCTCTGTTACTCTGTTCTTGTTTTCCCATCAGAATCAGGGCATGTCTCAGAGCGTCTCAGGAGCAGGCCGAATGGAATGCCGTCTTGGACGGCGAGATGGAGGCCAAGTGTAAACTGTGTAAACGGTTTTTGTTTTGTTTTTGCTACGAGGGTAACGCACGTGGGGTGCAGCACCGTTGTTGGGCGGCAACTTGCCATTGAGTAGGGTAGCTTGTGGTCATACAGAAGAGGAGTGCACACAATGGGATTATGAGTAGTACCATTGGGTGTAAGAAGCATCACGTGTGTACAAGACTGCGGTTCACTGGCATGGCAGACCGATCTTGCTTCCACACAGGGTCCAATCTCAGGACTGCAGCTCGAAATAGTGGCCCGTACACCCACAGGGGGGAGCAAGCCAACACGAGCTTCATTGTCGATGAAGACCGCATGCACATCAAGCAGGCTGCTTTCAAGCGGTTGGGAGCTGGTTCCGAGACCGGTGATGTGCAGCTGCTGGCGACGAAGGCAGGCCAAGCATGCTTGAACGCTGGTTGTGCAAGGTCTTTTCAGCCGAACATTGGGGAGTCGGGGGATGGACCTAAGGTTGAGAAAATGTACATCTTGTCACCTCGCCGCCTCGCCATCGCCAGTTTGTTGAGGGCAGTACGGAGCAGAGCTGACTCGTTTCAGGTTGTGAGCCTCGGATCCGCTACGAGTGTCTACCCCGCTCTGAGGGAAAGCAAGTAGGCTTTAGAAACTTCCAGGCCGGCTTAAGCAAGCAAAGGCCATGTAGAAATTTCTTCGTGTCCGACATCTCCATGCACTGACGAGGCTCAGGCAGAGACATCACTTGGCTGGACAAGATGCCGCGAGATTAGAACAGAGCTGCCTGCCTTACCAGGTCCCTGCAGCTGTGAAGTCCTCCAACTTTAGCCGAACGCTGCTGGTGTACGCCTCGGTTACAGATCAGAGAGGAGGGCTGAACGTAGTTGATGGAGCAAGAAAGACAATCCCGGCAACGTGGTCTTTCGTGACAATGTATGAGACACCGACTATCCCAGGTACTGGAGAGCATGCCTAGTGGCAGGCTCCCCAGTAGGGAACACCTCTGCAGCCAAGGCCTTCGTGGTGAGCTTTAGCATGCCTGTGGCCGGCATGTACATCTACCGTGCCATCAAGCAGGCGCGGAAGTGAGTGCATTGAGTTTATGATTCAAGTTGAGTCTGGAGCCCGCGGATCGGGGAAATGTCGCAAACAGTATCCAACAAGCAAACAACCGACACCCTTTTACCCCTTCGGGACCTAGCCACCAAGCTGCTCACACCAGCACATGTATACATCACAAGCGAACGCATGCATACATGCTTGGTTTCTTGTTTGCCTAAAAATTTGTATCAACATGGACATGCTCATGTGAAGTGACGCAGTCAAATCAGGGAAAGGTTTTGGTCATGTAATTGCAATGCAACCAGAGCATTTGAAGTTCGCGCAGCAGCAGGTGCCCGGCACTGATCTCGACGCACGATTCCTCGCAGCAGACGGCCGGGCGGGTTTGACTTCAGATGTCGTCCTGAAGTGAAACAGACGTGTGGACGAGGTAGTAACCAGGTAGTACTCTTCTCGAACAGCATGGAACAACTGGGTTCTTGTTAAGAAGTGTAACGTAAGCTACGACCATAAGGAAACCATGGTATTTGCTATAGATCCCTGGTATGGAAACATAGATTAAGTTCCTGAACAAGAACCCGGGCGATGCCTCGACCTTTTCAGTTTGCTGGTGCTTTCGGAGCAGCAACCTGTGCCAGTCTCCGCAGGTGAGGCGTGAACTCCATGAGGCGTGTCCCACCCGGGTTCCCAGCTTCGTGCCCCCGAAGCTTTGAAGGTTTCGGGTCGGTTGAAAGCTTGCACATTTCACATTCCACTTGTTCCGCTTGCCGGCTGTTGCTCATACCCGCTTTCGGGATGTGGGTCACGCCAGACGTTGGGCAAGGAGGTATCTCTCTTGAATTGGTACCGGCACTTGTCGCAGTGAGTGACGTCACACCTGCGCAGCTGATGCAGAAGCCTGTTCAGAAGCGGCTTAGGCCCTTCCCCAGCACTGTCCTGTCATGTCCTGCACGGCACAGGTGGCGTCGTAGGGCTTCTTCGCGCTTGGGGTGCCCTTGAGCTTTGTTGTAGCTGGGAGCCTACTGTGCAGTCTTGCCTTAGATGCTGGCTGATATCATGCTGACGGACAGCAGCGGGATCGACCAGACAGCTGATCGTTGTGTCTCCGGTGGCTCTCTCTTTGGACAATGGAAGTTCCATGCCTTCCGATAGCCAGGCTTGCTGTTAACGCTGTGTTTTTTGTCGGTCTTCGCGCGGGCTAGTATGATCCTGACTCTGTTTTTTGATGGTTGTTCTTAGCGTAGAGTTCGAGTTCCTTCGGCCACGGATTCGGCCCGATTGCCGTGCCGAGGCCTTTGGCCCGGGTTCCAAGGGCGCCCGCCCCTTTTGGTTGAAAGGAGGCCACGGCGTCTCACAGGGATTTGAGGAGTCTTACATTTACGTCTTCAGGGAGCAGTTCTTTCCCTTATGCAGTTCGAGGCTGAGTGGTCTGAAGTGCACCTGTTTCCTTTGCCTCGCAGCTTGGGTTTAGGGCTTTACTTGGATTCAGGGTTTGGGGTCGCATGATGACGCATCAGGATTTTGGGAATGTTCAGGCTGTGTGTGTGTCTGTTATAATACGGCTGACAGCAGATTCACCTGTCGCATTGGAATATATTAGGCTCTCAAATCCTATCTTCCCACCGTGGCCGGCAGTTGTGCTCAACCTCCGCATGCAAGATGCTGCTGCAAAGAGACCCCGAAGAGTGCCCGAGTCGAGTCGAGCTCTTCTTACCCAGCAGCATCTGCTGGCGGTGTGTTTGCCGACTGATTTGGATACGTTGGGGACCCCTCCCCTGAAATCTAGTCGCACAGCAGCTTGTCAGTATTGAAGCCAGGAGCATGATGGGGTTGCCTGCTCTCGCCAACAGTTTGAAGAAGTGTCCAAATCACGGCACTTCAGACATCTCGCATGCCACACCCATGTTCAATACCTCTTGTCCGAGGGCGGCATGTGCCTCCATGATGCAGTTATCTCCACAGCCATCTGCATCCAGATTTGAAGAGTCTTCGCCACTGCCAAGGATAATGTCAGCTTTAGACGGCACGCAGCCGGACCCCCTCGAAGACCCTCCGGGGCAAGAGCTCGACAAGTTGAGCCAGCGCGGCGGGCAAACATGTCTTGAATGCAGAGATATCAGGTGAGCATGGTGAGCATAGCTTGGGAAACAGATAGCGCGTGGGGTGCGCTCATTAGGCTGGAGGTTGGCACTAACAAGCAGCTGACTTTGCCACAGTCTTTCTAGTTGAAGGAACAGGAGCAGGTCTCCACCATGAGTCACGGCATGGAAACTAGGTTTCAACGCACTGGCTTTGCGTCCACACGTCCACACCACCAAGGCCTGCCTGCTTCGAGCTCAAAATCTCGAAGGGACCATCACCATTACCATCACCATCACCACCGCCACCAGGATTTGTCTGGTCATCGCTACCAACACCGACATCAGCAACAGCAACATGAACATATACAGCAACGGCAGCAGCGACAGCAACGGCCAGTACTTGGGAAACTGACTGCATTTGTTGTGTGTCGTGGTCCCTGTCTTGAAAGCGCTCACAGGTACCAGACCCTGTAGTTGCATGAACAAGAGCAGGTTTCTGTTGTGAGCCACATGGCCTGAAGGCGCAGGCTTAAACCCCAAGCCCGCCACCAAAACGCTTGTATGTTCTGGACTCAAACATTAAGGCCGAAGCCTTCAAAATGTAGCCCGAGTGATTCGTGATTCGCGTGCAGGGTGTGACCTGTTGTGACCTGCAGCAGAGTTACTTGAAGGCCAGCAAAACGACCCGAGACTCCAATGTTACCCCCAAATACAGGGATACGGGAATAACATTCTGGCCTCGCCGCAGCGTTTTGCTTCGACCGGCCCGTCCCCGCCTGCTCGTTTCCTGTGGGGGCGGCTGGGACAGGCGAGGCCTCGAAGGGTGTGACGTCCACAGATTGACCTAGACGTTGCAAGGTGCAAGAATCTTGTGGAAGCCGGAAGAGGTCCTGCCAATGTGGCGGTTCGGAGTTGGTTCTTCAGGTGCTGAGTGATTCCGGTCACCTGAACACTATGAGTTGAGGATGTAACAGATGTCGTGTCGGCTTCCGCAGGCTTACAATCGCGTTTGCAACGTCTCGGCTTGCTGTGTTCAGTGTTATGGCTCAGCGAGTTGCCATTTAAGCCCAAGAGCCAGACGTGAACTGAGTCACTTCCTGGCCCTGACAGGAGTCTGCAACTGTTCCTTGCAGACGAGGAGAAGAGGGGAATGTTACCAGGACATGGCTATCAGAACATGTCCGGACCTCAAGCTCGGCTGCACTCAGAAGGAACACCCACTAAACCGCAAACCCTAGGCCCTAGACTCTAAGTCTTGTATCAACAACCTAAGAGCCCTACCCGTGAAAGCCCTGTACGGAACATTCGCCCCTGGACCCGGCAAAGGCTTAGCTATGGCTTCAGAGGCATCAAACCCTTACCCGAGGCTGGGGCTCAATATGCCCTCGCCCCTGATGGGACAGAGGCGGTTTCCAGGGCACAGGGAAGGGTTGAAAGGTTTCTTTGGAAGTCAGAGGTTCCACGAGACCATGGCCCGCACCTCCTGTAGCCTTGCAAAGATTGTACGTCATGTACTTTGCGCTAGGAGATCCAAAGAAGCCTCCGTGTTACAAGCGAGGACAGCAAGACATGTGCAAGTGTTTATGAGGAGAGCATTGCCGAGATACTGCATCTCTTCAGATGTGATAGGATGGCGGCTCAGTGAGAACAGGGCCTCCCCAGCCACTAGGCAAGGTCCCGAGATGAGGCACGGCGGCGGTGGTGGTGGTGGTGGTGGTGATGATGCCTACTCATGGCAAGCACGGTAGGTGACAATATCAGCAGCAAAGACTCTTCTTGCTTTTGTCTAGCCGTGTCAAACAAGGAGCTGCGCTGCTTCACGCAAAATGAAGGCAAGGCGATTTTCGCCTTAGCCCGATGCCCCCAGAGGATGAAGTCTTGCGAGGATTGCTGCCTGCTACTGTTGTTGCTAGTCGTTGCCATCAACAATTGCAACTCGTGCTGTTACTATGTGAATGAAGAAGAGGAAGTAGACCATTGTGATGGTAACGGTCGTGGTGTTATTTTTGGATGATGTCTGCTGGTACGCTTGGTCGTGCACTCACTCAGATGTTGAGTGAATCCCCTAAAGCTCCGTCTGCCAGCTCTGCCACATCCCCAGCCTCAAGTCTGTCGATGCCTGGGCCCTGACTTTTGGGCTCTAGCGGAGCTTTTGGATTGGGGTTCAGGGTTCTGAGATGGTGGTCATCGAGAGTACCGGGCCTATGCCCTTGAGTGAAATTGTACTCGTTCGGCGTTAGGCTGCATACCAGGCCTCAACATGTTCTGTCCCGAAGACCCGAAGAATGTCCGCATCTCTCACCATCTGTTTTGGGAACCCACCACTCTACGGGGCACTTCCGTACTTCCAGAGCGACAGTTACACCTTGCGCTGATTCTTTCAAACTTCTCTGGGCATCTGATGCTCGGTGTAGCAGGGTGGGCTTTGTGGTTTCTTGTGCTCACCAAGGCCTCATCCGTATTTGGCAAACCAGGGCCTGCCTCTGTCCCACATGGGCATGGTGCGCCCTCCTGTGACTTGAGCTGTTGCAGCGTCCTTCTGAGAGCGCCCTACTTATCAGGGCCGTCCATGTCTGCCTCAGGGCTTCAGGCGTTCCTCGAATGGACGAAGCCTGTAAAGCCTTGCAGCAAATGACCGAATGCGGCAGGCGGCCGCGCTTGATAGCTGCCAAGCCCGCGCACAGGCAGCTGAAGCGCAGGCGCGTGCAGAGATGCCTGTCGATACGTACTGCAGCAAGCGTCCTTCAGCACACAGTTGGGATTTCACACTAACTTATCCGGCTATCTCAAACCCAGCTTCGAAGACGTCAGGTGGCACAACTCATGCAAATGATGGAGCTGAACCAGCAGAGCCAGGCCTTTTTATCCACTTGCGGGTCGGGACTGCCATAGTATCATGCAGGCAGCCATGCCAGCAAGATTCTGAAAGCTTTGCTGCTTTGAGCTGAAGGCAGAGTTAGGCCGAATCGATTGTTAACCTCTGAGAGCCGACGAAGCGCTTCAGGGGACGACTCGCAGTACCTCACGCATGAAACCCTCCCCCCATCTGCAGCGGAGGCCAGTACCGGTGCGTCCGCAAAGGTGCAGGGCGTTGTGCCCCATGGCGTGGCGTCGGGTGCCTGGAGATGACCGTTTGATGGTTCCAGGGACCCTAAGCCCTGAACCCTAAACCGCAGAGTGGCTCTTGATAGCTAAGTCGTGGCTATCTCGGTCTTGATCTCTTTCCTTTTCCTTCGCTCAGGCGGCAGCTGCGTTCTACTGGAAGACCCATGCCCGAGGCCATCGCAGTGGAACTATCGGGGGGCCTTGGGGAACGGTTTAGGGCGTTATAAGTAAGTGGGGTTTACGGTTTAGGGTAACTATATTTATCCCCACTCACAACTGCCCATGAACCTCCAAACACGTTCACACACCACTCACGACTAGGAACAGTGTGCGTAGTACAAGCAACGACGACTTAAGCGACGAGCACATGCAACAGCGGCGGAGCGGTGGCAGTGGCGGCAGCAGTTCGAACAGTCTATCAGACACACCTAGGACAGCAAAATCAGAACGGGTAGTGCGCCTACCAGTGTTTTGCTACTGCTGCTTCCGGTCTCGGCGCTCCCTCCTCTTCCGCTACCCGCTAGCACAACCACGACAGCTAGTCGGAGCTTGCGGTATGATTCTACACAGCCATTGGGTTGGCTGCCAACTGATCTGCAGAGGAAGTGCCCTTCTAGGAGCTTCGGACTTGTTTAGGGATGTACTGCTGCCCCCTCCGAGGCTCCGTTCTCGCAGCGTTCGCTGCAGCAGGCCGGCCGGGGTTCGGAAGACGAGTGATTCCATCCCTGCTGGGTGAGAAGCGGGTACTAATTGGAGCCTCGGCCTCTGGGAGACTCGTGCCGATGAGTTACCATCGGACTCCACCAGCATATGCTGCGCGCGGAAGCAGGTGCAAAGAAAGTGTTGAACCGGTTTACAGCGGCGATCGGTATGAGCGGAGGTACTGGGCGCAGCAGCCCGACAAGCGAATGGCGGCGAGTGGCCTTGCTGCACCTGGTGATGACTAGAACCATTCAAAAAGGGATCTTGTAAATGCTTGGAATTCTGCAGACTGGAACTTCATTCCCCAGACCCTCCGCCCAAGAGCTACTGTTCGGGGATCTCGAGCGTGGCAGGCCGTTTAGAAGCTTGAGAGGGGAGGCCACTGAACGCGATTGCGTTACCGTTCCCTGTCAGGACTACTGCCGACTTGAACAGGATGTCGTCTCCAATTGAAGGCCTGATCAGCCTGCTCATTTGACGGGTGCATGTCTGGTTGTTCACCCCGCCGTATGTCCCTCATGTCGCTCCGGTTCGCCGCATTTCAGCACTACCTCTGGCTGAGTGACAGTTGACCCAGCCGCTGTGTCTAAGCTCCTTGGCCAGGTAGTCCAATGAGCGATGGCAGCCGCCGCAGCAGCCGATTGGAGCGACACCATCTGGACAAGGACTCGCCTCGCCGTGGTTGTCCTCGCAGGAAGACTTCGCTGTGGAGCTGGTGGTGGGGTTATAGAGTCTTGCAGAGCCATTGTACCCGGTGTTTGATTCTGACCGAAGATAGGGCCTCCGCATGCCTCTGTTGCCCATGACAGGAACAACTACGCCTGCGGGCAAAGCTGAAGCCACAGCAAACCCTGTGCGGTGCCCGGGATGATTGCAAGACTGTAGCAGTAGCATTACAATCCGCATCAGTGTGTCGAGTCTTGGTTATACCGTCATCTGGTCACACCTCAGGGAAAGTCTTCCTTAGTAGTGCCTTAGCCTTTTCAGAGAAACTCAGGGAGTAGCCGACGAGGGTCTCTGCGACTCAGGCGAGGCTACTTGGAAGAGCTTCGCTCTGAGAACCCAAGGCCTGGGGCCTCGGGGGAGCGTAGGCGTAGCAGCGTAGATCGCAGGCAGGGTACGGGGTTTGGGGCTCAAGCTTTGCAAAAGGTCCCCTCAGAGAGGCCACCCTTCAACAGGTGTATCTTCATCGTGCGCCGGATCAACAAACTCGGGTTCCGCTCGAAGAGCCTTCTGGAAGGCCTCGGCGCGAGTCACATTCTGTGAAAGCTGCGAGTCTGGTCTTCCTTTCATCTGTGCAACACTCTTGAAAGAACAGATCGAACCTCTAAAAGATCAAAACCTTGAAAGGGATCCGACCTTGAAAGGAGCTTGAAAGGTTCCACTCGAAAAAGCGCAGCAACCGTCAAATTGTGAGATGAGTGCGAGACTCGAGGGATACAAAGACTTCAAAAGACCTTTTCCCCGCAAAGACTCTGCAACTTAACTCCACGAAGACTCGCTTGTCGTGTCAGTGCGACGATCCAGGCAACTGTTACAAGCTAAATCCTGCCAGCAGCAAAACGCCAAAACCTCCGTTAGCTGTTCCAGCGCCTCCGAATGCCTCGGCAGTGGCTGTTGCACATACCACCGCGCTTGGCATCCCACCTACGACCGGCGCTCTGTATGGCGCCACCAGGCGTGGAGAAACGCTGTGCTGTCGCCCTCGCGTGCGGATGTTGCAGCTGGAGTTTACATGGATGCGGTCGGCGATCCGACGATGCGCCCGTCTGAGGCATCAGAGGTGAGCACTTAAAGCTGTTTTTGGTGTTTTTTTGTTCTTCTTCCCGTCCGCCAACAAAAGGCGAGTATACGTCGAGCGCTCAGTGTCGGCCAAGCAGTTCGCGCGGACGAGGTGGCGGAGGAACTCTCGCCTCCACCCACCCTGGAGGCTAGAACCACGAGCCGCTGCGGTCCGGTCACCTCGACTACCGCACCGCGCGTGTACGCTTGCAACTTCGACAAAATGTCGCGATCGCAACTTCTGTGCAAGCTCCGCTGGCATGAGTACACGTGTCTCGCGCGAATACTCTCCCAGTCGGACAGTTTGGGGCGTGCCGCTTTTCTTGGCGCCGTCGGCCATAATATTCTTTCTTTGCCTGCTTCAGGTCACTACGCACAGTACGGCAAGGTGGGCAACTTCGATCATGTGGTTACGTGATGCTTCCTTCTCCGATGTTCGACGCTGCATTTCGCTTGGCCGGCTTAGAAGCTGCTGAACCTGCATGCCAAGAATTGCTAGTCTGGGATTTATCTTCGACCAGTCTGCAGCATCATTATTATCACTTTCTTGCAGGTGCTTCAAGTGTGCGTGGCACATTCCAAGGCCAGCACTTTTTCATAGAGTGGAGCTGGCTCCGCACTGTTTCCGTGGACTTGAAGACGAGGCTACGTGCCTACATTCGTGACCCCAGGCCCCTCAACTTGACCTTTTTGATGGCACCCTAAATTCCGGAATCCGGAATGGTGCACCCTTAAGCCATGCAGAAGCCTCCAAACAAAGCGCTGAGCCTCAAACACCACAAGAGCCGCCAGGTGAAGCCCCTGCCGAACTCGGGCCAAACGGCGCGCACGCGGCCAGGCCGGGGAGAGGTTTCAGAAGCCGACAAGGGTCCCTGAAGAGTTCCTTTGAGGGTTAGTACAAGCATAAGGGTTCTATAGGGGTTCCTTTAAGGGTTACTGCAATACTGCAAGCGTTCCTTTAAGGGCTCCTTTTGGGGTTTACGAGAGCATCTTGACGGCCGTTGTCGATGCGGTTGGTTGGGAGCACAGCTCTGTGTTCGCCGGCCCACACTGTCAGCCTTGGAGATGTGGTAAGGTGCGACCCCATGAGGAGGGCATCAGTCTCGGCTGCTTCGCAGGAAATTTCGGCCTTGTCGTGATGCAGGACCCGGCAGCCGTCCAGAAGGCAGCTTTGGGGCCTTGATGCGAACTGAGAGATTCGCGTGGAAGTCCTGTGCAGGTTTGTTGATGTGTCCGGCCAAGACTAGAAGGAAACGGCGTTTGGGGTCGCAGTTAAAAATGTTGCAAGAATACAGGTGTGCGGAACTGGACCACTCTCCCCTTTCCTGTTTCCCTGCTGGCCGCAGTCCCTGAGCAGGTGCTGGACAAGGCCTCCCTCTCGGCTGCCTTTCAGGTTTTGTGAAGTTTGGGGGTCTCCGGCTCGGGTCGCCATGCCGGTGACATGATAAGTCGAGCTTTGGGCTTGGCACTTGAGCTCTGGATGATGATCACACCCGTTGTTGAAGTCCGCTATTGGTGACTTGCAGCTCGTTTCGTCACCTCCCAGGGTGAAAACCATTTCATTGATGGTGTCGAGATCTCTGTGCCTCGAGCTCAGAAGTAGTCACTCGAATTGTTTCGCGAGTATCTGTGCTTGCAGGGAAGACTGTAGCTACAGAGAAGTTGTGAACGAGCTCGTGGAAGCGGGTCTGCCAGTCAGCCAAGGCAGAAGTACCAGCCGAGCGGCATGGAGGAGGGCAGCCTGGTAGCTGTCTGTGGCCCTTCAGGTAGTAGGTCTGAGTTGCTCATAGCCGGCTTTGGGAGAGTCGTTTTTGGGTGTCACTTGCTCGCTTGCGGGCCGTCCAGGGCGACGAGGAGGAAGAGGACGATTTCAAGGTTGATGGCATCTCCTGCATGTGTTGAACTGTTGAGAAGCTACCAAATAGCTGTAGGTAAGCCAGACATGACGATGTACAGTGAATGTACAGCCAGATGTTCGCTGACGAGCAAGTGATAGTGCCAGCAGTGGCAATAGTACCAGCGCGAACATCATGAAGTGCGAGCGCGATATGAACAGCAAGTACAGTAACAACAATATACGAAGGCGTTCATGGTGCAATACAGATAAGGCCTACAGTGGCAAGATAGCCGTCGAAGAGCTACAACAGTATAAAGGATGTCCGTCATTGTTATCGCCGACGGTTTCGGCTTCCCAGAGAGTGCATGGATGGCCTAGTTACAAAGGGTGGTGGGTGAATTTCGGGTCGTTCCCAAGTCCCGACACTGCTTGATCGTCGAACTGCTACTACTGCGAGTCCAACTTACCATGGACAACGTTCCCCGCCTCGTCAAAGCTTGAATGCCATTATTCGCCCCCCCCCCCCTACGAAGAAGCCAGGTGAGATCAAGCCCTTGACCACCAAAGCAACTCGCAGTCAGAAGGCTGAGGGATTGGCCTAGGGTACTTGTAGGGGCACTAGTAAAACTACAAGGTGTTATTACAAGGGTACTAATATCCCAATTCCGAATACTGCTGCGTATCCAGACGGTGGATGCAGCTGGATGTGTGCTGCCAAGGGTTTGTCACTGTTGAATGAGGCATAGGCATAGGTCTTGCTATCATTATGCTTGTTTTGACTTGAGCTACCCTCGTTGTTCTGATCGTGACGATATCACTACTCCAAGACTTCTTGCTGGGGCTCATCAGCCCTCATTCGTTTCGTTCGTCGCCGCCCCTCGCCACCGCCGTCAGTGTCGTTGTCGTGGCATCGCTGTTCCTACCTAGATGTATGGGTAACTTTATATGATGTATATGCATACGTGTGTGTACAATATTTGTATCATACACACATATTGTGTACATAAATATGTATATATGTATATACATATAGATCTGCATGAAAAGACACCCCCACGCACACACATACAACATGTGGACCTAGCATTGGCGATTGAGTTCTTCCCGTCATAGCCGGTATTGCAGCTCATCGTGAGCTTGCCCTTCGCATCCCTTCGCATCACGAATTCAGCTCAGGGATGACGGTTGAGGGACAGAAGATCGAGATATCAGGGAATACCGTATGCTTGTTGAGGTTTTTTAGCTGTAGCTCCGCAGCGCAGCGCTGACAGGGAGAAGACACCGGCGGCAGCACCCAAACGGGCAGCTCTGAGGCATCGGGCAGGGAGGGCCCAGAACTAGAGCTCGGGATTTCATGGCACTTAGGAAAGGCTTTGAATTCAGACAGCAGATAGCGGGGATCTACGTGCTAGGTCCTTGGAGGACTTGCATCTGCAACAAAACAGAGAACCAGTCCAGGTTAATTCGGGAGGTCTTCTTAAGCACGGCAGTGCTCGAATTTTATTCGTTGCGTTTTTGGCTGCAACGCTTTTGCTCTCATGGGTGCCAGGCCCGGGTAGGACTGGTAAATCCACAATAATCGCCATGACATAGTGCAGTACCAAGCAGAAGGATGGAGAACATCAAGTAGGACGGCAACGAGTCTACATGTAGCTGGAAAAACAATTTCGACATGTACATGAACACCCGTCTACACGCACGCAATGCTAGTGGACACGCACATGCACACACGCGCAGACATGTGGAACTAGGTAGCGGCGAGGATACAGTAGAAAAAAGTTATTGAGCAGAATGAGATACGCACACTTGAGTCGCGAACCCCCCCGCCTTCTACTGTCTACCCTGCGCTTAGTAGCTAGTTCGATTTGCAGACTGACATACGTAATGGCAATGGCCACCGAGAGCACGAGACATGGCAGTAAGAGCAGTGCTCAGAGCAATAGCAGCAGTGGCAACAGCAGCAGCAGCAGCTAGCGGCAGCACCTGCAACATCAGCAGCAGAAGGAGGAAGAGGAGGAGGAGGAGGGGAGAAGGAGCAGACGCAGCAGTACGTTGGGCAAACGAAGCAAGTCGCGCCGCGCCGCAGGGAAGCAGCCGCTCCGGAAAGTCTGGTGGCCTCGTCACCGGCGATGCGGACGATTGGAACAGGCTTCCAGCTTCGGGCTTAGGGTTTGGGCTCAGGTTCGGAGCTGAGAGTTGGGTTTCCACCCGGGGCTTAGAGTTCAGGATTGGAGTTTCGATTCATTTTACAAGGGCAGAGATGCTTCCGTGTTCAGCTTTGGGGACGCTCGGTGCGAACCGAAAGCCTTGACCTTAAAGCTACGCCCTTATCTCGGCACCTTAACCAGCTTGCATCTCACCACCCGAACAGCCACTCCCCGAACCTGAAACTCAATCCAAAAACCTACAACCGGATGGATCCGTACATCAAAACTAAGGCATGGCTCTAGCTTTCGGGTTGGTAAAGCTTGGAATGCAACGATGGTGGTCAGTATTGTTGTCGTTGAACCCCTCCGAGTAGGGGGTCACTTGTGGATTTGACATAAACTTAGCAACCAATCAAATGCACTACTCGCTGCTATGGTTTTCAATTCTCTGGCCCCTCTTTGTCACAAAAATCAACAAGTGCACGACGACAGGCAGGAGTCGGGAAGCAGCAACAGCGTGGGCCTTAGCTACGAAGTCCCACAGCATGCCCATCTGTTTATTATCGTTCTGGTGACGACGGATGAATGGATGCCTGGCCGGCTGGCTGGCTGGCTGGCTGGAGGGAGCGAGGGAGGGATGGATAGATGGATGGACGGATGTGATGATGATGCTGCTGATGATACTGGTGCTGCTGATGTGGTGATGATGACAATGGTCATGATGATGTGTTGCCGACCATGCCCTGTGCTCTGGTTGTCACCGCATGCCTGTTTCCCTGAGCGCCTTCGAGTTTTCCTTTCGGGAGAGCCACGGAGCCTTCAGACGGCCTTCAACCGTTTATCTTCACAATCGATGCGTGAAGAAGCCTTGAACAATGCTCAACCCCAAGACCCCCCCAAGCCTGAAGCGTTTCAGGCTCGTCTGTGGCTGCTTCGTACGGCTCGGGGCAGGTGCCGAGCTCGGACTTTTGGTCGTGGTGGATTCGGATTCGGATTCCAATGCAGGGCTTACGTGAAGCTTTGTGAACAAGTTTCGGTGGCGAGTGCTTTCCTAGATTCAGGATTCTTGGAGAGCGTAGATACAGTCTCTTTTGTCCCTGCATGCGTTCGAGCTTCTTGTGGATTGCTACTGCATCCCTCGCCACAGTTATGAAAGCCACACGTTCGCGCAGGCGCCCACAAGTCCGCTGGACTGGCAAGCCGCGAGGCCGTGGACGAGGTTAGGAGGTGATGTGCAGAAGAAGACCTCGATGGCATCGGGCACAAGTTTCAGCTGTTCACCCGTTTCTGCACATGCTGGATAGGTGCTATCACCCGATGTCAAGCTTAAACTGCGCCCTACGCAGATCACCCTAGGGCAGGTATGCCTGCAAGGTATACCGTAACTCATTCGGGGTTGCAGCACAACTCTATAGTTCTGGAGTTTAAAGCCCCTGGCGGAGGTCCGGTCCGCCGCAGTCGCTCAGAGATTTTCAGGACCCAGCCTCCCCACAGCCCGAGGACGCGGGCCGGTGGGGATGGGAGTCTTATATATATATATATATGTGATTTAGTGTAACATAATATAACATAATATAACATAATATAATACAATATATATATATATATATACACATACACACATACACACATACACACATGCACACATACACACATACACACATACACACATACACATACATACATACATACATACATACATACATACATACATACATATATATATATATAGGCCGATTATTGTTGTTGTTATTATTGTTATTGCTAATATTATATAATATCATAGTGTATTTTCGAACCGAATACATATAATATGAACTGGACTGGTGTGTTTGAAACAGAACGTTAATTCACTGGCTGGGGGACAAGCCTCAAGCCTTAGGCTTTAGTCTGCAAGTGTCTCCGTCGCAGAAGAGTCTTTGAGCAACAGTTGTTTCGGACAGAGCTCACCACTGGTGACCACGGTGACAGAGCAGAGATGCCAAGGTGATGCCATGGAGCCCCCTCAAAAAGCATTCAGACGTTGCAGCTGGTACAGCCTTGCGGATCGCAGGCTGACCGGAAATTCCTTGTCTCGTTGTCCGCGACGGAGCTGAATGAGCTTGGGACCACAGGGAACTCCAGAGGGGCCGGGGAGGGAAGGGCTCTAGGCCCGAGGCGGTACTGGGGAATTGTTGCTCGAAAGCAGCTTCTGCAAAGCTTTTTTCGGGGGGATCCTTCACCGACAGGGCACGCTTATAAGACGTTCAAAGGATGTGGAGCCTTGGCGACTTCTGCAGACGGCATGCCCAGAAGTCAACTGCTGGTCTTTTCAATTTCGATCACCCGCCTTCTCCTTGCTTTTCGTACAGCCTTCATGACATTCCTGTCCGATTCTCCTCAGATTTGTCTGCCGAGGCTTCAGCAGGTGCTGCAGCGCGGCACTCGGTTAGACGGGTGCTCCTGATCCAGGTAATTACATATATCATGTATTATATCTATCTGACTATCAAGCTAGCCAACTAATATCCATCCTCATTCATCCAATCATCCGCACACCCATCCATCCAGCCATCCATCTGTGCACATACGTTTTAAGACGTATGTGTACAGATGCATGCATGAGTAAATAGGTTCCTGCTTGCACGAAAGATCCAAAGATGCACAGGCACACACAATCACACAATCACACACTCACGCGTACGCACATATGCTTTTGCATGCCCATCCACACACACGCACAGAGGCACGACAAGTACGTGTGTATAGACACCATACATAGACCCGTGCATACCTACCTACATACATGTATACATATCATACATACACACATACATACATACATACATACACATCTTAAGCTGTGCATACACACATAGCCGCACCTGTGTATTTGAATAACAGATGGGGTCTCTCAGTTGATGTACGCCAATGAATACACACATCAGCCAGTGTATCTGCAGGTGCATACAGCTCTCCCTCTTTCTCGATCTCTTCTCTATTTCGCTCCAGATTTGGTTCCTCGCATGTGTTTGTACCTGGGTAGATGTGCACGTGTGCTTTATATGAATATGTTATACATCCTTACGTACTTGGTTGTACGCATGCGCGCGCGTGTGCGTGCCTGTCTAACACAGTGTGTCCTCATCTCCTCGCGAATGTTCTTATTGCGCATGCATCCAGCTATCTGTCTGCCTCGCCTCTATTTGGAAGCTATGTGTTCAGCTAGTCGTTTGTTGTATCTTCTTTCTGTTCAGCTGTCTCTGTGTTTGTGAACCTTCCTGGCCCAAAGCGTGTTCTGATGCATCCTATCCTGCTTTACTCTTGTTATTCTTTCGGCCTGGTCATTGTGTATCCCTTCTGCGGTTTCAACGTATGTAGTGTGTCTCTGTTGAAAAAGTATACGTGGTTGTATTTGCGTGTTTCCATCTATTTGTATACTTATTTCTCTCTCGCTCTCTCCCTGCCTGTATGTGTGTGTAGCACGAGCACACACGGACAGGTATCTTGTTCTACTTGCCGGTGTATTCACCTAGTCATCAATCTACCTGGCCGTCTATCGCCTATTTGCGGTCAACGTACTTAGCCGTCGATACCCTTAACTCCCTCAAACAAGTGGTGTTTTTGAGCTGGAGCCGACTGAGGAGTGTTCCGGCCCTGCCGGCACGACCGCCACCACAAGCCCCATCTCCGCAGCTGTTGGGGCCCCTTTGGTTCCCTCCCTTTCATTCCACTGCCAGGTTTCGCGAGCTTTGTCAGATTCAGCCTTCAGGGCCGAGCCAGTCCCAAAAGAAGCATTGCGGTGCTGTCGCATCATGCTTGCGGCTTGCGTATCAAGGAGAACAAGCTAGTCAGGTCGGTTCTCTCGACAAACCTGCAAGATCCGGCAAGCACGGGGCAAGGCCTTCGTGTCTGTACAATACGCGCTCTGAAACAGCCCAATACTCCAACCCGAGACCCGAGATGCCCTAAACCCAACAACCCGGTCTAGAGCGAAAGCGCCCAATTTTGTCTCCTGTTATTTTTCTCCCAGGCCGGACACCAGCAACCTCGCCAGCATCCTCGACAGCCTTCAGGGAATCGCCCAGGCACCGGGTTCCCCAAGGCTTTGCAGGTCTAGGAGTCTAGCCGAGAGACCGTCCCGGGCCAGTGGGGAAGAGCTCAGAGCTCCCTCTGCACTGGTGTTTTTTGTATGTCGTCTTGGGCCTTTCTATTGGTTTCGCCGTCATCGCACAGGCTCACGCAGGAGTCAGGAGTCTTCGATCGTGAGGTTAGCAAGAGGCCTTGTAATAGCCCTGCTCTTATAAGTGCTAAATTACCCTTTGCAGCTTCGAAAACCGATGCCAGGAGTCGCAGAACACGCATGGCTTCACGCGCGAGAACATCATCCAGGCCGGTCAGGGTGCGGGAGCGACAGTTGTGCATCCAAGCACCATGTAAGTCTTGTCTCCATACTATGCAGCATCGGGTGGGGTGTTGGTTCGCTGAAGGATGTTGCAGGCCTGCAGAGGGATGTTGGTTTTTACCTCTGTCCTTTCGACGTAGCCTCGGTTTGGAAACTTTAGCTGGCGAACGACTGCATGAATGAATGTATGAATGGTTTTTCGAGAACACCCACGAATCAACGAACGAAGGAAGGAGCGAAAGAAGGAGGGAATGAATGAATGCATGCATGCATGAATGAATGAATGAATGAATGAAGCAATGGAATTGATCAGTGACTGAATGAAAGCATACATGCGTGAACACATGCATGCATGGAACGACGCATGGACGGACGGACGGACGGACGGACGGGCGGAGGGAGGCATGGATGGATGGATAGATAGATGGATAGATGGATGGATGGATGGATGGATGGATAAATGCGTGAATGCATCAATGCATGTATGCACGCATTGCATGCTTGAATGGATTTGCGATGGATGGATGGAGGGAGGAAGGGAGGTATGCACGGATGGAATGGAACGGAATGGAACAAGAAGGGATGGAAAGAATGGAATGAAAGGATGACTTGAGTCACTGAACGGCATAATAAATGGAATGAATGGAATCAACGAATAAATAAATGGATGGATGGGCATGTATGAGTGAATCATTGAAGGCATGCATAGAATGGGACGATATGAATGGATGGAGTGGAATGGAACCAAAGTGAATTGATTCGAAGGCATGCATGCATGCATGCATGCATGAATGGGTACATGAATGTTAGTTAGATCTGCTCTGCCATACCCGGTCCCATGGCAGGGAGCCCAACTCCAAGATGCCAGCTCCAACCACGAAATACATTCTGAACCTTGAGCCTAAATTTGAAGAGGGGCTGTGCAACTTCAAACGCTTAGCATTCAGCACAGTCACAGCGACGATTTGGAATCTTTCTCAAGACTGTCGTGATGTTGTAACTACTCTTGATCTGCTGTGTGTGAAGGCAGCCACGCTTGTGTCCGCCGCGAAGCAGCAGCTTGCGCACGATGCCCAGTGAAGTTCGGGCTGTGCTCAACTGGCGAACATCACGGAACAAGCCTGTACCCCATGCTTGATTGATTGGAACAGCCGTTCGCCTTGCAGCATAATCGCAACCAGGTGGACTTGAAGTTTGTTAGTTTTTTCTTCATTCTGAATGTAGCTCCCTTCAAGGGGCAGACATCCTAGCGATCAACCCTTCGCCCGCGGAAGCTTCGAGACATGGCTAATGCTTCTGGACTTGGCTAAAAGGTTTAAATCCTGAGCCGTCTGCTGGCTGCGCAGGTATCTCCACGCTGAGTGCAAGGCCTCCGGCCTTCGGATACAGTGAGAAGATCATTTCAACGCTGAGGAGGCTGTTAACGGACGACGCCCTGCGTTACAATAGGTACGCGGAGCTATGGTAATATCATGGTACATTCCTCGGATTATGGATAATGCAGGAAATTGCCCATAAGCAGTGGATATGTACTGAAAGTTTCACAGTCGTAGTCGTAGTGGTAGTGGCAGTAGTAGCGGTAGCCGTAGTGGTAGTGGTGTAGTCGTCGTGGTGGTTGCCCGCCCTGTGTGCAGTCGAAGCTCGCCGAGCTCACAGCCACTGCCGCGGCCGTCATCTCGACACCAGCGCCGCCCCTCACATCATCGCCACAGGTGGACCGGATGTTTAGGAGTTTAGGATTCAGCTTTCAGGTTTTGAGGCAGGCTTGCGGCTTGCTGTAAAATCTGGAATGGCGGAATGGCGGGGCTTTGGGCAAGGTCTCAAAGTGCTGTCTTATAGAAACCCCGCAAATACTCGAGACACCGAGACACCCCCATTCCGCGATTCCGCCTCCAGACCTCCCGTCAGTGCAGGCGAATTTCCTGACGTCGCTTGCGGCGGGAGCAAGCCCACCGACTGCTGCGCTGCTGAATCCCACACCGCCTCTCGGAGGCGCTGGGGAGTGCACTGTGAGGGCCAACACGGCACGGATAGTGTTGCCGACAGCCGTTGGTTTTATGTTGGAGTTGGGTGTTCACTACTTTGTTTAAGCGGTCATGGGTGGCTAGGATGCCCGCAAAGCAAGCGGCAAAGCCCTCAGCCTGAATGAGATGATCTGGCAGTGATCTTGTCACTCTTTCCCTGCCTGGCCCCCTGTCTCTACTTGCCAGCTGTTTCTGGAGCCGGCCTCTACCAGAGATAGTCCCACGGGCAACGGGCGCTTCACAAATCGTAGTAAGTATGCTCACATGCGGACGTGGAGGCATGCCACACAGACGAATATCTCAACAATCGAGGGCTAGAATCTTCTCGCAAAGCCTGCCAGGTTTGGGCACGCAGCCGCCTGTTTTCCCTGGGATTCAGGCGCAGGCAGCTGTGCCGCACTGTGGCAAAAAGAAGCCTGGGGGGGCAAACACATCCGTAACTGTAGTTCCTCTTTCAGTATGCAACTCAAGCAACCTCAATCCCTAAGCCTGAAGCCCGAGGAGTTTATGGGAGAGCTGTTGGGTACTGAGACGAGCCCGAGCGAATTAAACCTCTGAACAACGTCGCCAGGCCATGGCGATCCTTCAGGCCCGAGCTTCTTTGAGTCTAGGGTTCAGGGTTCTTTAAGGGTTTAGAGGTTTAACAGTTTATGGGGCATTCGTGACCCGTATCCGGATAGCTAGGGCTAGGGTTTGTATTGAGATGATGATTGTAACGACTTTTACTTTATGGCTCAGGCCAGTACAATGTTCTTCAGGACCAGCCATAAGTGGAATGTATCCCTCGAGCGCAACCTTGCTTTGTACCTACCCTCGCCTTGGTGCTGCAAAGACGTGCGGCACTGCAATCTTGCTCCGCTGTCGACTGACACGCTGCGACATGAGGTGCTACTGCACTGCTACAGGCATCCAAGGCTGTCCCACAAAGCCCCAGCCGTGCTTTCCTGACGACGAGGGAAGCGAGTGTTCCGACTCCTGGGCCCTTGGAGCCACGAGGATCCCCAACTTTCTCAACACTTTGCTTCTCTAGGTTCTGAAGGTGGCCGGGAAGCGCCGTGTGAAATCCATGAAACAGAATCAGCACAACATTGTGTGTGTGTAACTCTGATTTGCACGAAATCGGCAGTGATATGCTGGGGATACACACATAGCAGAGAAGGGAAAACAGTGTGTTATTTCGCAGGCCCCGAACACCTGGTACTTAACATTGTTGGTAAGGTCTAGGTAAACGTCATTAGCCAGTTCAACGCAAGAGTCTCGAATCAGGGTACTAGCCGTGGAAGAAGGGAAACATCACCGTCGCAGCAGCCATATACCCAGTCGTATTGACAACGATAGCGCGAACAGTAGCAATGGCAATCGTACTAGCTGTTAGACTCGTATTGCCGTATTTCGGGCTCCCAATTGGCTCTCAATCGTAATGGTATTAGACCGCCAAGATAGCAGCAAGAAGCACTTAGCAGAACAGCAGGTAGCCAATATCATGTTCTTGAACAGCAACTATCAGCAGTGGTAGCGGTTGGAACAGTGTTAATAGGATGACAGTGACAGTGACAGCAGCCCGAAGCCTGGCGAAAGGCCCAGCAGCACTTGAACCTGCTTCAAGCCCAACTCGGTGCAGGCGCGAGCTCCCGGGGTTGTGATCATGGTCCTGACTCGTAAACCCTAAATCCCAAACCCTACAGGCCTTCAAAGGCTTTGAAGGGTTTGGCTTTGCTTGCAGCCCACGGATTAAGAGGGTGACGCTTGATGTTCCGAACCAGGAAATCATCATCATCACCACCATCATCGTCGTCATCGGCATCACCATCACCATCATCATCATCACCACCACCATCATCATCGGCATCGCCATCGCCATCGTCATCGTCATCATCATCATCATCATCACCATCATCATCATCATCTCTATCATCTCCATCATCGCAATTGCACCAGCATCATCAACACCATCACTATCACCATTGGCACCGTCATAGTCATACCGCACTACTGACAATAGTATCAGCAGTCCAATGCGGGCAAGACGGTGCTGGAAGGGCCTTGCCTGCTGTCACTCCAATCGGTGAGAGCTAGAGACAATGGCTAGTGGCGTTCCGTTCCGAGGAGCTGTAGGAGCTCTACCCTGCTGAACTCTCTGAAGCTGAGCCCCCTGAAGCGCAAAATCCTGGGAATCGAAAGCCCCGGCCTCTCTCTAGAAAGCCAGCATGACAGAATCTCCACTTTTTCAAAGTCCTGAGAGTATTGACGTCATCCTCTCATGGTCCTGGTTTTTGAAGCACAAATCCTCATCCCCGATCTCCGTCGCGGCAGACCTCTCGCGGTGGATGACGACCGACTACCCAATGCCAGAGCCATTCCCGCCGGCCCCGCCCACGGGTGCCATCCGAGGCCGGAAAGACTACGAGGGTTTGGTGCTTAATTCAACTTTTGAAGTATGTTTGTTGTGTCAGTGTCCGGGCTCCTGGTCAACAGTTCTTTTGTGGCACAGCTATCGGTTTTTCTGCAGGTGAGGGTGTCACTGGGGTTACATTCCCGGAGCGGCTTCGCACGAAATTTCGTGGGGATCCAGTGTGGGCGTCTTGTAGTTTAAAGAGCTATTGGCGAAGCGTTGTTAGACTTATCGTGGAAGCGCAAGTGGCGCATGTGTTTTCGCTCGTCTTCAGCTTTCTTGGTGTACATTACAAAGGTAAGGATGGAATTTGTGACAGAAGTGTCGTCGTGGGGAGGGGTCGGGGACAGGAGCTGGATGTGTGAGGATATGACAGCCACTCGAGCAGACGCAGGCTTTGCCGGTGATGGTCATGTGCCCACCGTGCCGCCCGACTTTCTGACGCCCAATCTCGCCCTATTCCAGGCTCGCAGTCTGGTTCAGGGTTCTACTCGCATGATAATGCAATCTTAGCCTGTTTTGATTTAGTCTATGTAGGTCCTGGTTCCGAAGCCAGCACAACCAATCTATCCCGTGTTGCACTTTCGAGAAAGGAGGATCATTGTAACATCCTTTTGTAAGATTGCCCAGTCACAAAAGCTCAAAGAACCGAGCCTATCCTAGGCTCGGGATTGCATCTCTGAATATCGAGCCGTCCTGCGATTCAGTTTCGAGCCATCCCCGCAAAAAAGCCCTTAACTTGACCCACCTTACCTTGCGGTAGCTTAGCCTTGATAGACTGTCTTTAGCATCCCTGCCCTCAAATCCATTTGTAATGAAAATATCAGGAATACTTGTAGAAAAAGATAGTGATAAGAGTAAGACCACGACGACGACTACTGGTACTAAGTGATAGGAAGAACAATAATGAGAATAGTAATAAATTTACTGACAATGGTAGCAATATTCATAATCAGAGTACCATTGCTAACAATAGCATTAACAATGATGATTATGCTAATAGTAGTTCCTTTCCATTCTCGTCTGCCCAACTCCCAAATGCTCCTGGCCAGGATGCGCCGGGATTGAGCACCAATGCAGAGGCCGGGAGAGCGGTGGCAATGGCACCCTCTCTTGTCTGGAGTAGTATTCTACAATATGTTACAACAAACTATAATGCACTATCGTACAGTTTTCATACACTGTAATGTATGATTACTTCATTACAATTTAAGAGCCTCCGGCTCAAGCCGCCGACCCCGTAGGAGTCAGAGAAAGGGCGATAGCGGAGGGAGTAAGTCTATGCCAGCTCCGTCGCTTCCGGGACGCCCTCCGGGCTTTTAGG
>BGNK01000031.1:210218-356457 GCA_003297005.1 Symbiodinium sp. clade A Y106 | reverse complement strand
CTCGCTCTCGCTCTCGCTCTCGCTCTCTCTCTGGCTCTCGCCCTCGCCCTCGCCCTCGCCTTCGCTCTCGCTCTCGCTCTCGCTCTCGCTCTCGCCCTCGCCCTCGCTCTCTCTCTCTCTCTCTTTCGCTCTCCCTCACTGGTGATTCACAGGCTCCGTCCACGAGTCCGGGCAGTTACGACTTGTCCCTGCACCTTGCGAGGCTAGCCCATCAGGGCTCCAAGAGGGCTTACCAGGGTTTGGCAGTTTCAGAACTGAGGGACCCGAATGCAAGCCTGTGTAGACCCTAAATGATATGCGGATCTTCATTGGACGGACCCCTAAGTAAGGCCATATAGGGGCCTTACTATAACTGCACTACAATACACTGCAAAACCCTATTCGAATTACTCAGGCCTAGCGTAGTCTTCGGAAAGCCCCCATTCAGGCGTGATGAGGCCAATCGAAAGGCCAGAGAGGCCTTGGCGGCGGTGGGCCGAGAGCCCCAGTTGTGTGGGTTCAAGAAACTCGTAGAAAACGCGGGTCCCCTATTGGGGGTTCTTACAATAGGGATCCTGCTACTTGAGGTTCGTATATTCCAATCAGGATCTTGCAATTCTGTGCTCTGTATTGGGATCTGGTGGGTTGCTTCGTGTCTGGGCACATCGCCCTGTGTTCGCTACTACTCTGCCATCCATCCAAATCTCCGGCTTAACACTTAAACTACAAGACACGCCGGCAGAACCTTCAATCTTGATTTTGAGTTCCATGCGACAGCTGAGGTAAGCCGATCGCTCTTTGCAAGTTCTGGTCAGGGCGGGCAGCCGCCAGTTGCGGAGAGGCTTCCCCAATTGCCTGGGCTAAGCAGCTCTTGCTTTGCTGCACAACATTTCCAAAAAAACCGGAAGAAGTGGCGTCTGAGGTGCAAAGTGCATATCTCTCCATCAAGAGCAGTAGCTAGTTTCAGACGACTTTCTTGTTGCTTCCTGGGGTGGCTCATCAGACATGAGGACTTAGAGATCCGATTACACCCTGAAGGTCGCTCACAACTGGGCTCGACCAACACATCTATCAGTCTATCTGCCCACATGCTCTCTGTTGGCGTGTGTAGCATTACAACATTGTGTCACTGTCTGTATCAATGTATTCGGGCATATGTGTATCTATATATGATATGTCTATATGAAACGATAGTTATGTATGTAAAATATATTTGCATGTGCACATATACATGTTTGTATATATGTACGGAGAGGGAATGTATATAGATCGTACAGATAGATGCAGCAGTTTGTGGAGCAGGACCGCCTTCCTGAAGGCCTCACCACCTTCAAACCTCATGCACGAATCCTCACGACGCATGAAAAAAACACCCAGGCTTGAACTCTGAAAAGTCAGACCCTGGAGCTGAAGCCCTGAGATTCTATTTCGGAAAGGCAGACTGCGGCTTTCGTCACCATTTCAACAGCCCGCAGGAGGTCGGCAGAGTCAGAGGGAGGATGGGCCATGGCCCTTTTCATCGGGGGCCTCTCAACCCGAACGCCATCTCTAGTCGCCGCGGCAGCAGATCAGCTGAAGGATTTCAGCAACAAGAACCTTCGAAGTCTCGATGCACCGGCCAACGTGTTCCAACTTGTGTAAGCTCTCCCGATTGAATCCGAAATCATCTATACACTCTGTAGCTATATGGCAAAGTACTGGGCTGCTAGCACTGGGAGTCGCAATGCATCAAACCTGAACAGAACACTGGGCCGCTAAGAACAATCAGCAGGCACTTTAGGTTGAAGCAGAAGTAGCAGGAGCAGGGCAGGATCACAGCAGCACTCATAGTAGCTGTCAGTAGTAGTGTGATAGTCGTGGTAGGAGTAATAGTAGTAGTAGCAGTAGCAGTAGCAGTAGCAGTAGCAGTAGCAGTAGCAGTAGTAGTAGTAGTAGTAGTAGCAGTAGGTCTACGACGTAGTCGTGGTCGTAGCGGTGGCGGTGGCGGCAGCGGCAGCGGCAGCGGTAGTGATAGTGGTAGTGCTGGTGGTCGTGGTGGTGGTGGTGGTAGTGGTGGCAGCAGTCGTCGTAGTAGTAGTAATAGTAGTAGTAGTAGTAGTAGCAGTAGCAGTAGTAGTAGTAGGAGTAGGAGTGGGAGTGGGAGTGGGAGTGGGAGTGGGAGTGGTAGGAGTAGTAGTAGTAGTAGTAGTAGTAGTAGTAGTAGTAGTAGTAGTAGAGTAGTAGTAGTAGTAGAAGTAGCAGTAGTAGTAGTAGTAGTAGTAGTAGCAGTAGCACTAGCACTAGCAGTAGCAGTAGAAGTAGTAGTAGTAGTAGTCGTAGTCGTAGTGGTGGTGGTAGTGGTGGTAGCAGCAGCAGGAGGATGACGAGGAGCAGGAGCACTGACGCAGCAGTGGCAGGATTGATAAACGCGATAGCCGCAGCGATGATAAGGCTTATCATATTGGCCACCACCATCGGCATGCACAGCACTAGTAACTAGTAGACTAGCACTTCTGCGCCCATGGCCCATGCAGGCCCACAAGGGCACCAAACCCTCAACCCCAAACCGCAATCGCTGAAATTCTAACCGCTGAAGCGTTAAACCTTGAACCAGACCTCGAGGAAGCCAAGGCTTCCGCCCTGGCTGCTGGCCGGCGTGGCTGCGAGGAGCTGGGGAAGAACGACAGCAACAACATCAGCCCCTCCTACTTACCACTACTGCTACTACGACGACGACTACTGCTACGACGACTGCGACTGCTGGTGCTACTACTCCGACTACGACTTCCAGGACTACGACGACGACCGTGGCGACGGCGACCACTACTTCTTCCCCTATTACCATTACGACGACGACGGCGGCTACTACCACTACTACTACTACTACTACTGCTACTAGTACTATCACTACTGCTGCTACTGCTACTACTACTACTACTACTACTACTGCTACTACTTTTGTCTAGCCCTCCTCCTACTCCTACTCCTCCTTCTGCTACTCCTACTGCTACTGCTGCGGCTGCCGCTGCTGCTACAGCTTCTGCTACTGCTGCTACCACTGCTACCACTGCTACTTCTGCTACTACCGTTACTACTACTGCTATACGACGACGACGACTACGACTACTACTACCACCACCACCACCACCACTGCCACGACGACTGCTACTACTGCTACTGCTACTGCCAGCCACTGCCACTGCTATAACTGCCTGCTACCGTTGCTACTGTAGTAGTAGCAGCAGTAGCAGTAGCAGCAGCGGCAGGAGTAGTAGTAGTAGTAGTAGTAGTAGTAGTAGTAGTAGTAGTAGTAGCTGCAGCAGCAGCAGCAGCAGCAGTTGTTCGTAGTGGCAGTAGTAATAGGAATACCCATCATAGTCGTACGTCGAGTGATGCGGATGCCCCCGGTACAGTGCGACTGCTACTGCTCCGCTGTCGTCCTCCTCCTCCCTCCTTCCTCAAATCGGTTCAATCTTGAATACAAAGTTGCCGCTTCGGACTCTAGCAACTTGTGCTGGGAGGCTAACGAGGACAGTTTGGCTTTTGGATGAAGAAAGAGAAATTACGAAAACTCGAGTAGGGCAAATTCGTGCTAAAGGAGTCCGGCACCAGCATTGTATTCATGCAAGCTATAACACGTGGTTGCGCTGTTGCGCCCTAACAGTAAGCACTAAATTCAAAACACAAATGCCTCAAGCCCTCGACTTGGTTCCGGTCGTTAGCACATGTGCGATGTGTTCCCTCGCCATGGAGGAGATCTCGGCAGCAGAGCAGAGCGCTTACGATGCTGTGGCCGACGGTCGGGCAGGGTCGGGGGTGGGGGACGAAATCCTGAACCCAAATCTCGACATCGACATGTGTGAAGGTTCCGGAAATCCGTCGCAACGCTTGACCTTGCAACTCCAGAAGGCTACATAGCCTACAGGACCCCACGACAAAGCCGCGAAGCCGCAGCGTGCCGCTCGCTTCGCGGCCTGGCTCGTCCAGACCTACGGCAAGGAGGCGCTGGGCTTGGGCTGAGAGCCCAGGGCAGTTTGCTCATGACTTACTACCTGGTTCTGAAGACAAAGCGATTGCGAGTGTGATGATGATGTTGTTCATCGAAGTACTTGTCAGGTTGGAGGTTCAAACGAGGTGTCCATGCGGTTTGGCATGAGGTTCTGTATAACTGAAATTAAGGATGATGTAGTCTCAGAATGCAGGGCTGGACTCGTGGATGCAACTCAAGGATCGCCACACACTCCATGAATCTAAGCAGTAGGGTTTAGGCATCGCTAACCTTTTGAACTTGAGAGTGCGGCCAAGGCACTAAGTCCGCGCTCCCCAGCGGTGACAGTGCAATATGGAAACCCTTCCAGAAGACCCTGAACCCTGAAGTGCCCTAAAGCCCCAACTCTGCAGATCTGGTATCGGCCATTTCTGAGAGGCTCTCTGTGAAGGCAGTGGCGTCCTGGACGTTGCCGGCGGTCAGGGTGATCTCTCCTGGGCACTTAGCAGGAGCCCCAGAGCGTCATCTGAGATGTTGCATTTAGAGTTTAGGGTTCAGGAAATGCTCCTTCCGCCCAAACGATTCCAGCAGCCTTTAAAAAATGCTCAGGAAGGATGCAGCACCCCTCGAAAGCTCTGAAATCTCGTTTTCCTTCAAGCCTCCTGCGAGGCGTCGAGATGGAGGTGCCCTCGACCCTCGTGGATCCGGCGCTTCGGCGAGGCGGAGAGTGCAGGTTTTTTCTTCGGGTTTCAGGTTTCGTCCGCAGCATCGGTGGCGGTGTTGAGGCAGGGTCTAGACAAACGAGTTCATAGGTAACGAGAGTAACGACATCGAGGCCCAATGTACCGGGCTTCATGCAAGACCAAAAACCGAATCAGAAGAAAATCTGCGCTCATGGCACCCTGTTCCGACGCGTCTCGAAAGCACGTTCTTTAGCACAGGCGGTGCGTTGAAGAGCTGGCAGCGGCGGGCTTTACGGAAGCGAGGTGCAAATTGAGAGGGAAAGAGGACTGTAAGCACACGCAGGAGCTTAGTTCTAGTCTAAGGGTTGGCCCGCAATGCACCATCTGGCACATGTAGCCTGTAGTTTTCAACACGCGGTGGCGTCGTCCCTGTCGGTGTGTTTCCTGGAGCTATCTCAGACACCGGACATGAGAGCTGTAGATGGAAGCTTCGGTTCTACCGACGATGTTGGCAGAGAGCCGCTCTTTTCCAAGTGTGCAGGGCGGGAAGAAGCGTTTGCGCACCTGCCTGTGATCTTCGAGGCCCGGTCTTCTGTGATGGACACTACCAGACCCCTCTTGTGTCGGCATGCTTGGGTGTCTGGAGAAGATAGTTAAGGTTTAGGGTTTAGGGTTGAATTACCTGCTTGAAGGCCATCCGCATCGCAGAAAATCGGTCAGAAAAGATTGCCTCCTGGATTCTGGAAAACCTACCGGGAAGATAGGCACCAACATTGTTCTTGCAGCCATCTGCATTTGGGACCTGGGCCAGTGTCGCTGTCTGCAAAACATCTTGGACAGGTTCACCTAAACCCTAAACCCTAAACCGTTCTACCGCGTAGCAGGGAGGAAAAGGGCCCTCAAAAAAAAAAAACCGTTCTACCGCTGGGGCTTGGCCAAAGAGCTTCTGCCGGTTAAAGGCTATGGGCCAATGGGCCTGTCAACTCTAGCAGCAGACACTTAAATGTGTTTTTTTCTGTCATTGCCTCCACGTCGACTACTTCTGTTCTCAGTTTCTTTCGTCTCTGCAGTGAAGACAGACATATCCTTTGTTGCTTCCCCAGTGTAACAGAACTCTTGGGTTGGTTTTGCATTGAAAGTGTCATTATTGTACAGCCAGAAACGCATTCAGGATCAATTGAAGAATGCCACAAGGCATGTTCCAAGTCCGCAAGACGATCCAGGTGAAACTAACTCACTAGCCGCGTGCCACATTCTGTTGATTCGCCTCTGATTATTTCAGGGGCCTCAAAAGGTAGGATGAAGGTAGGTGGGGTAATCCCCAAATAAGAGTCCTTATATAAGGGATCCTTCATCCTACCTACCTTCGTCCACTTTTTGAGGCCTCCAATTATTGCGGAATACGAGGACTTAGGCTCTTGACTCTGTTTTTTCGTTCAGTAGCCTCACGGTGGGATGCCGGGCTTCGAATTCAACTATACACTGTATGTCTTAGAAGCAGTTTTCTACATTTGTTCCGTGAGTGATGTTGCAGCACACGTGCGCAACAGCGCTGGAAGTATGAAATTGCAGATAACTTGTTCGCTAGGCCAGCAATTTGGGCAAGTGGCCAACGCGGTGAGGCATCTTAGGCATCTTCCTGCATACTCTCGTTTAAGGTTGACACAGGTGTTGCGGAGAGACTATCTCTGTTCTCGATGTTCGTGCTTCCTTCCACGAAATACTCTTAAGAGATCGAAACCCAGTAGCTGCCAGTGAGCATTTCATGCAGATGGACACGACTCTGGTATGTTTAGCAGCTTTTCTATGGTATGAGTCAACAAGATACTAGCACCTTGTTCTATATGTAGCATCGTGTTAAAGCATCACTATGTTACAGACGTGTGTGTGTGTATATAAATATAAATATATATATATATACTTACTGTATATACATACATACACATATAGTATGTAGATACATGCACATACTGGCAACACCCTACATGTTCGAGCCCAAGAGAACACAGTCGGGTCATACGTTCACAGGCCTGCAAGCCTGTAGAACCCATCACATGCCCTTCATAAACAACAAGTAGACCGCTTCATGAAAGCCCAAAGAAGTTTTGTAAACCAGCCAGGCCAGCCACTTTGGACCGGAGGCTCCTGGTAGCCAGGCAGCTTTGCGACCCGGCGTGCGTTTCGGGAGTTAACGAATCCAAGAACTGTACGAGCAACAACAAGAAGGAGCTAAGCACTGATACTTACAAGATCCTTGCAAGTGCAGCCGCACAGGATCCGATAGTTCGTAGCAGGTTAGTTTTGCAGCGTGCCATCTCGCGCCGAATTGCTGATTTCTTGACATGTCCTTCCTGCATCACTTGATGGCCGTGTTCGGGAAAAGATGCCATCATATTCACCCTGTCATGCCCCCAGAGTAAACCCCGGACTAACCTGACAGTCACGGTATATAATGCTCCTGTAGTAACCCTATAGTTTGTATGCTGCAATAATGCCATGGAAGGGATCAAACCAGGGTTAGTTGGGAAAGGAACATAAAAAGGAGGCCGAGGACCTCCATGCTTGCTGTCCGCAGAAGACCCCGTGCATGTTGGCAAATAGAGGTGAGAAGCCGGCCCTCAGGTTAGCCAATGCATCTCTCGTGGCTGGCCTTCATCCGGATGAGGCCGCCGGGGTTTAGGGGCAGCTGCTTTCTGAAGTAGCACAGGCAAACCCTTGCCAATACATGCTACCAGACATCGCAAGCCCGCAGCTCTGTTCCAGCAGAAGCTGGAATTTGTGTCCGACCTTCCAAACCTTAAACCCTACAATTTGACTTAACACTCACGTGTGCAAATCCTAAAACCCAAGAAAGCCCTAGTGCCCTAAGACCCCAGACCCCTACAACCCAAGCCCTAACTAACCCGTCCTAAAGCCTCATGCCCTAGAGCGGCAGAGCTTTGACTCCCAACCACCTTGAAAACCCCCAAAGCCCGCACCTTAAAACCGCGAACGCTTGTCGCCATGAAGCCCTAACACCGTCCTGAAGGCTCCCACCCCTCCAGACCCTAAAAGGCCTAGACCCCTTGCCTCAGAGCCCTAAACCGCCGGCAATGCCTTCAACCCCAGATTGACCCCTTTTCAAACGGTCTTTGAAAACCCCAAGGGCCCTAAACCCCAAACCCTAAACCCCCAAACCGGCATAAACCCCCTGCAAACCCGAAACGCTAAAACATCCCCCCAGGCCACCGAGGCCATCGTTGACTTGGCTTTGGGCGCCGGACGCCGCTTTGCAGTGGCCCTGCAGCTGCAGCGAGGTTTCGGGATTTTCCCTCCGGTGCTTCTACATGACTTGGGCGCACAAAACGATCGAGTCTTCAAGAGTTCTACTCTTCCGTCCAATATGTAGGATTCGTTTGGCCTTTGGGTTCGGGATCCAATTCGCAGGATTGCTGAACATCCAGGAAAGCTTACTCTGAACCTGAACCCCAAGCCTCAAGGTTTAACCTATCCTGCACTACGCACGAAACCCAGCCCAAAAAAGCCCAGGTGCCTTGTTGCGTCTTCGCAGAGAAGTTTCCGTCCCGTGAGCTCGCACCAGGCGCCCCTATCGCCCGCTGCCCCGCCCTAAAGCTTGCAGCTCCTGAGCAGCAGGCGGTTTGTTGCCTGAGGAGTTAGTATGGCTGCCTGACGATGTAGTGTGGAGTGTGGACCCCTATCTTGGTTGCCGTCTTCCTTCAGGCGTGCCAGTCCGGACATTGAACCAGTTCTGCGCTTATCTTTGTGCCAAAGACCCTCGCATAAAAGTGTCTCGGCTGATCAAACTCAACTCCTTCCCTGAAGCAACTGCCTTGAAGAGTCTGGTGCGCATGTTAAGAGCATGGGCCTAGGGGTTTCCCAAAATTAGAGGTGCCTTATGTAGGGATGCTTTTCATGAACATCCTACAATTTTGGGCATCTTCTTAAGAGTCCCCTACCTTCTGAACCCCACATCGAAGGAAGCGCTTCTGGACTTTGAGGGCCGAAAGGTTCTGTACATACTGTGACAGGTGCATACCTGCCTTCATGGATGCCAGCTGATAGGCAGCTAAGCATAGCTGGCAGGGATGTAGGATTATGCAGGAAGGTCTATAGGTTAGCTAAGTACGTAGATACGTCAAGAACGAATTGGTCAAGAACGAATAGGCGAGACAGATTTTTGGATTATGGTACATATTGTCTCCAAGCATTCAGCTCGGTAGATTGCAGTGTACATAGTTGTACATAGCCAGGCCCGACATCAGACGGCTTGCGTGGTCACATTTCTTTCCGGGCTGTTCGAGCTGCAGCTCTCAGGACTCCGGCAGGATTTCAAGGCCGTAGGGCTGGACTAGTTCGGTTTCGACGCCAGGACTGCAAGAGACGAGAGGCTTGAATGCCCTTCGGACTCCCCCGAACTATGGGGGCCCGAAGTGCTTAGCAGCTCTGGGATGGCGATACGCTGTCGACTGGATTCCACAGAAGCGACAGAGGAAGCTGCACATGATAGAAATTACCCACATGTTGAATGCAGTCTACATTCTAATCTTGCAGAACTGGAGTGAACAAGCGAGGATGGCGACATTGCGATTCATTTTTGCAATTTGTGTAGCAGCCTGAGCAGCATTGCTTGCTCCTAGTCCTGCCCTGTTACTATTACTATCCTAGCTGGGCATCGACGGTTACAACCACTATCATCACTATCATACACGATATCAGAAGCATATCTCGCAGCAAGACAAAATTGCAGCAGTGAAGATGATATAGGTGATGGTGCTGACCGATGGTTGTGTTGGTAGTGGCGATGATGATGATGATGATGGTTTTGGCAATGACAAAGGTAATATCGTTTGATTACTTCATTCATCTGGTAGTGTATGCAATGTTTCATTTTTCTTACTGGCAGGAATGTTAATCCGTAGCCCAGAAATTCTTGCAGGTTCTTGGGCGGAACTCTTTCCCCCCCCCCGAGTGGGACATGTGAGTACACATGTTTCGTGTGCACCTTCTAGTAAGCTCTACCCTGACCCTGATCCGAAACTTTGAACCACAACACCCGAAAGCACTGAAATTCCCCAAACCTCCAAACCTTTAAAAGCCATTGAAAGCCTTTGGAAGCCCCTAAACCCTAAACCCTAAACACCCTTAGAAGCCCTGAAAGCCCGAAGCCGCAAAGCCCTGAGCCCTCCCAGGGGCTATTTCAACGAGTTGAGCTCGGAGGAGCCCTCTACGGCTTCGGGGCTTCTCTTCTCTTTTGTAATGATGGGGGGATGTTGGGGCTTCTGGGGCTTTCCGGGGGTTTTTGGTGTTTTGGGTTTAGAGGTAGATATGAAACCGACACGGTGCGTGCAACAAGCAGGGGCAAATTTCACCTTAGTTTCTTGGCTTTAGGGCTAAGGGCTTCATGTCCTTTGGGGTGTCGGTTTTAGTGGAGGGGAGTGGGGCTTCTTATAGTCTTTGGGTCAGAGCCTTGGTCTTCAGAATTCAAGGTCTAAGGTAAGTGCCGTGAGGTCTTGGGCCCTCGGTTCCGAATCCGTGTAGCTCCATCTGTCGGGGTGCTGAGCCTTGGAGCTCAGGGCCACCTTCACGCGAAGATGTGCCACTTGTTGCATTGGCCTCGCTATACTACACCGCTTGTTTTCTATCAGCACAGCACGTGCATGACGATGTGCTTTGGCTTGGCCCGGCTGTCTTGCCTTTCCTCGCCTCGAAGCCACGCCCGTTTCCTAGACCTGAGATTGGCACAGTTCGTTGGGCCTCGCTCCAACCATCCAGACAGAGGAGTGAGGTACTGTCAGATTCCAAAGTTCTATCCTTTCCTTAGGTCTTCTATGCTACATGCCCGCAGCACACCCCCTAATCATTGCCATACCTCAAGGGCTAAGAGGCACTTCATGGCCCTTGCGCAGGACCCGAATCGGATCTTCCTTGCTCGCCGCATCAACAAGCTCGGCTTCAGGGCCCAGGAGGCTCAGCAAGGGAGCCTTCACTTCCGGGGGTCGGCATGTCCTGTGGCTCCTTGAGCGTCGCACTGGCTGCCTTCGGCTCAAGTGTCATACTCAGTGAAGATGAAGGTCGAATCAGACTTCGAGATCCCACTTGCATAGAACAAGAACTCTTCGGACCAAACAAAACAAGAGCTGATTTGCCCAGAACACCTGGACCTGTAGACCCATCTCCCTCCAGATTCCGCAAAGGAGCTGTGGCTACACTACTCGAAGTACGGCCCGGTGGAAAAGGTCCTGGTGGCAAACGCCAAGGCACAGCTCAACTCTGCAAGGCTCTATCACCGCTGTCGTCTTCGTGTCAAGCAGAGGCTTTAGGGTTCAGGTTTCAGGGTTAAGGGAGGAAGCCCAGTTCACCCCAAGCCCAATTCACCCCCCCGTTCGGGTTTGAGTAAGTTGCGGCTTTGGATTGCATGCGAGGCGCGCAACAGCCGACTGCACCCTCAGCAACTGGACATCTGTTCAGCAGGTTTTGCAGGGGGATTGGTATCTTGTTCCTTTGCAAAGTTCGATGCTTCGCATGAATTGGACAACTTCGGCAAGCCAGTTTGTCACATGAGCTGGCTCTCTTCCGGCAAATGCACTGCATTGCAGCCAGCATGCTGCATCGCTGCAGACCTGAAGCCTAAACCCCCGCGGCTACTGCCTAAAGGCCGATTGCTGAAGATTTTCCTTGATCCACCTCTTGTCTCTTGTGCTCCTTGCTCAGAGAAGCACCGTTCTTCCCGTTCTTCCAAGCCTGCACCGAAGCTGAGGGGAAAGCTTCGCCCGGGTAGTCTCGCAATCGTGGCCCGGGCCTCGGAGCCGGGCGCATATCAGCGTAAAAACTCGCTGCTAGCGAAAAATGGAACTGCTGGGTGGGATTGGGATAGTCATACATGGCATGATCCTATATTAAGCCGTCCCAGATTGTTTTCGGATAATTACCATATTCCTCGCCGTGTCTGTCATGCTACTTGCGTGTCACATTGTGCGGTGTGTGGTTCTGCTATCGCAAGATATTGGCACGTGTTCAGCTGCAAGTCTGCACTTCAGCGCATCTTGTATTTTGTTATGTCTTTCCTGTAGGATTTCTACTGCAGTGCTATGTCACAGTACAATGCCAATACCTTCGAGCATGGTAAAACGTAAAGCCACAAGGGTTTAAGTTGTTATAGTTTGCTGACTAGCGCATAGTAGCTGGCATAGCATAACTGACGGAAGTTCACAAACTCTTTCAGTGAGGAGGAGAAACTAGTTGTCAGATGGAATTCAAGCAGACCTGCCAGCAAGGCTTGTGAATTCCAGGAACGCACTGTTTTCAAGCACCGCGAAGGGACTGTCGTAGTTGGCAGTATTGTCGGGACATGGGCAAGCAGTTTCTGCAGTTTCATGTCCTGACAGAACGCATCGGACACCTTGGGGTAAAGCTACGAAGGTAGGCATGACCATGTTGTTATCGATTTGTAGCATGCTCTGCTGTCCTTCACCACGGCCTTTATCCATGAGAGCATGCATAAAATGCTGTCACATGTCACGTTCGACCATGCTTTGCAGTCTCATACTGTGCAGCAGTGTGCGATGTTGTATTCTGCCATGTTCTATTGCATGCGATGTTGGATTATGTTGGTTTGCGCGATGGTAGCATGTTAGGTTGCAGACAATGAGGTTGTAGATGACGGACAGCGTCAGTCGCTCTTGACAATGAAAGTAGTGCTTTGACCTTTCTGTGTCTGGCCCTTTGAAAGGGAGTTTCTTCGGTGTGCTTCCCAGACAACTGAAAGGTAATACTAGGAATTACTGTCTTTGCGGTTGCGAGTCCTTCGCTGCAGTTCCGGAATTAGAGACTGTTGAGTTTCTTTCAACTTTTCGTGCGATTCTTCGTTAAGGGGCCCAGGTGGGGTGATACTGGCGAAGCCAGAGGGACAAGTTTGTTCTTTTGAGCCATGTGTTGCACCAATGGAAAGTGCTGTTACAGTCTCGATGTCACCACCCATGGTGCATGGCATGCAGACCTCCAGACCCAGCACACACATGACGTCTGAGCTCGTGCTCGAAACTGGTCCTGCAGTCACGAAGGCTAGACTATCTTTCGTTCAAATGTGCAGACGGATGTCTCTGCACGAGATGATGTCCCCAGGTCATGGAGACTCCTGCCACTGTGAAAGAAATCATGGCTCTGGGCGAGGCATGGGCAAAGACATGACTCTGTCTTCGCTGTTGGGCATTGGCTTCTATGGATTATGCCACTGTTCTGCAAGCAGAACTCCACTCCTCAACAGAGCACTCGCACTGCAACAGCAGTTCTTCCGACCATCATCGTCCTTGTTCCAGGGATGAGCCGCTGGAAAGTTCGTAGGTCACTTCCGGTTTTCCCTGCATTGACGGCGTTTCCTTTGCCATAAGCCGGATGAAGCAAGCTCGTTGGAGCGATTGCATTTGACTTCACTGACAACCCTACATGCATTTGGGCTGTGTGCGTCCCTTTGGGGTGTTCAGGCGACAAACATCTGTAGAGCCTCATGGAACCTCTAGGGCCATTGAAAAGGCAACCAGCTGAAAAGATCTGCAAAGTGTCTCGGATCTTGCTTTCACGCTGTGGAGCTCGGTTTCCGGCAGGCCGAAAGCGTAACCGACAGACTTTTCCAACAGGTTTTTCTTTGAGCCACCATGTCATGGTGTGCAGAGTGTAGGAGAACACAGAAGCAAGGACACATACATGTCGTAGGACCTGGAATTTTTCCTGCCCATGGGCTGTGCAGGAGCAGCTCGTCGGCGGTCAAGTGATCAAGCTTCAAAAGTTTGAACCCACAGCCCCCAAGGCGCAAGGGCGGGTGAAAGACGTAACATCGAGGGCTCCCGGTACGGTTTGGCATTCAAAGCTTTTAAGACGGAGTACTGTGTGCAGGAGGCGTGAAGATGTCGGAATAGGCTATGTATCGGATCGGGCCCGGGCTGTATTGCAAAGGTCTTGAATCTAGAGTTCGAAGGGTCATCTCAGCAGCGGTAGGGCAGGGACCCCCGAGACAACAGCGCACCACGGGCTCTGAATAGAGTAGTGAGTCTACATGTGCTCGCCTTGGCTCGCATTGGGTCTGCGCGGCATTTGCTTTTTTTGGGGTCCTTGCACACATGCGTGAAAAATCCTATGGCCTATGACCTTTCAGACATTGCTTGTTACCGTTTTAACATCGGCATACAAGATCTGCCATGATGACATCGCAAGACTGCTACTTCCGACCGGCCCAACTCAATCATTGCAGAAGGTGCGCTTGAGCCTGCACCAAGAAGTCCATCCTCGTCCGATCAATGGTCTGGCAGTGTCCCATTGTTGGGTCGGTCTGTCCAGTTGCCGATAAAAGGAAGGTTTCAAACACACCCAGCTGTCCTCCCAGGGAAGATCTGGAGGAATGAAGCGTCCGGTCCCTGGCACCACCCAGAAGCTTTCCCCTCGGCAGAAGAGACTCGATGTATCATACTGGATTATGATGATGGTTATTAACGGTTGTTATTGTTGTTATTCGTATTTCTGGTATTTCAATTAGTATATTTTGGAAATTACGATATTGTTGTGATTGTTGGTATCAGTATGATATTATCATTAGTATGATAAAAGGTGATTATTACTGTTGTTATTCTTCTTATTGTTATTGTGATTCTGAGTGTTAGTGTTATTGCCATTTCGTTTTTATCATTATTGTTATTGTTATTGTCAATAAACTGTTGTTGTTAGTAGATGATACTATTCTTGTTCTAATTCTTATGCTTACGCTTATCCTCATCCTTATTCTAATTCTTATTCTTATTCGTGTGTGTCAGGAGGAGACTTTAAGGCGGGGGGATGATGAAGCCATCAGAGGCTTCTGACGTGAACCCATAGCTTGAAGTAGTCTCGGAGGCAGTCTGGATTCAAGTATGTGGAGTTCAAACATTATCTAGCATTATCTATCGCTAGTAGTAGTATTGCTATTATTATTGCAATAGTATCATTATTATCATTATTATTGCTGTTATTATTGTGATCTATAGAAATGGTCATGTCAGCTCTCTGAATCACTGAAGTACTCGCAAAGCTCGTTGCATAGCCTGCCAAGACCATACGGAGATGTCCACATCACCGGTGCCGGCAGATCCACAAGGGACTTCCCGGCCTGCTTGTGTAGTTAAGAACCGTATAAGTTCTGCTTCGGTGTTTTGGGGTTGTATAACAATTAGTATATGATATGTAATCGACTGGGTGCTAATTTTTATGCTCGTTTCATATATAATACGGAGAAGACTTCGAAATCTCGGGCCCGGACGTAGAATTGAGAGTGCCTGCAGGCTATCAGCGGCTATCAGTCACGGCAACAACCGAAGCCATCGGAGGTTTGCAGTCGGGATGCTAAGAAGTTTACAGCTCTTCGACGCACCACCGGCCCTCAACAGCACCCAACCCACTTTCAGAGTTCCTGTAGCATGGCAATCGAGCCACCATAGTTCGCAAGCCTATTACTGCAGAAGCATGTAAGTTTAAGCATAAGATGTCGCGACACCATATAACTAAGCACAATATCCTATTCACTTCAGCTCTAGATTTCACGTCGCAACAACGGCTTCACTAGACTACGGACCACCAAGAGGACACGTCAAGTAGTCCGGGGCACACCTAGTGTCACCTGCAGGAACGTTCTATCGAATCGTTTGAACTCAACAAATTTCTGCCGCTTATTGTTGGAGAGGGAGAGAGAGGGAGAGAGAGAGAGAGAGATCTCCCAAGGGGGTGCCCTCAAGCCTGGTGAAAGAAAGGGATCAGAAAAAGAAGAGAGACGGTATTGCCACAGACAGAGGATATGATGTCCATCAAGACAAAAACATGCAAAGTAGGCCGCGCAAGTCCATGCGAGTCCGGAATGTCTCGGGCCGGGCTCGAGCATCAGGAAGCACACTGCTTGGGCGTCCATCAAAGCCTCAGCCAGGTCATCCTTCAGTGGCAGTGGTGGCAGTGGACCCGAGACCAAGGGAAAGCAAGAGGACGGTCGGTGAGAATTTAGGGTTTAGAGTTTACCCGGACGGTCGGTGAGAATTTAGGGTTTAGAGTTTACCCGTCTCTTCAACTTTTCAAGCCGGCTCTAAGGCTACAACCGATCATGCACCTTGCCGTGATCGTGCAAGTTATTTTTCGTAATGCGTAACCAGCGCTGCAACTGCTGCACCTGCACAAGAAACGAAGTTGTAGAAGTATGAAGTAGTCCCCTGGCATTTTATAGAACCTCCACTATGAACCCAAACGCATAGAGTCAAACGATACTATACTGTACTATGTACTATACTATACGACATATGATATATGATACATGATATACCGTAGGTATATTATATGGTGTATAGTGTTTATACTACATTATAGTATGTTGTAGCCAGTTATGCTCAACTATACTGTAATAACTAGACTGTAACACATTATATTGTATTATCTTATGTGTTTTATGTTTCATATGGTATCATATCATGTGAAGGACGGGAGTTCTGGGTCTTACGACCTCGAGGGAGAGGGCTCCAGCTGCTGCCCCAGTTTTCCTGGGTTTGTAAACGGGACTGGAGAGTTTTCAGGCGGTGGATTTAGTGTTTAGTGTGTAGGGTTTTGGGGTCAGGGTCTTAGGACGGTTTAGGGTTGAGGGTTGAGGTCTTTTTGTACGGTTTCGGGCAAAGAGAATAGACCTGACAGACTGAAAACACTAAGTCTATCGTTCGAGGCCAGTCATGAAGCGCTTTTTGGCAAGTGTGCTCGGCAAGGCATCCAGGCAGACACCATTCGACCGGGACTTTCATACCCTGCTTCTCAAGCCGCAGCCCTCAAGCTCGAACTCAGCCACTTTCTTTGCCGCCGCTGGGACGCCTACGTGCGAAGCACAAGCACAGCACCTGTTCCAGCAAAGCTGGAATAGCTAGTACACCCAAACTTGTTGTGGTGGCTGATGTGCACATCTACGGCTGCCGAGTCATGTATCAAAACCACCACCACCACCATCATCATCATTATCATCACCATCTTCTCTTTGCCTTGAAGGCTCCATCCTCATCAGTCCTCCCATGATCGCACTCATGTTTGCCACCACCAACAACATCGATTTTACCCTGTCTTTTCCGGCAAGCATCATTCAACAGCAGCCCCGATGCATTCGCCTCGCCAACGGTTTCATCACTACCACCGTTAGATTCATAACAGAGATTGCTGATTCGAGGCCAAGAGGCGCAGGAGTCGCCATCGCGCTCGCAGCAGAGATCCCCGGAGTGCCGTCTTTTCTGCGCATTCTTTGGGATGGGTGCGATGTGTCTGGCGTTTGGGGAGAAGGGCTGCTCGCAGAAGCCTTCTTCGGGTGACTCCGTGCCCAGTCGGCCCCACCATTGAGCCATGACGGGCCATGGCTTCTCATGAGTCTTTGTTTTTGATCCCATGCACCCCGTGCCCATACCTGACGAAGCCGTGTAGTGTACCCACCCTGAGGCCGCAACCAGTCGTTGTGACTGGCTTCACTTACTCCATGTAGATGTGACGAACAGGGACATTCGAGTGAGCCGAGCACTCAGCTGCGTTTTCAATTTTGAGGGTTTACTCTTGACTGCCAGTGGTCCGTGCACATCCCCTGAAGAGTTCCATTCAATGGCACAGCACAGGCCTTTCGAATTCCAGGCCAAGTGATCTCTGGTTGGTAACAGACTCATCGTGGTCACAACGACGGCTTTGGGCTTCAAAGTGTAAGCCCGGTGTCGTTTGTGGAATGCGCTCGGCAGCCATCCGCCACAAAAGCAAGATTTTCCTTCACCGAGGTGAAATGGCGCGTAATAGTTTGGATCCCTGGATGCAAGTCTGCATGATCGACGGCAGCCGGTGCTGTGGTACTCCTCGGTCTCGTGTCACAGAGAGAGAAGTTGAGACCTTGCATGTCCGGCAGACTAAGGAAAGAACAGCGCAGAGCAGCGAAAATTCAAATACCAAGTTTCGAACATTGCCTTGAGGCCGGGCTTTTGCCATTGCTCATGTTTGACTTAACCTTAAACGGCGGCCGCCAAGCGCGTAGTCCCCAGTTCTAAATTCGAAATTTCATCCCTTCAACCCTGGACCCGGGAGGCGACGCTGAGGAGCGACCTTCGGGGTGAGGTGTCCTTGCAAATCGACATTTACGCACAGCTCTGGCAGACTGGGCCACTGCTATGTTGGGACTGAGCCGGCAATACGGGTCCAGGGGTTAAGGCAATGAAGGAGGCCGTGCCCTTTGATGATTCTCAATGTCGAGTCGTTCATGACTGTCAGCGGGAATTGGGCAGCAGCTGCAGCGATGGAGACATCGTTCGACTGTTGTCTTGGTGGTCCGATACCTCGATTCTTCCTACACATCGAACACAGACGCAAGCATCCGAATACTATCTGAAGCAGTAGCAGTAGCACCGGCGCTTCCAGCAGCAGTATTTAGTCGTCGCCGTCGGTCGTCGCAGAAGTGGGAGTAGTCGTCGCCGTAGTCGCAGCGGTCTTCGTCGCAGAAGTCGACTTCGTAGTACTTGCAGCAGTGGCAGCGGCAGCAGCAGTGGGAGTGCGAGGAGGAGTAGTGGTAGCAGTAGTAGGAGCAGCGGCAGCGGCAGCGGGAGCAGGAGCAGCAGGAGGAGGAGGAGGAGGAATGGTCGGTGCCGTGGTGGTGTTGGTGGTGGTGGTGCCAGCAGCAGCAGAAGTAGTTAGTATAGGGTTTAGGGTTTAGGGCCGTTTAGGGTTTAGGGTCTCTTAAAACAGAAGCAGACTAACGGAATTCAGTTCCTGGAGCAGTGAGCCCTTCGAGCCGGGCCAAGTGTTATCCCAGCTGTCGGGTACAAAGATGCGGCAGCAGGAACTCGTGCGGGCCCCGAGAGCATAGGAAGGACTCAGAGTTCCGAGAGTAGTAGAATTTTGGAATCAGTATCATCATGCTATTCGTCCTATTGTTAGTATCAGCAGAGAGGCATAGGCAGCAGGTAGGGTTGACAGACCGGAGGTTAGGAGAACACAAAGCCTCAGATAGATATGCGACCTATGAAGGGGGAACTCAGGGCCCTCTTTATGATGAGCTCCTGTTGTCCTGCCGCGTACCGGCATCCGCAGATGCGTTCACAGCGCGACGACGAGGGACTGAGGTGTAAAGCTTGCACTTTAGCTGTCTCCGGTGATTCATTCTAGATGGCATTGTCCTTTCCGCTGTAGGGAGCACCGCCAATCCTTGGACTTCGAAAGCCAGCGAGCAGCGGAAGCTTGGGATAGCAGTTCATGTGATTAGAGGATATTGGAAGTCATCCGAATGTTGACTAGTTGAAGATATTCCGGGAAGCTTTTCAACAAGACGAAGTTAATGCATCGCTGCGGCATGCCTTTGGAACGGAAGACGCGTTCTGATGCAAGTCTTTGGAGACTTCACCACACGGAAGCCGTGAATTCGATCCCTGCGCGTTGGAGTGCTGGGTTCGATCCGTCATCATAACGCATGCAGAAACTTATATCTGATGCGTCTCATTGCGTGAAGCCTCGTCAAGCAAGTCTGCTTGATCTATGCTCTAAGTCTACGGTGCGAGTTGCAAGACCGCCTCATCCCCATATCAACCCCTCGCGAGAATGCCAGCTTCCCTGCTCCATGGTGCCCCAAACAAAGCATGAACTTGCGAACCTCTATGCGAACTTTTGCACCGGAACCAGGGAAGCAGAGCGAGGATCATTTCCAGCGACCCATTTGACTTGGGCGAGTGGATTCAGGAGGTGACGTGGGAAGACACTGCAAGATTGTAGTTCAGAGCACCACCTGTCTGAATCCGTTGGGCCTTGTGCGAACATGCCTTGTGAGCCTTTCTTGCATTTTGACATGCATCGCATTGGGAGACTTGGCCGCACTATCAGTCACCATCCAATTCTAAGATGCAGTGCCCGTGTAAAGGGCGCTCGGAATGCAATTAAACCCTATGCCCTAAACCCTAAACCCTAAAGCGCCAGCGCCAAGGACTACCCTTGTCAGTGGTCAGCAGTGGCAGGTCGAGAGCGTACGAAGAAGCTCGGAGGCAAGTAAGGGCAGCCGAGGCCAACGCTTCAGGCCCTTGAGCTTCTTTGGCGAGTGAGGCTTTACTTCATACTGTGCCTACTTCATGTGCAATAAAATCTTTGCCCCGAAATCTTGGTGTTTCTGTTTCATCGCATGAGACCCGAACACGCAGCACATTCCGTCGCAAGGAAGGCGACACTCCCTGCCGCCAGGGGCCCAGAACTTGTTGCTCCAAGCTTGGAGCAAAGTCTACTGTAGAGTTTAGGGACATGTGCTTTTGTGAATGAGGTTTGATTTTCAGGTTTTAGGCGGAGGCCTGGCTGCGCCATGGTCCTAAGCGGTCGGCACAGAACATGCTACGGAGCAAAACCGAAGCAAAGAAGGCTATGACGGCTATGATGCTATGAGGCGAGAGCACGAGCTTTGAACAAGGCCAGCGATTTTGTTTACCCAAGGGTCCAGCCTCAGCATTTGACCGAACCCTGCATGCAGAACAGCAGCACTTCTCGTAGTGAATTCCGGCCGTCACAAGCGTCCGGCTATGTCAGGTTGCAGCCCTGACTTCTGTGCTGTTGAGACCTTTACGATCTCATCGGCGTCCGCGTCTGGTGAGCCGCCGACAACCATAAACTTATCTGCCATTCAAGGATCCCTAAACCCTTGACTCTAAACCATAGGACTCAGGGCCTAGATGTCAGGTCACCCAGAAAAGGTTCACGCAGACCAAGAGCCATATCTCCGAATGAGCATTATGCAGGAACCCGAGCAAGCGCTTGGATGCTTTCCAGTGGCTGTTCACTCTGTTTTTATGATTAGAATAGGGTTTTGGGATGGATCATACTAGAAATATAAGACGGAACCCGAAGGCCCTAAGGAATAAGCATAGGCATGGTATATAATCCTTTGACCCAAGACGCCACAAAGCAAAACTTAGAGGCGGAGTGGTTAGAAGATCGGTCTCTGTCTTGCCGGCTGCTTATGTCAACTTGACTTCGTCGACGTTGAGTCGCTTGGTGCTCCGGGGATCTTCAGGTTTCAAGAAGTTTTGGGATGCTTTTTCGGATGTTGGGGGGTGCAGTAACTCCTGAACTTTTTTCCAGGTGACTCGATTGCGAGGCGTTGTTGCAGCTTTACGTTTCCGTCTTGGCGGTTACACGTAAACGAGCTAGCCTGCATGGACATCTTAAAAGGTGATCTTGAAAGGTGTTGCTTTGCAGCAGAGCAGCGGCACATAATTAAAGCCTTCGAGCTCAAAGCAGGAAGCTGGTCACACGCTTTAGTTTCCTGCCTCAACTGCTCCTACTTTTCCTTTTTGCTGGCGATCGTGAGGCTTTACGAACACTAATTACTTACTCGTGAAGCCAATTGAATATTACCACGTCGAGTTTAGTTGCAGAACATGATAACTGCGGGTATTGCCATTGCCACAAATGTCCGTGACACAACATCAACACTAATCAGGTGCAACACAGTGTTTTCGAGTTTAGTTGCAGAGCAGCAGAACATTATCGTTGAACTTCGGGCGCGTATTGCCATTGCCAGGAATGTCCGTGACACAACATCAACACTAATGAGGTGCAACACTGTTTTCAGCAATGATTTCGGTTTGAAGCACCGGCACCACTGCTGATGCTGTCTCCCCCCCTCCTACAGCTGCTGCTGCTGCTGCTACCACTGCCACTGCTACACTACTGCTGCTTGTTAATGCCACAACCTCAACTACAACTACCGCAGTTAGTGCTGGCGAAGCAGACAAAGGGGAGCACAACGAGGATGTGCAATGCCGTATTAAGACGTGTTTTTCTTCCGTATAGCATTTCTGGAACCCGCACCCTGCGCCGCCCTAAAACCGACTCCGGTGCCATAATGATGCTGATGATTCATATTATTTGTCTTGCTTGTCCGTGTTCTTCTTGCAATCGATGTCACTGGCAGCACGAATGATTCTTGATGATTTTTGGATTTTATTGATCCTAAACCCTAAACTCAAAACCATACGTAAATGATCAAATCTTGTGCTTCGTAGCCAAGACGGGAATCTCGGAGGGCCTGGGCCCTGAAGCGGGTTTTACGCGCATGACCAGGCGAGGCTACGAGTTCTGCTGCTCTGGGGTAGTAGGGTTTAGGGTTTGGGGGTACAGTGGCTCCTGCCATACTATACTCGATGCTCTGGCCCCTGCGTAGTCTTCGTAAACCAGCAGAGCAAGTCGCTGAGAAGCCCTCCTGGCAGAGGGGTGGGGTTCTGGCTTGGGTACCACACCTGCCTTGTAAGTACGGTTATGATTTGTAAGTTGGACGTATGTCCCATACCCGCGCACCCTCGTGCTCCAACTACCAACCTTCCGTTTGTAATTGTTACCGAGTTTTAGGGACAGGAACAGTAACGCGAGTCATTAGGTCAGCTCAACCTCTCGGATTCTTAAGGCCTTCGAAGTCCGAAACGCCTAGCAGCAATCTCTGAGTCTCAAGCCGCTTGACCCGACAAAGCGGCCCTCGTGTATATATCCAACTCCGAGACCTCCCGAAGACGTGCGTGAAGCACAGGGGCTCATGGAGTTGTGAGGCCCTGCCTGCGGAGCACGGGCTTGCAAAAGCGCTCCTGGGGTTTAGCATGCTTTCTCAATCGAGCTCTGAGGGTTTTAGAGCTCAGAGCGACTGAAGTGATCACGGTCATTGAGATGAAACTTACGATGTGGCTACTGAATCTAGCAGCCAAACAATCCGTAGACGAAGTTTCGGGACTTGGAGTTTCCAGGGGAGGTAGTTTCAGGTTACGGGTTCAAGTGCTCAGTGAAGGTGGAACCTGAAACTGTGGAGTCTAAGAAGATAGGATATGTTGTATTATAGCAATAGTATTGTATGAGGTTCACTGGGATGTAGCAGTTTCGTGCTCCGGCGACACAGAGTCTTTTCGCTCCTCGCCTGCGAGGGCTTGAATGGGCACAGCTGGGCCTCTCTGCAAAGCTGATATGGGTTCCCAAGTCACACGAAGAAGATTCAGCGATTCAACGACCATTACCTGTCTGCCATCAACAGATACCTTATGGAGATTCACAGTATAAGGGCAAAGGGCCCCTTCCTATTAAGTTTCGAACAGGGATCTTTCCCAGTATTCCTTGGCAGAGGACCAGGTCGCAGGCCGAGGCTTCTACTTCCTAAATTGCCTCTGGAAAGCTATGATCTATTAATTTTTACAATACAACATGATATCATGTTTGATGTAATCGAATATGATATATAACATAATTCGTGGTAAACGCAGATTTTTTCCCCAGCTTTTGCTTGTTGTCAGACATTCGTTGAGCTGACCAGTGATGCCCACAGCCTGCGAACGAGTCAACAAGCCCTTCATGGGCCATGGATTCTGGACGGAGATGTGGGGGTGATGCCCGCAGCGAGTGCAAGCTCGCCTCTATGACATAATGTAGTGTAATACAACTTGATTTGCAGAAGCATAATGGGCATAATGTAACTTAGCTCTCGTGGCTCCATAGAGATGGAGAGTTTAGAGGTTGTCTTCTCTGAAATCTTCGCAGCCGTGCCCGTGTCCCAAGAATTCCTTGTGGGTGTGTGAAGCCTTAGGCCTTAGTGACCTTCGACAAGTCGCCAGCCCCAGCCTGCAAAGTTCCAAACTGGGAACGCCACCCACCCTCTCCACGGCTGCCATCTGATCCGGGCTGAGCGGATAAAGCCAGGAAGGCTTGGATGGGCGTCTGGATGGGTTGAACGCGTCCGTTCCGACGGGCAGTCGTGCATTTTTCCACCCAGGCGTCCATCCAAGCGGCTTGAGAACAATCGAGCTTACTTCGGGAGTCTGTCAGAGTCTTAGCAAAGCTCTCACTTACCAAATCTGTCAGATCGCAAACTGTACCACGTGGCCCCTCGAGCTAGATCTGTCCGAGTGAAGACTCTTTTGACAAGGCTGCCCAGGCTGCAGGAGGCGCTGACTGCATCGAACGTTGAAGTGCCGGCCAGCGGCCAGCAATACATCACTAGGTGTAGCCAGCTCCTCCGACAGCACTCGTTGTGGTCTTTGGCCGTTGGACAATTAGAGTATCTCCGGGCTTTGGACAGACCGCGGGCCTTCACATCCCTTATACCCAAAACCATCCTTGACTCGACCCTGAAGCACTATTACAGGAGCCTTATTTCGGGGTTCCTTATTATATTTATAGTGTAATATACCCCAAAACCCTTTTCTGATAATTACATTATGCCCAAACCTTCTACTGCCCATGCCAGAGACCACAGTCCGGCTTCTACGCATGCCTGAGCAGTTGGCAGCGGCAAGCATGAAAGATCTCTGGCAGATTCGGGATGCTTCCCAGTCCGTTTTGGTCTTTCTGGAGTCTGCATTGCGTTAAGGAGTTAGGTTTTGGGGCTTCAGCTTAGGAATGAGGGTTTCGGGCTTTGGGATGAAATGTTGCCTTTAAGTAGACTTTTTTGGTGCTGCAGAACTGAGATCATGCTTGTCCTGTGTAATTTTCTGTCCGTTGTGGGCCAGGGCGGGCACAGACCAGTCCTGCTGCAGATGAGGCAACACATCATACTACAGTACGCCAATGGTAGCAAATTAGTTGCTAAGAAAGTTTCTCCAAGCAGAACCCTTGATGAAGCATTGGTGCACAGTACATCCCAACACCTTATTCTAGTTGCGTAGGCCCCTATAGCCTATAGCGCTTAGCACTGCGCTTCCCTAGACAGGCTTGAGGCCAGGATTGAAAACTTCAGACTTCAGGCTCTCTGATGCCCGCAGGATTCAGGACCCATGCTGCCCTGCCCGTGCGAATTTTCTAGTATTTTTTCTCCAGGCAGGGGAACTCGAAGAGACGTCATGAGCTGATGAAAAGAGGAGAGCGGAGAGTTCTTGCTTGCAAGTAGCAGCCGGTTGGCTTTGCGCTGGAAAGCTGTAACTACGAATGCCGCAGCAGCTCGAAACGGACACAACCAGCGATGTGTAACACAGGTTCGACAGTTGTACTACTTGGAAGGCGTTTCTACATTTTCGCAGTGTTGCCTTCCTCACGATTGTCCTCGAACAACGTGGTAACACTTTGGGGTTCTTGCGTTCGCTAGTTGCCGAGGTGCCCGCGCGCGCCTAGATTCTGGCCTAGATATGGGGGAATGCACATACGGCGGTTTCGCGGCTCCTGCAGTGGTGCGGTGCACGTTTTTGTTGTTGAGTCGCCCTTGCTTCTCACGAAGCTGGCCAATCTGCCGGAGACTTCGTGAAGACGTTCGAGCTGAGCAGAAGCAGTAGCAGGGGAGTCGGGCTTGGAGAAGCGCAAGGCAGGGGCAGCAGTAGAACGTTCACCGAGCCGAGGTTTGCCTTGCCTGCTTCCTCTGCAGTCTGCCTGCATGACAAGAGGGCGGCAACGTCGGAATATGTGCAAGTAACTCGCAGCTGTTTTGCCCAAATTGCACAACTTCGCCGAGCTCGAAACGAGCCTGGTGCAAGCCAGGCGGGCGCAAGCAGAAATGTTGATCAAGACTCTCAGTGAGTTGGACAGCATTGCAATGGACATGCGGTTCATTTCTGCAGAGCCTTAAGTTTTGAACAGATTGGAAATCGCTTTCGGAATCGGGCAAGTCGAAGACTTCGGCTACAGCAAGCTGTGTAGCAGAAGATCTGCAAGATTGCTGCACATAAGTTCCAAACCAAGGTCCTGGGCCCCGACATAGGTCGTAAGAGCTGAAGCGTCCATCAGCTCGCAAGGCACCTGTACGAGTGGTGCAGGCGGGCTCATGGGAAGCACGGGAAGCGGTTGGCTGACTAGATCCTTCATGAAGAACGTTTGACCACGGGTACCATATCCGCATTTTCGGGTGCCCTATCCCGGGCTCGGAGTCTTTACAGCTCTTCTGTTTTGAGGTGTGTGCGCACATAAAACTCTCAAAGCTTGGAGGGCTCAGCAAGAGGCCGTGAACTGCAGGCGCGGAGTGGCCTAACAAACTAGCGGCATTCTTTTGCGACAGGTCGTGCTTTCTTCTTGAGCTTGCGCCTGCACATTCGAGGGCACAGATGGTGGGAAAATTCGTTGAGCGATTCCCGACAGCTTTCAGCATCAACACCACATCATCACCGGTATCGTCATCAGCATCACTCTTTCGAAGCTTCTGCATCGCCCGTCATCATGAACATGATGGTCATCATCATCATGACCATATTATTCGCCTCCATAGTCGTCATCATCATCACCACCATCATCGTCATCTGCCGCATCATCATGTCCATCATCATCATCATAATCAGCATCATCATCGCCATAGTATACACCTTCATTATATTAGTCTTTGTCTTCATCTTCATATCCATGTGCATCATCATCATCATCATCACCATCGTCAACGGCATATTGAGGCATATTGTTCATCATCGTTGGCATATTATGAACCTTCTTCTGCTTCTTCATCGCCATCATCATCATCATCACCAGCAGCATCACCACCACAATCATCAGCAGCAGCGATATCATCATCAGCACCACCATCATCATAATCTTCATCATCGTCTTCATCACCTTCTTCATCAATGCCATGTTACACACCATCATCATATTCGTCTTTGTCTGTCTTCATCCCCATATCCATCTCTATCTTCATCTTCATCAGCATCATCATCATCATCGCCATCTCCATATCACACATCATCATCACACATCATCATCACCATCATCGTCATCATCATCAAATTCTTGTTCTTTTTTGGTCTTCATCTCCATCCCCATCTCCATCTCCATCTTCATCTTCGTCATTAGCCACCGCAACAACAACAGCATCATCTACAATCTGCAGCAACAGCAACAGACAGCCGTTGGCTGAAAGCTGATTGTGAGTGGTGCGGTCATCAGGCAAGAGGTTAACATTCACAAGCGAACAGTAGCAGAGTAGGAGCAGGCTTTCTTTGTGAGCCAAGTGCATGCAAACGAGGGCTTATATAAGACACACTTCAAGCCCATCCCAAGCCCGCCCCAAACGGGCTGTGTGTTTTGGACTCCAGATTGCTAGTCAAGACATGGAGCCCGAAGCCAGCAAGGGTGTAGTTTCAGTGAGCTGAAGGCCCCCAAACTGTCCGGAGACTCCACATTCCGAGAATGATGAATATTGCTTCAATAGGGGCAGGGTCTCTTCAGCAGGAATCCGTGATGCAAGGAAACTTGAAAACTGCTCTGGCCCCAGCTTTAGCTTCGCGTCCCCCCTGCTTGCGTCCCCTGGCGGCAGCTGGGACAGGCGAGGCCCCGAAGAATGTGGGCAGCGTGCTTTGGGGTTCCAATATATAGCGTATTACATAATTTCATAGCACGATACAGTGCGAACCATTATACTAGAATGCAGTGCAGATGAAGATCGCATAAGACCCCCAAGACTTTGTGTGCCACGTGTGTAGTGCCACTTGTCTTGTAGAAGCCGGAAGAGGTCTTGCCAGCGTTGTGCTTTGGCAGTGCCTTCGGAGTTGGTTCTCCAGGTGCTTCTTGGCTTTTTGTGTTCAGTGACATGGTTCGGCGAGCTGTCCTAGTCCAAGAGCCAGGTCGTGAACAGAGTCACCGCAGTTTTCCTGATTGCTGCCCCCGACAGGAGTCTCGTTGCAGACGAAGAGAAGAGGGGAATGTTACCAGCACATGGCTATCAGAATGTGTCTGGACCCCAAGCTCGGCTGCATTCAGAAGAAACATTCAACTGGTATTCTCTTCAATGGAGGGTGGTTCGAGCGGCGAGGGTTCTCGGAAACCTTATGAACCCTAGGGAACCTTGCATTGCAGGGAAAGCTGCTTCTCCCTAGGTGTGAACGTGGCTCAAAGTACAGATGCAAACCCTGTGGAGGTGGAGCTCTGTAGTACCCTTATATAAGCAACCCTTATCAGCGATCTTGTGCTCCAGGTGTCACTAGAAGCATTCTGTTTCATTGCGGTGATTGTTGCACGAGGTACGTCGGTGTGGGGTTAAAGTACCTCTCAGTAGTTAGTGAGTGGCTTTAGAAAGGGAAGCCGAGGCCATGTACGCCTTTCACATTTCGCGTGCTTTTGCCTTTGAGCTTCGTTTCTTGGGCAAGCGATGCTCTACTTCAGGCCCGGAGCTCCGCGAGCACAGGCGGGGGCGGTGGAAGTGCAGGGAGCAGTCGACTAGAACCTTCGAGATTCATATCATCGCAGTGAACATGCGATTCAATTCTGCAGGGCTTTACTTGTTGAACTGGTCGGGAAATCGATGTTGAGGAAGATAGACTAGGATCCTCGTTTGAAGCTTAGCCGGTCTTCTGAGATGTCCATGTATTTTCCAGGATTCAAGGGCCACAGGCTGCCCCGGCATGATCTCTGATCATTCTCTTTGCTCCCATTCAGTTAAAAACCCTTCTACATTGATTCAGTGTTAGCGATTATGCGCAATTGAAACAAATGGAGAAGTACTGGGGCTGACTGCTGAGACAGTACTAGAAGCTTTACTGCAGGTACGTACTATCAGAGGTATTAACAGTTCTGCTAGCGAGGAGGTAGTATCAGAGTCCACTCACAGTGCGAATCGCTATTCGTTCTATGCGGGAGTGCTCGTAGTAGGACTTTGAGCAGGAGTAAGCAGTAGGGAGTAAGTATTGGTGGCAACTGCCGGTACGGTATAAGACAGTCTCAGGTGAGTTTAAGAAAGGTGTTTGGGTTTTACTGAAGGGGGCTAGCACGCGCTTTGTGGATTGAGGCTGAGCGGGACTGTGTTCATGAAGCTTTCCGAAAGCTTAAGGTTGAGGATTTAGGGTGTATCAACTTTTCCCTCCCGCCTCCGTACACCCTATTTGATCCAGATTTTCAGTGGCCGTCTGGTGCGTTGCTCGGTGCACATGTCCTGCAGGATCCACTAAACATGTGGGCGCAAGTGTCGTGTGCGTGGGCACAACGCCACTGCGATGAGCTTCGCAAGACTCGGGTTTGTACCGTCGTGGAGTCGTGTACGGGATGCCTAGAAACGCGTGTTGAAGCATCCGCAAGATTTGCTGAACAAGAAGAGTTCCAAAGCAAGGTCCCGTGACAGGTCGTAAGAGCTGAAGCGTCCATCAGCTGCTCGCCAGGCACCCGCTCGCCAGTCACCCATGCCGGTGCCTGTCCGGTTAATTCAGGTGGCCGCATGGGAAGCACAGGGAGCGGTTGACTAGTACCTTGAACAGGTCGGGAATTCTTTCTGAAGAAGTTGACTCTTAGACACTGGCCATGGAGAACGTCTGGCTACGTCATGCAAGCCGTAGCCGAAGGCTTCTCGTTTCATCTCTGATCATCCTTGATCTTTCTTCCCAGTAGATACCCCCCAGTATTGTCTCCATGTCCGGCAGGGTTAGTTGAGGTCATGGACAGTTACTAGGGGCGACCACCGAAAGTACTAGAAGTCGTAAAGCCGGAAGCAATACCAATATCAGTGTCCAGTAGTAGGACGAAGGACTATTAGAGGGACGTTGCGGTAGTGGCGTACTACTTGTAGGGCTTTGAACAGTGGCCACTGACTGTACTCGTAGTACGAGGTATAAGACAGTCTGAGGTGAGTATGGGAGTGGTGTTTGGGGCTTATTGACAGGGGCTAGGACGCACTTTGTGGATTGTGGGACTGCGTCTAGTCGTCGAGCTTTCAGTAGTAGTTGAAGCTTGTGAAAGCTTAGGTTGAGGATTTAGGGTGCATCAGCTTTGCCCCCTTGTAGAAACCGTTTGATCCAGTTTCTCAGTGCTATACACAGACCGTGTGTGAAGACCTCGCGCAACGAACCGGGTTGCCATTTGGTGCGTTGCTCGGTGCACATGTCCTGCAGGATCCACTAAACATGTCGGCGCAAGTGTCGTTTGGGTGACATAGAACCCGCCGCGATGAGCTTCGCAAGGCTCGGGTTTGCAACATCATGTACTTCTGGGCAGAAGAGTTCCAAACCAAGGTCCTGGACCCCGACATCGGTCGTAAGAGCTGAAGCGTTCATCAGCTGATCGCAAGGCGGCAGGCGCCCCTGTTCGCGTCGTCCAGGCGGGCGCATTGGAAGCGCGGGGAGGGTTGCCTAGAATCAGAACCTTCGGTGTTGAACAGGTCGGGAATCGCAGTTGAAGCTTTTAGACTCTTGGACAAGCCATGGGGAACGTTTGGCTACGTCATGCAAGCCGTAGCGGAAGGGTTCTCGTTTCGAGCGCATGAAGCTTAAGGGGTCTGGGTGACGGGGGGGCGGCTTTGCCCGAGTGCATGTCTCCTTTCTTTGACCCGACGTGTGATTGGGAGATTGTGGTTGATCTCATAATGTCTGAAACCAGCCCTGCCTCGGCGATGGCCATGATCTCATATCTCAAACTGGCCCGGATCTTGAGACCTTAGGAGGCGACGGCGCTTGATTTCATATCTGAAACTCGAATCTTGATTAGGCAGTGGCAGTTGACCCCGTTCCTTAACTAGCCCCGCCCCATCAAATCAGGCGTTGGTGGTTGATCTCATATCTGAAACCCGATGCCTGATCATGCCACGGCAGTTAATCTCGTATCTGACACCAGCCCCCTTAGCAGGGGATGGCGGGTTGTCTCATACGTTAAACCTAACCTCATGGCTGTGATATCTTGAGCTTGCGCCCCCCTAGTCATGGAGCGAGGGCGCGGCTAGCCCCCTGCCAATTATGCATACCTCGCATTGAATGAAAGTTTGTGTGCATATTATGCGTCACTGTACATACAATATATATGTGTGTATATATATGATATTTCATTTTTGTGTATATGGATATATATATATGTATATATATACACACACATGCATGTTTCAGCAAGAGCCTTTACCATGACACAAAAAAAATACGTCTGACAAGCATCTCCTTAACAGTGACAATTCATGCTCCCGCTGCACGACAGCATGGTGCCTGTCGCGCAGAAGCGTCCCCTGAGTGGACGGCAACCGAAATTGAGTGGGCCCTTCTATCGCACAGTATTGGCCTTTGCCATTTTTTGCATTTCTCACTGTAGGGGCGACAGTTTGCGCATGATCATGGTGGCTTTCATGAGAAGATCCATTTGCTCCGATGTCGCTCATGGCCCAAGCGGGGCGCCCTTCGTGTCCCCCGGCTTCCCAAGCCATTTTGGCATCGAAGCCATTAAGACTTCGCTGTGCGTGGTCTGACTTATGGGACGAGGCCTGACAGGGTTCAACATGGAACTTATGAGAACTCGGAATAATAAGGGTTTGTGCTGCGCAAACACGACATCTTGGAGCTACAGTCAAGCGCCCTGAGCCCGGTGTGCCCCAAGTGTGGAACGTAACTTTGAGAGAAGCTCTCTACTCCAGTAAGCGAACATAGATTTTGCGGATCCCTGTAAGAGAAACCACAACAGCGGATGACCAGAAAATAAGACGAACAGAAAACAACAGCCTTATCATGTTGGACTGTCCCACAAAGCGTGGTGTAGTTAAGCTATTGGCAAAGTATAGTAGTGTAGAAGCCTCAACAATTACCAGTATTGCTCCTCAGGGTTCCTTAATTATAGCTATAGCAAAGTATACCCCAAAAGCCCTGTTGGCCCGATTCTGATTTGTAAGGCTCCTATACTTTGCTGCAGAAGCCCAGCCAAATTGCCTGATAGTAAACAAAGAACGCATTCTGGCGGTTTAGGCTTTTCACATCTACCGCCGGTTTATGGTCTAGGTTTCCGGACTCAGGCTTTTAGGACTTAGGTTTAGGCGAGGCCGTGCTTAGAGCCCTCTATTTTGTTAAAGCCCTCCTTTCCACCATGCGCCACACCAGAGGTTGGGTAGACAAACCCTGGAATAATTCGAGCCAGAACCATCGCCGGACTTGGTGCGGCTATCTGGCTGGCAGTGTCTAGCCACAGCAGGAAAGTCGGTAGAAACCCAGAAACTCCAAACCCCAATGACTATCGGATGTTCAAAGCACACTGAGAAATATCTTTAGTTTCCTCAGCCGTGAGTCTGGAAACCGAGACCCCCAGGCTGCAAACCCAAACTAGACACCCTAAACCCCTTAAGCTCCAAAGCCTAAACGCTGCCCATAAAACANTTTAGTTTCCTCAGCCGTGAGTCTGGAAACCGAGACCCCCAGGCTGCAAACCCAAACTAGACACCCTAAACCCCTTAAGCTCCAAAGCCTAAACGCTGCCCATAAAACATTTAGGTTTCGCTGTGCGTGGCCTGACTGAGATGGATGGTGTGGATGTTTTTGAAGCCAGCCAGCCCTCACAGCCTTCAAGCAAGCCTCGCAAACTGCTGTACAAGGAGCTGGAGACATTTGAGTGTCAGGCCAATTCCGTAAGGGAAGCTGCGCGAACATGGGCCCTGTCCAAGAACGAAAAGGTTGGTAGTTTCAGATCACCGCGATTGATACCCACCATGCAATGGGAGACAACAGCAAACTGCCACAAGCACACTGGCTGCTTCGCTGCTTGTGGCCGAGTCTTTCGCTTTAGAGGAGCAAGGCTGGACGACAAGTACGTCTTGGAGGTCGCATTTGCGCAGGATCATTCCGGTGAGGTGCGTGCNACACTGGCTGCTTCGCTGCTTGTGGCCGAGTCTTTCGCTTTAGAGGAGCAAGGCTGGACGACAAGTACGTCTTGGAGGTCGCATTTGCGCAGGATCATTCCGGTGAGGTGCGTGCAAAGCCAGCCCGCGGCCGACAGAGCGCCATTGCGCCGCTTTCCGTGGAAGATTGCGATGCTGTTCTTGCTGCTGCAGACTACTTGGTCGAGCAGGGTTTCAAGCCCACGCCGTCCGCAGTGGCGATTCGTCTCAAGGCGGACAAGAAGGATCGGGTGCCGCAGCAGGCTCTGAAGCGCATTTTGCGCTGGCGCCGGCAACAGGTCGGCGAGAGCACGAGCAAGTTCTTAAGGAGTCAGCAGTCTTTCGAGACCTTTGCCGAGGAATATTCATGTCCCGACACAGAGCCCATTGCGTTTGCCTACCTGAATGTGGCGGTCTTCTCGTGGGTAATTCTGGCCGTGCCGTTTTTCAACATTCTTCAGGATCTGCACCACCAGGGACTGCTGGAAAAGTGGTCCATAACGGCAGACTTTACCTTTAATCTTGAATGGCTTGGATTCAGCATCTTGGCTATCAGGTCTCCTGTTGTAGTGTTCTTCTGCTGGTGCAGAAACAAGTAATGTTTTTTGGACTACTAGTTTTCTCGGTATTCTGGCTACATATTCTCAGTTCTTCTAAGGTTACGGAATAATCGCCGCCACCGTCATGCGCAAGCTCTGCGGCCGTTGGAGAAGGTCCTGCATTCCTCTCGTTCTTATTTGCGGGGCCAAGGAGACCAAGGCAGTTTACAGGGAAGGTTTCCGCGCTCTTGCGAACGAACTTCGCAGGCGCTCGCTGCCCCTCCCGCATCAGCTAAATGTAGACTATTTTTCTGGCGCGCGGGAGGCCTCGCGGGAGTTTCTGGCAACCACGCACATCGTCACAGACATATGGCATCAGAGGCGCAACCTCCTTGCCAATCAGAAGAAAGGCGAGGCAGCCAGACGTTTCCGCGAGGAGGGGGTGCCCTATGACAAAAAGAAAAAGCGGCCACAGAGCAGTGCAAAGGCTCGTCCAAGGCGTGCCTCGGCCAAAGCAAAAGCCAAAGCCGCACAGGACGCACCTTCTTTGAGCTCACGCCCGATCTGGGCATTCCTGCGGATCTTGGTGGAGCNAAGCCGCACAGGACGCACCTTCTTTGAGCTCACGCCCGATCTGGGCATTCCTGCGGATCTTGGTGGAGCTGATGTTTCTTCCAACGAAAATGTTCCTCAGCATCATACTACAGACTGTCATGGCCCGGATCCGTTTTGTTTGGAAGGAGGTCAGATGGTTGTCCTACTACCAGCGGGAGTACTTGCAGAAGGCCGAAGTAAGGCCAGGTCGGGCGGATCTCGACCCCACTTGGCTTGCGCCCTGGTGGACTGGAGTGAGCTCCCGGGCGTTGCGAGCACGTCCGGCCACGCAACAACCTATCGAACAGCTCAACGCATGCTTCAAGCGCTGCATGAAAAGCTCCTAGGTTGCAGCGCGGCACACGAAGCCTGTAACAGCCGCCATACCTGTCACCATGAATTCCTATGTGTTTCTGATTATTGGTTTGCTCCGGCTACCTGTTTCCATCTCTTTAATACTCACAAGTCAGCGCTGGCATACACGTTTTCTTTGCTTTATTATTGTCCGAGGCCAGCGCGCTCTTAGCACGCACGAGGACGTTGTGCGCTCTCTCTGCGAGGTTGTGGAAGCGTGGGCAGAGCCCATGCATCCTGGCGAGGAGGATCAAGGCGAGGACCCAGTGTCTTTGCTGGCTCCCCTGAGCTGTTTCTCCACTGGGGCGCCGACAACTGAAGATGAGTGGATGTGGACTGCAGGCAAAGTTCTCCGGAAGCCCTTCACTGCCAAAGTCGCCTTTTACAGNCTGAAGATGAGTGGATGTGGACTGCAGGCAAAGTTCTCCGGAAGCCCTTCACTGCCAAAGTCGCCTTTTACAGTGGCATCCCTCCTATTTTAAGGAGGATGAGGCTGCCCCATTCAAAGTACTTCCAGACCTACGACACCCACACTGCGAACCCGGCAGAGGCAATGACCTGGTTCTGCGTGGCACAGCGGAAGCCGGTGCCAGTGCCGGAGGGCATGGCGAAGACTTTAGTGAGACTCCTCAAAACTCGGAGCGAGAGTCAGCTTCACCAGCGACTCCGAGACTGCAATATCTTGGTTTCCGACGAGGAGTGTGCAGAGGCGCCCTGGAAGTTTGATGTTGCTATGTACAGCTCTTTGTTCAACGAGTTCTGCCTCGTCTGGAAGATCGCCAAGGACTGTTGGTGGTCCGAAATTGTCGCGTGACAGTGTGTCTGTCTCTTCGCAATCTTGCTGTTGCAGGACAACCATCTCACCTGTTCCTGCTGGTACTTTTCATGGAATGGCCACTGTTGTCATGCTTACGCGGTCGAGATTTGGTTGAAGATGAGACGGGAGAGACAGTTCCTGCCTACAGCAGCCACAGTAGCTGCGCAGCGCCCTGGTGATGCGTCGGACNCACTGTTGTCATGCTTACGCGGTCGAGATTTGGTTGAAGATGAGACGGGAGAGACAGTTCCTGCCTACAGCAGCCACAGTAGCTGCGCAGCGCCCTGGTGATGCGTCGGACGAGGAGGCGTGCCGCATGGTGGTTCTGAGTCTTTTGGAAAGGCACCCTTTTCTATCTACACAAGAGCCCCTGCATTCCTTCGTCCAGGACAATCCACGGGCACGGACTAGTGGGCAGCAGGGTCATGTGCGCAAGGCTGGGCACTCTGCTTTTCTTGGAGCAGGAAGCAAGCATCGCAGCTCCGTATCGAGGCAGTTTGGCCGAGAAGACGAATGCGGCAGGAGCCTTGCTCCGTGCGCTGCTGCTGAACCGGTGTGACAATGATTTTGTCCGCCTCCTGGAGGCGCAAGCTGTCACGAAGATGCCGCAGCAGGGCACGGACCAGAAGGCACAGCCATGTCTTTCCCACTCCTATAGATCTCCATAATGGCGCCATGTGCGACTTGACATGTGTCGTTCCGCAGGCTGCCTTGTTCACCGCTTCCGAGCTGGACTCGGTCATGTCCCCGGCTCTCAGCGACGAATCGTCATAACGGCCAGACTTGTGCTTAGGCTGCCGAGTACGTCCTTCGCGAGCATGATTGCCAACATCTGACATTCCAGGCCCTTACGTTTTTCGCTAGCAGCTTGTGTCACTGTCAAAACATCTCCGCAGGACGCTTATGCGATAGTCGCAGACCACTTGGGCGTCAGCGAAGACCAGCTTCTACCCTATCAGGACAGAGCTTTGCCCTTCGCATGACTCTGACTTCCTCAGGATCAACTGGCCGGCATTTGGTGCGCTGCTTTGAAGTAGTTTGAACGGACACCCAGTAAGCGCTCAAGTGAAGAAAAAGATCAGCTGTCAGACTTTTCAACCATTTCTTGTCGTGGCAAGGTGGTTTCTTGTCGTGGTTTCAAGTCGCGCGCGCTTGTCACGGTAACAACCCAACCTCCCATTGTTTTCTTTCTCTCCGGCAGTTAGTTCTTCTCTTTATGTTTACGTGGTTTTGGCTTGGTGCGGCTTGGTTGGCTTGGCCTTCAGCAGGGTCGGGTGTGGGTGGGCCGAAGGGGCGGCTTGACCCTCTCCCATGCACACCTCCACTTACATGTATACATATGTGTATATGTATGTACAAGTACAAGTATTTGTATGTGTATATGTACACCTGCACAAACAGACAGCCAGACAGACACGCAGACACACAGACACGCAGACACACAGACACACATTCTGGAGTGTATGTCGGTGTGGGCCATGTTTTCGTTATATTTTAACTGACTTCCGTGTCGATGCAAAGTATGTACATGTGGTATTGCTCCGTGCCATAAATATAGTGGCACTGTTAGGGTACAAGGCTGCAGAGTTAAGATGATTGTTCAAGCCACCCTACTATATACTGTAACTGTCATACAAGCCGGATGCGCCGCCCATCTTCTCGTATCAGGGTGTCCCATCACCTCGTATTCAAGCTTTAGGTATAATTTGCAGCTTTTGTGACATCGTCTCACATGTTTAGGGTAGCAATATTTGCCTCCATCCAACCCTTTCCGGTTTAGGTCTGTCGCCTATCTGAGTCAGAATTCTCAGACTTGCGGCATGAGGGTCCTCTTTTGCCTGGGTTGTACATGGGTCGCCCTTCATCCTCTACTATGGCGTGTTGGGTATGTAAGGAACAGGAAACCCCTGCAGGGCTTCGTCCATCGACCTTTTGTTTTCATGAGTTTGGGCCCACTATTTCCTATCAGGGTCGTTGTTTTTGTTAGACTTTTTATGAAAGGCAGGTGGTTAGGATTGAGGATTTGCCATCGAATCATGCCCTTCGAGAGCATTGCGTTTATCATCCACGATTCCCGGTCGGGGTTCCGCGTTTACCGCACCTAGCAGCACCGTCAACGGATACAGGTTTACCAACCATCAAATCTCTAGCTACTTTGTTTTTCGGTTGTAGAATATCCCACCATCATCTCGTTTTACGGTAGTATTGGGTTTTGGCATCCAACCTACCCGAAGAGGGTTCTGTTGGTTCTGGGAATCCAATCGCCTAGGGCTTCGAATCTTAGATGTGGCCATCTATCAGAATCTATCATTTCTGGTCAGCGTCCAATTTGGCTTGCTCCATCATCTTGCTGGAAGTTTGGCACCCTTCATCTGTCATCCACCGCTACGGTTACGGCTACGGTTACGGCTACTCCTACTGCTACTGCCACTGCTACTTCTGCCACCACCACCACCACCGCCGCCCGCCNAGCGGACTGTTGGGCTTACAGGCTTCAGAGTTTGGCGGTTCAGGCGGGGTTTAGGGCCAGGATTTGCAGTTGGCGGTTGAGGGCTTTGGATTCAGGAACTGCAGGGTTTGGGGTTCCAGATTTGGGCATTGCGGTTTAGGGCTGGGGTCAGGGTTCAGAGTTCAAGATTTTGGCATTGTGGTTTAGGCCTTTGGGTTTTGGGATGACCGCGCGCCGGGAAATCTACACNGGGGTTCCAGATTTGGGCATTGCGGTTTAGGGCTGGGGTCAGGGTTCAGAGTTCAAGATTTTGGCATTGTGGTTTAGGCCTTTGGGTTTTGGGATGACCGCGCGCCGGGAAATCTACACGGAAACCCTGCCCCCTAAACCCCGAAAAACCTTGGGTCCAGGTGCCTTCAAACAACAAAATCACAAATTTCAACGCCGAAAAACCTACGCCTCAAGACTCTTGGCAGGTCAGCGCTGCTGCCCCCACTGCCGCTCAGACGGTGCAGGTTTCCGACTGCCCTTAGCACAAAGACAATCGTTCAGAGTTTTTGGTTCTCTTTGAAATGCTAAACCTTATTTGATGTAGGCGACAGAAAGGGTGAATTGTCAGTAGCAATGATAAGCGTTGCAGGGAGAGGCACGACAAAATGCTCGTACTAATGGTAATTGTACTCATACTGTCACTGCTACTGCCACTGCTACTGCTACTTCTGCTGCTACTACTACTGCCACTGCTGCTACTAGTTCTTCTTCGACTACTGCTGCTACTACTCCTGCTGTACCTACTACCTACTACCTACTACGACTGCTGCTACTGCTACTGCTACTGCTACTGCTACTGCTATGCTACTGCTACTGCTACTGCTACTGCTACTGCTACTGCTACTGCTACTGCTACTGCTACTGCTGCTGCTGCTGCTACTGCTACTGCTACTGCTTCTGCTTCTGCTACTGCTACTGCTACTGCTACTGCTGCTGCTGCTGCTGCTGCCGCCGCTCCCGCTCCCGCTCCTGCTCCTGCTCCTGCTCCGCTGCTGCTACTGCTACTGCTGCTGCTCCTGCTACTGCTACTGATGCTTCCACTGCCACCGCCACTGTCACTGCCACTGCTACTGCTACTGCTACCACCACAGCAACGACAACGACGACGACTGCAGTGAACCTTGAAAAGCAAGCGTCTGCCCATAGCTTGATCACCGGAGCGTGCAGGCCGGGCATCAACTGCATCGACCACCCGTTGTGGCCTTCAAGGCAGCGGACTGTTGGGCTTACAGGCTTCAGAGTTTGGCGGTTCAGGCGGGGTTTAGGGCCAGGATTTGCAGTTGGCGGTTGAGGGCTTTGGATTCAGGAACTGCAGGGTTTGGGGTTCCAGNGGGGTTCCAGATTTGGGCATTGCGGTTTAGGGCTGGGGTCAGGGTTCAGAGTTCAAGATTTTGGCATTGTGGTTTAGGCCTTTGGGTTTTGGGATGACCGCGCGCCGGGAAATCTACACCCGAATCCGAATTCCCGAACTCCCAACCGGAAACCCTGCCCCCCAAAACCCCGAAAAACCTTGGGTCCAGGTGCCTTCGAACAACAAACCACAAATTTCAACGCCGGACAACCTATGCCTCAAGACTCTTGGCAGGTTAGCGCTGCCCCCACTGCCGCTCAGACGGTGCAGGTTTCCGACTGCTCTTAGCGCAAAGCAAACAAAACGTTCGGAGCTTTTGGTTCGCTTTTCAAGCGGCTTTGATGTAGGCGACAGAAACGGTGACTTGACAGTACAAGTGATAAATGTTGCAGGAATAGGCGCGCCAAAATATTTCTACTAATGCTACTCCTACACATACTGCCTGCAGGTGCTACTGCTGCTGCTACTGCGAATACTACTGCTACTACTACTGCTGCTACGATTACTACTACTGCTGCTACTACTACTACTACTACTACTACTACTACTACTACTGCTACTACTAGTACTCCTGCTGCTGCTGCTACTACTACTACTACTACTACTACTACTACTACTACTACTAGTACTACTACTACTACTACTATGACATCTGCTACCTACTACCTCCTGCCTCCGATGCCTACTACCTACTACCCAGTACCCAGTACCCACTGCCTACTACCTACTACCTAGTACCTACTACCTGCTTGCTGCTGCCTACTGCTACTGCTTGCTGTGCTACTGCTACTACTGTTGCTGCTGCTGCTACTGCTAGCGCACCGCTACTGCTACCGCTACCGATACCGCTGCGGCTGCTGCTGCCGCTAATGCTCCTGCTCCTGCTCCTGCTACTCCCACTGCTGCTGCTACTGCTACTGCCACTGCTACTGCTGCTGCTGCTACTACTACTTCTGCCACCACCACCACTACTACTACTATGACTACTACTACCACTACTACTACTANAGCGGACTGTTGGGCTTACAGGCTTCAGAGTTTGGCGGTTCAGGCGGGGTTTAGGGCCAGGATTTGCAGTTGGCGGTTGAGGGCTTTGGATTCAGGAACTGCAGGGTTTGGGGTTCCAGTTTGGGCATTGCGGTTTAGGGCTGTGGGGTCAGGGTTCAGAGTTCAAGATTTTGGCATTGTGGTTTAGGCCTTTGGGTTTTGGGATGACCGCGCGCCGGGAGTCTACACGGAAACCCTGCCCCCTAAACCCCGAAAAACCTTGGGTCCAGGTGCCTTCAAACAACAAAATCACAAATTTCAACGTCGAAAAACCTACGCCTCAAGACTCTTGGCAGGTCAGCTCTGCCCCCACTGCCGCTCGGACGTTGCAGGTTTCCGATTGGCCTTTGCGCAAAGACACTCGTTCAGAGTTTTGGGTTCCCTTTGAAATGCTGGCTAAGCCTTGCTTGATGCAGGCGACAGAAAGGGTGAGTTGCCAGTAGCAGTGATAAACGTTGCTGGAAGAGGCACGACGAAATTTTCTTCTAGTGCTACTCCTACTCATATACTGTCACTGCTACTGCCTCTGCTGCTACCACTTCTCTGCGACTGCAGCTACTAGTGCTACCACTACTGCAATTACTACTACTGCTACTGCTACTGAAGCGCTACCAGCTCAAGCGGCCACGATTTGTAGCCGTCAAATCACCACAGGACAGCCTGTGGAGTGCCCACCTTTGTGAGATCCCAACAGTCCCGGGCCCTCCAGCCGCACATTTGTTTAGATCAGGCAGCGCATGGAACTTTCAGTTTTTGGCTTTCTCGCATTCCCGCTGCAGCCAGTGGTTATACAGGCACGCCACATTGCAGGCGTCAATCAAGAGCTGGCCAGGTCCCAAATCCGGGGGGAGAGCATCTTGCTAAGCAACTATTACGCAACTTCGTTCTACTCCTAAGCATGAGGGTTCCCGTCTTTCCGCACGTCGGGGGAGCTCGATTTGCGTGCATTTCGGGCGAAACAGAGTGGATGGCACGGGGTTGTTTCATGTTCATGTTTGCACTGTTTGCAGAGCAGATCTTTGGTTTTTCTACTCAGCTTTTACATGGATGCGTCTTCCAGCATGTGTACAGATGCTCTTCGCCGATGCAGCCCCACCATGCCAAGAGACGGGAAAAGGCTCATGAGTCCCTGTTGCGCGAGCGGCAGATCTTTGAATGCCCTCAAGTCTTTGCCTCTTTTCTTCGGAAGCTGAAATCGGATGGCACTGGCCAATGCTTGTACTTAGTTCGGTATTGCTCACAGACCACACGAAAATTTGCTCGTGTCATATTACCAGCTTGGGCTGGTCGCAGGTGCTTGCCAAGATCATCAATGGGGATGTTTGTTGACTTCTACTTTTTCAGAGTCAGCGAAAGCCAGTGTGTACAGTGGTCCCATCTTGCTAAGTCGCTGGGTCAAGCAGTGAACTTCGAAGTCCACCCAACAATAACAACAGCAACAACAACCCGACTTCCTTTTCTACGCTGAAAGAACTTGAACGTGGGGGCTTTGTTCTGGGGGAGGCGATCTCCTTAAAATGCAACCTGGTCATCGCACTGGTCCTCGGAAGCTGTGGAACGTTGGCGCTCTCACGTGAGGCCCAGTAGCCCCGTACGTCGGGTACGGCCGGACATGCTGTCTACTTGCCAAGCTGGTCAGCTTTGCCTACAGTAGTAGTCCCTTTCGTCGGGTCAGGCAATTCTGAGGCCTGACGAACGGGGTGAGGCCATTGGTTCCCTTAGTGAAGCAGCGGTTGGTCCCTCGTCCTAGACCCCAGGCTGGTAGGCTAGCCTCCTAGTCGGGCGGACGCCACTCTCCACACAGGAGTTCTTTGTTGATGTGGGAGGCTGCCGCTGCTGCATGGAAAGAATTGCCCTCTGTTGCAGCGAGGGGCTTCCCTTCGTAGATCCAGCCTTCCTGGTTTGTTTAGTTTGTTGTTTGATTCTGCTTCTGAAAATCGCACAGCAGCCGAGCAAAGCCCGCCGATTTGTGAGTGATACGCCTAAAATTGTCTTTTGCGAACAACTGCGTGTGCTGAGTCCTCGGACCGGCTATGGGGCCGTTTCTAGCTTTGCTTGCTTTGCTTTAGGCTTAGCTTGGTCCGTATGGTTTCTGGATTGCTGAGCATTCATGGTCAAAGCAGCCTGATGCCCGCCAAGGTGCGGGACTACCCGCACGAGCGACTGAATCAAATGACTGCTACTTGCTACTGCTACTGCTACTGCTACCGCTACTGCTACTGCTACTGCTACTGCTACCACTACTGCTACTGCTACTGCTACTGCTACCGCTACTGCTACTGCTACCGCTACCGCTACTGCTACTGCTACTGCTACTGTTACCGCTACCGCTACCGCTACTGCTACTGCGACTGCTACTGCTACTGCTACTGCTACTGCTGCTGCTACTGCTACAACAACAACAACTACTACTACTGCTACTCCTACTCCTACTCCTACTCCTACTGCTACTGCTACTGCTACCACTTCCTGCTGCCGCTGCTGCTTCTGGCAGCACTAGTGTCTACGACGACGACAACGACGACGACGACTACTACTACTACCACCGCTACTACTACTACTACTACTACTACTACTCCTGCTGCTGCTAGTACTGCTACCATTACTACTATTGCCGCTACTACTACTGCTGCTACTACTACTACTACTACTGCTGCTACTCTGCTGCTGCTGCTGCTTCTGCTGCTGCTGCTACTGCTACTTTTCGCTGCTACCGCTACTGCTACTGCTGCTGCTGCTACTGCTGCTACTGCTGCTGCTGCTGCTGCTCCTGCTATTGCTACTGCTGCTGCTACTGCTCCTGCTCCTGCTCCTGCTCCTGCTGCTGCTGCTACTACTACTACTACTGCTGCTACTCTGCTGCTGCTGCTTCTGCTGCTGCTGCTACTGCTACTTTTCGCTGCTACCGCTACTGCTACTGCTGCTACTGCTGCTACTGCTGCTGCTGCTGCTCCTGCTATTGCTACTGCTACTGCTGCTGCTGCTGCTGCTACTGCTCCTGCTCCTGCTCCTGCTCCTGCTGCTGCTGCTGCTGCTGCTCCTGCTACTGCTACTGCTACTGCTCTGCTACTGCTGCTGCTGCTACTGCTGCTGCTCCTGCTACTGCTACTGCTACTGCTACTGCTACTACTACTACTACTACTACTCCTGCTGCTGCTGCTGCTGCTACCACCACCAGAGCAACGACAACGACGACTACTGCTGCATTGAACCCTGAAAACCAAGCGTTTTGCCCATAGCTTAATGAAGGAAGCGTGCAGGCCGGGTATCAACTGCATCGACCACCCTTTGCTGCCTTCAAGGCAGCGGACTGTTGGGCTTAAAGGCTCCAGAGTTTAGCGGGTCAATCGGGTTTAGGGCCAGGTTTTGCAGTTGGCGGTTTAGAGTTTAGGGCTCAGGATGTAGGAACTATAGGGTTTGAGGTGCAGAATTTGGGGATTGCATTTAGGGCTGTGGGTTCACGGAAAATCTACACCCGAATCCGAACTCCCTAACCCCAACCCGGAAACCCTGCCCCCTAAACCCCGAAAAACCTTGGGTTCAGGAGCCTGCAAAAGACAAAATCAAAAATCTGAACACCGGAAAACCAACGTCTCATCACTTGGCAGGTCGGCGCTCCCCCCACTGCCGCTCAGACGGTGCGGGCTTGCGATTTGCCCTTGGCGCAAAGAAAAACGTCCAGAGTTTTTTGGTTCCTTTTTAAAGGCTAAACCGTACTTGCTTTACTTGATGTAGGTGACAGAAACAGGGTGGGTTGCCAGTAGCAGTGATAAACGTTGCAGGCAGGGGCACGTCACAATATTTGCCGAATGTTACTCCTTCACATACTGCCTTTGCAAGTGCTACCGGCTACCGCTACTGCTTACCACTGCTGCTACTGCTACTACCGCTACCGCTACCGCTACCGCTACCGCTACCGCTACCGCTACCGCTACTGCTACTGCTACTGCTACTGCTACTGCTACTGCTGCTGCTGCTGCTACTGCTACTGCACTGCTACTGCTGCTACTTACTAGTACTAGGACTAGGACTAGGTTTTGGACTAAAGCTAGTACTAGTACTGCCAACATAGCCCGCATTTGCAGTTGCCCAACATGAAGCGAGCGTCGGCTCATGGGCGCATTTTCTATGGTTGGGATCGCAGTAGAAAATGGACGTCATTAGGTAAGTTGTGGGCATGGATGCTCCATTCCCGAATCGCACCAGATTAGGTTTTGGGCATGGATGCTCCGTTCCCAAGTCGCACTAGACCCATGGACGCCATCAGGTTTGGGGCATGGATGCTCCATTCCCAAATCCCAAATCGCACTAGACGTGGACGTCATTAGGTTTTGCGCAAGGATGCTCTGTTCTCAAACGCTTTTTGTTGAACCGGAGAAGAAGAAAATCGTTGGATTTTGATGTCTGGTTTGCGAAATGAACATCCGAAGCACAAAAAACTAGACACAAGCTTCGTTCTGATCGCAAGTTGTTAGGGCACGAAAACCCAGACCACAAAAAACAGCAAAAAACGATAGCATCTCAAAAACGAGTGCTGTAAATAACCGCATTGTTGGCTGTAAGAATGAAGAGCAATGTTGCAAAAAAACAGTAAAACATATGCCAAAACCGCTACGCTTTCCAAAATTTTAACGAGGAAAAGCACTGTAAAACACGGCTTGTCTGACAACACGAAGTCGGAAAAACTGCTAGGTCTGGGCACCGGGGGGCTCATACTACTACTACTACTACTACTACTACTACTACTACTACTGCTACTACTACTATTACTACTACTACTCCTGCTGCTACTACTACTACTACTTCTACTACTACTACTACTACTACTAGCCACCCCCCCCCTACCCACTACCTCTTTTACATATTCTTCTAAGACACATCCGTTTTACTCGGTATTTACAGCACTTTCGTCATGTAGGAACATTTTATGAAGCCTCAAACTTCACCTGCGAGTTTTCAAACTCCAGCATCCGATTCTGGACTTGCTTTTGGGGGGGTGGGGGGGTGTGCGGGAAGAATGATGACGACATTGTCACGCCGACACCCCGAACAACATCTCCGGAAGAGCCATTTTACTCGGTATTTACAGTACTTTCGTGACGTCAGCCATCTTATATAGTTGCCAAGCTTACCTCTGGACTCTGCTACGTTGTCTTTTTGCCTTTGCGAGGGCTTTCAGCGAAAACTCGAAATTGGTTGGGGGAAAGCTTTTTTTACTCGGTCTTTAAAGTACTCCGCCTGGTGCATTAACCCATCGTCATCATCATCTTCAGCAACGAACATCATCACAACTTGAACACCCTACCAACTACCCCTTATACATACTCTTGTAACAAACATCCGTTTTACTCGGTATTTACAGCACTTTCGGCATGGGGGCAATGGGGACTAGTTAACCGACGCTTGTCCCCAGGGACATTCGCTGGCAACTGTTCGAGGCTGCCTGTACGTTATCAGCCCCCCCCCCCAACGCAACGCATGCAAAAGGGGTAGTTGGTGGCCGCCTACTACTACTACTACTACTACTACTACTACTACTACTACTACTACTAGGTACTACTACTACCGCTACCGATACCGCTACCGCTACCCCTGAGAACCACGCGTCTGCCCATGCAGGCCGGGCACCGGCCGCCTTTTGCGGCCTTCAAGGCAGCGGACCGTTGGGGTTTGGGCGGATTTAGGGTCTAGGGTCACGATTTGCGGCTGGCGGTTTAGGGCTTCGGATTTAGGAACCACAGGGTTTGGGGTGCCAGACCTGGGGATTGCCCGTTCGGGCTATGGGTTCAGAGTTCAAGATTTGGGCATTGCGGTTTAGGGGTCTGAATGAGGGACCATGCACCGGAAATCTACACCCGAGTCCGAAATCCCGCAACCTGCCCCCTACCCCGAAAAGCCTTGGATCCAGGAGCCTTCAAAAAACAAAAAGCCAAAATCTGAACACCGGAAAACCAACGTCTGATGGCTCTTGGCAGGTCAGAGCTGCCCCAGCGAAGACGGTCCAGGCTTCCTACTGCCCATACGTTCAGAGTTTTGGGTTCCCTTTTGAACTCTAAACCCTACTTGATGTAGGCGACAGCAAAATTGATTTGCCACTAGGTTGCAGGAAGAGCCACGACATATTGTTTCTGCTACTGCGAATAAAGATTCTACAACAACAACTACTACTACTGCTACTACTACTACCACTACTACTCCTGCTGCTGCTGCTACTACTACTACTACTACTGCTACTGCTACTACTACTTCAACATCAACATCAACAGCAACAACAACTATTACTACAATTACTACAATTACAACAATTACAACAACAACAACAACTACCACTACTACTACTACTACTACTACTACTACTACTACTACTACTACGACTACTACTACGACTACGACTACGACTACGACTACGACTACGACTACGACGACGACCACCACTACTCCTACAACTACGGCTACGACTGGGAGTGCGACGGCCTCTGCTACTGCTTCTGCTTCTGCTTCTGCTTCTGCTGCCGATGTTGCTGACGGGGATATGGGTCCGGCTCCTGCTCCTGCTCCTGCTCCCACTGCTCCTACTGATAATGCTACTGCTACTGCTACTGCTTTGCTCGCTGCTGCTACGGCTACGACTCCTGCTCCTGCCAATACCTTGGAGGGCTCCGAAATAAGAATCGCAGGCCCTTGCTTTTGTTCGGTGTTGAGACCACCTACACAAGAAAACATAACGCTGTGCCAGATCCTCCACGAGACGAAGGAGCTCGACGATGGTCTTCTGCCGAGCTTGTGAGCAAGTAGGCGTTCGCTCTCCTCTTGGACGAATTAGACATTGCGCTTAACAAACGACGGAAAGCCTGCCAATGCAGTTCGACTCTAGCAGTCACCCGATGAACACTGGGCTTCCTGCTGCGGAGATCCCGAGCACGAACTCCAAGGCGTGAGCCACATCTGCAACATCCGGCAAGCTCTCCTCTAGCAACTATATGCTTATAATTATAAACATGCGTATACATATGATAGAATAGCAGTGCATGGCATGTAACGTACAACTTACAACATTGCACCTGGACCAGACCACAGATATCATGTCGCAAATAACATGTCCCTATACCATCTAAATTCGAACATAATGTATAATGGACTAGAACAACGAAGCGCAAGACACCAGACAGTATAAAGAACGCGTAGCACAATGTCAAAGTATATAATATCCTTTGGTACTAGGACAGTGCAGTATCCCATAATAAACTATAACTCACAAGTAAGATGTACATGAATATTTATGTATATGTATATATATACACACAACATGTATAACAATGTAATCTCATATAGTATAAGATAACACAGATCTAATACAACATGACATAGTATGATATAAGATGAAATGCGCAATATAGCATAGTATGATAGCATGCCAGATCCTACTGCAGTATAACCTAATAGAATCTTAATAGAAAATAGGCTTATATAAGACAATATACTATATTGTAATATAGTATAGTACGATTTTTCGTAGACGTGTGGATGGATATGTATGTGTCTGCATAGAATCCCAGCGAGCCCAGAAAAGCTTGTCGGGGTTACCAAGAGCAAAGCCTGTACACCCTGGACCAAGATCTCGACGGGTCGGCGGACGATCCGGATCTGGAGGAGAGAGAGGAGCGACCAGGGCCTGCAGCTCGGAGTCTCCCGGGGCTTTGAGTAGGCGCTGCAGGCTGGGGGATTTGAAGCTGCATTTCAGGATACCTAAAGGGGTTGTGGGTTGTGGTGGTGCCACGAACGGTGGTTGTCTCAGTCGTCGTCGGCCCCGCCACTGATGCAGTGGCAGCAAGACGTGATCACACCTAAGTGGTGACCACATCGCGGGGCCAGCGGCAAGCATGGCAACAGTGACCACGACACTGACCAGACAACCTCGAGCCGCCAGCACCAGCAGCATCTCCACCAGCACCAACAGCAACAAAACCACTGTACCCAAGTTTCCAGGCTTCAGGCATCAGACACACGGGTGCTTTTTGGGCTTCCTGAGGCTGATTCCTGTGAAGCCCACCTTCTGCCTCGAGCTTCCTGGCCACTTGGCGGCAGAATTCGTGTTCCAGTAATACAACTAATATGAGCCGCAATGCACAGGAGAGGAACGGCATTGAAGTTTGAGAAGCTATAGAGCTGTGTACCTCTTCCGTTGCAGTCCTGACGTTCACTGGTGGCTTGGGACACGTGGCAGGGTCCAAAGTCCAGGTTTCAGATGCCACCTCGTTCGTTGACCCAATTGAGCTGCGTCCGCAAACCCTACATGACAATGATGCGAAAAGGCCGCGTGCGCAGGGTACGTGCAAGCACGGGCCAAGGGGAAGCGCAAGGTCTGAAGCCAGGGATGTCCTGGAGTTTCGTATCATGCGAATATACATGTAGATTTTGAATTGTCCGCACGCGGAAGGGCGGGCAAGGTCCGTGCAAGCTTGGACCAAGGGCCAAAACTCGGATAAAGGAATGAGTATTGGACAACGCCCAATTGGTTTGATTTGTAAACCCGCTGTTGAAATGAGGCCTTGAAGGTGTGCAAATCGGCCCTCAAGCACAAGAAGTCACCCAGTGCTTCGAAGACAAGTCCTTCAGTAAACTCCCACTTTGCTGCCTGGCTGCGAGTGCTTCTAAGGACACGTCCCCAAGGGCATCACCACGAAGCCGCGAGAGGACTGGAACGTCGACCCATATGCCAGGGCCCTGTCAGCGAATTCCAAGGCTTCAATTCAACTGAACTGGGAAATTCGAGAGGACATCATAGTAATTGCAGAAGCCCGAACAAGTATTAGTACGACTATTCCATGAGGTTCCTAGACGGAATTGTACCGTGGTATCCCGCAAAACCTTATTCTAATCGTTAAGGCTCCTACTGCACGTTGCCTCCTAAGACAAGATATTGGCTGATTCGATGGGTTTGCTGTCCGGAGGCTTCAGTTTGCGCAAAAAGCCGGAACACAAAGCAGTGATTCTGCGTAGTCCTGCGACAATGTTAAGTTCTTAGTAATAGCGCCACCCCTCCCCCCCGGCTCCCCCAAAGGCAGTCCGAAGCTCTCAAGTGCTCTCTGTGCAGTGCCGCAGTAGTCACACGAGCAGAGTTTCTCTCTGACATTGCCCGCTCCTGCTTTTGGCGCAAGCCGATAACAACAACCGACTGTAAACATTTCGGACTTTCGGAGTATGTTTTAATTGAAAGGGTTTAGTGTTGAGTTTCCGGCCTCGTTTTTCAGTTCTTCTTTTTAACTTCAGGTGGGGGCGGTTCATAGTTAAGAACTTGGCATTTCATCTGAGCTGGGCTGACCTAAATTTTGAATCCCCAAATGTAAAAAATGGATTTGCATAGCCAAAACAGGCGGTCTCTTGCCATCGGGCCCACCCCACGCCCACCCAGCCTCAACGCCTTGCTCGCAGAATTCTCCTACACGTCCTAAGTTTAAACCTGAAAACCATCGTGACCCGTATACACTAAACCCTTCTATCGAAATTCTACAGCCCTGTATCAAGGTCGGGTCCAGAGAGGTTGTCATTGGTCCCTAAGCCTTAGACCCTAAACCCCTAAGCCCCTGAGCCCCTGAACACCTAAACCAATAAACCCTTAACCCCCCAAAATCCTAAGCCCGAAACGCCTGAACCCTTAAATATCTGAGTTCTGGATCGACGGCACCAAGTACGAAGTCATTGGCAAGGTCGGAAGCGGTTCCTTCGGAACCGTTCATCAGGCCCTTTTGGGGTTTCGTGCTCTAGGGTTTTTCAGGGTTTGGGGTTCAGGAGGGATTTCAACCTTCACCCAAGGCGGAGGGTCAAGTTAGGTTCTTGCGCCCGAGGCCAGTGGCATATTTCGGCTTGCCGTGCAGGAAGGATAACTGTGGTTGCATAGGGTTATACTTGAAGGAATAGGCGTGGGAAGGACAACAGATGGATCAGGTGGGGGTCATACAGACAGCCGGGCAGCGGAACTTCTTCTAGGGTAGGTGCAGCAGGCAGAACTGCTGGTGGCACTACTGCATGATTCCCATCAGCTCTCCTTGTTCGTTTTCATGGTCAGCATCACTGCTACTACTACGAGGATTGCTGCTGCTGCTGCTAGTTCCGCATACGAGCATGGCACGATGTGAAGTAAAACTCACTATGTCAGTATGGTCAATATGTGAATATGTTCGCATTCCTCGCACATCACCTCTTGGTTAAGATGGTTAGCATCGTTGTTTCGACCTGTTAGTCTTTATCTAGTTAGTGGGCAAACCTACATGAACAACATACATAATACGCACATACTTAATTGTTCTTATATTTTTGTAGTTTCATACTCCTGTATTATGGCCGGCATGTTTTGGAAATTGACTGTTGGGGCAATTTCCTTTCAAGTTTATGCTGCGACGCAGCGGAGGAATGGCAAATGCCCCATGAGGGCGACCGTAGCGGCAGTGACCTGGTAGTGACGAGTGGCACTACCAGCGGCATCCCGCCAGAACAAGTAATTTAGACCCCTGATGCATTTTGTCCTGCTTTTGGTCCCCAGTAACAGGATCCAATCTAAAGTCCCCGTTAATGGATCCAAGGGTTTAGATCGGTTTTCTTGGTCTTGAGGCTTTGGAGCTGGTCGACGCCGAGAAAAACATCCGGAAGGAGCAGCGGGCTCAGCTGGAAGTTCGCGAAGAAATCTCGCGAAAGTTGAAAACTGGATGGGATGTGATAGGGCTTGGGGTTTTGGGCTTTGGGTTTGGGGGGTTTACGGGTTTCGGGCCTGGGGGTTAGTCTGGCAGTTTTGGACGCAGGAGGATGACATGTGCGACAGAAATAAGAAGGTTGGGGGTGCCACGTTTGTCCACTGCCCCTAGTCTGGAAGCCGGATGCTTTGCAAGCAGTGCAGCTCCGGTAGTTTCCAGAAGCCCAATCGTGCACCAGACCTCGAAACACTAAACAGTTGAAGTGTGCCTAAACCCCCCAAAACCCCAAACCCCCAAACCCCAACCCCTAAACCTAAAAACCCCAAACAAACCCTAAAGCCTCAACCCTACACCCCAATCCTAAGTGCAGCATGTGTGCTCCCGGATGGTTCCCGCGGCTCCGAGGAACTTCATCCCTGTCGCTGTCAAGCGCAGTTCTCCTCAGAAGCCAGCCCTGCTCTCAAAGAGAAGCCAGAGATCAGGCTGCCAGAGATCCATGCCTGATATAAAACATAGTTTAACAAAATATAGTCTAATAAAATATTATAGTTTGATAAAAGTCAGTCTAATATAATAGATAGTGATATTTAGCATAATATGAGCAGGAGTAGGCAGTTTGAAGTGGTGAGACATGGGGCTGGAGGTAGCCAGTCTCGCAAATTAAATTGATCCGAATTATCAGGAGCCAGAGTCGGAGTCTTTCACTAGTCGGATTCGCAACCCGCAACGTCCGCCAGGTTCTACGTTTGCCCTCCTCTTCGAACTCTGCCTGGTTGCTTTCTGTCTCTTTGCCCTCCTCATGAATGTACATTTTCCCTGCATGTTGGTGCTTCTTTGTTGAAGCTTGTCATCAGAACCTTCGGTTACCAGAGTATACCATCTCAAACGATGATGAGCCTGCGGTGCAACCGTGGCTGGGGGTCGATGCCGCGAAACAGACAAACTCAAAGCTCGAACGGATGGGCCGAAAATCTTTGGCAGAAGGGTTTGTAATGCCGAAAGCTACCAACATGGCCTCGATGCGATTGCTGGGGCATTCACGTCGTGCTTCAGGGCTACAATCAGAGCCCAGCTTATGCGACGATTCGAGATTGTATCCACAGTTCTCGTCCATGATAACACCCGAATCTCAGTTTCCAAATATGATCCGGCAAGACCCTTCGGTTTCGCACTTTCGGTAGGCACAGCTCAGATGTCGGAACTGCCAATTTACCAGTCAACATTGCGAGGACGGCGTATACACATCTGGTCCAACTGGACGTTACTTACCAGTCCCCTCAGCACCTTTCGGCCAAACAGAAGGCTAAGCGCTATTCAGAGTGCAGTGTTACTGGGGTCGCACCTCACCTCAGCCTAGCAGCTACACCGTCTCAGGAAATCTTGGAGGCTGCTCTCTTGGAAGCAAAGGCAGGAGATCCGTCTCTGCATGTAAGCATCTAGCCCTGTGATGGGGCTCTGATACAGTCCAGCTCTTTTGAGTCCGCTTTGGTCTACCCTCAACCCTAAACCCTACCACCGGATCTCTCATCCTGGCAACAGGTTGGCTCCGACGACTGTATGTTACTTTCTGACCAGACTCGTCGTGGTTGTGCCAGACATCGTTGGGCCCCCCCCCTCTCGTCGTCCTCCTCGTCTGAATTAGAGCATGTTGTGGATTTTGTGATCTGTAGAGCAGCCCCTTGCGGACAACCGCGCTTAGCACCCCTCCTGGACTGTTTGAAGCCATCCGTCCAGGAACTGATCTGACGTCGTTGAGAGAGCTTGACTTCATTCACTTAAGGATCCTTCGCTACAAGGGAGTCCCATGATCAGAGTCGGGATTTGTGGCATTTTGTGCTATAGCTGTGTCGGAATTTGAAGGAGGTATTTTTCAACCCTACACCCTAAACCCTAAACCCAAACCTGATCGACCGATTTGCCTGCCCTATGCTGGGAGATGGATAATTCCAGGTGGAGAAGGGCCCAACGAAAAGGAAACACCCAAACCCCAAACTCCTCTGAGCCCCTCTGAACCCCCTATGAACCCCTATGAGCCCCTATAAGCCCCAATGCCTATGAACCGCGGATTGCCAGATCCTCCAAAAGATGGCAGACCCCTCCTTCGACGGACTCCTGCCGAGGCACCTTCTAGTCTGGACCCTTTGAGGCTTCATTTAAGGGGTCCTCAGGGGTTCCTTGGTTAAGGGTTCCTTTAAGGGTTCTTTAAGGGGTTCAGGGTTTAGGAGTTCGATAGGGTTCCATACGGGTGTTCTAAGGGTCCTCCAGACTAAGGGTTTTCTAGGGGCTAGGGTGTTATAAGGGTTCTGTGCGGGTTCTATAAGGGTTTCTATTGTGAACCATGAGAGTTCTACAAAGGGGTGTAATACGGGTTCCGTAAGGTTCTGTTCTATAAATGTTCTATAGGGTTTCTGTAAGGGTGCTATAGGGGTTTCACAGCGGTTCTATAATGGCTCTGTAAGGTTTCTATACAGACTTTGCAGCGATTCTATAATGGTTCTGTAAAGGTTCTATAAGCGTTTTACAGCGGTTCTATAATGGTTCTGCAGGGGTTCTTTCAGGGTTCTATAGGTTTTTTTTGCTGTTCGTCAGGGGTTCGAACAGGAAACTCCGGGCCCTTGGAGAAGTTTTCTGGCCAAGGAGGGTTTCGGATTTGGGGCTTAGGGTTCAAGTCCTATGATCTTATGGTATGCCGGTTCGACATCAGACAGGGCGTTCTTTCGCTGCAAAAAGTATGGGAGCATCCGAAGGTGTGTACCGTACCGAGATTCATGTCGATCGCACTCTGTGACCACCCTTTGAACAGAAGAAGGAAAGGGGAACATGTGAGCATCTGCAGGACCTGAGCTCTAAGCTGTCAGGTATGTCAGCCATGGCGTGATCCCGCCGCCGCCGGGCAGTGACATCAAGAAGCAAGCCGAGGCATCCTTCCTGAGCTTTAAAAGACTAGTGAGAAGAGGAGTCAGGATGACCACTGTAGTGATGGTTTTTTTGGGTCCGGCTCCGGAGTTGGAGCCTGAGCTGGAATCTGCAGGCAGAGGTTCTGACCAGATGTAATTGGCGATCGGCAATCCGGCCTGGCATCAGGTTGTCCTGGCGATGACAAAGCTACCAGGCATACCTTTGGATTTTTGGCCCGGCTCTTAGTCCTGTTGGAGGCCACGATGCATGGACCGAAAGCATTGGGGTTCAATGCTTTGGGGAGGGGGCCTTACCGAGAGAGTGGCAGTTGATGCAAATCCGTTTTCCTGCGCACAGCATCTCTGCCATGCAAGCGTCATTGACCAATGAATATCACGACCACTACCAGACTACCATGATGGTCGGTGAATATGTTGACGATGTTTAATTAACATTGTTGTTGCTGCTGTTGTTGATGATGATGCTTGCGAATGTACCTTAAAGTAGATGAAAACGCTGGTGATCGTAGTGATGATGACGACATTGGTTTTGAATTAGTCTAATTACCATTTTTGCACATCTCGACGGCACTGATGATGACGATGATGCTTCCTTTTCCATGAGATGGTGATGGCGGTGGCGGTGGTGCTAGCAAAGCTGGTATTGAGGCTGATGGCGGTGATGATGGAGGTATTCGTATTCGTGATGTCTTCTTCATCGCCACCATCATCAGGTCCTTATTAGGGGTATTAAGGCCGTCCCACCTTCCCCCATAAGGGCCCCCATGAATCGTGCCGGCAAGGATTTACGGCATTGACGAGCAGGCGCTGAAGTCGGTCAGCCGGAGCCTTCATGGGGTTCCTGCTAGGGCTCCGCGGTCTGGAGCTTCGTTCTTTGGGCCTGCGCAGCGGTATGTAAGGCTATCATCTATCATTTGTGCAAATGCACATGTGCGTGTACACATATATGCGTATGTATGTACATGTATGTGTACTGTATGTGTATGTGTATATGTATATGTACATGAATATGTATATATGCATACATACACATACACATTTTTGTGGTTGCATAGGCTCCACTTCAATTTGCATCTGCGAATGGCGTTGATTTTGTGAGCCAGATGTGGGCAAGATTACGGAGGAGCCCCAGACTGCGAGCTTCCACCTACGAGATTCAACCCTAAGCGGCCCTTCCCTGGGTGAATGTCCCGGCCGGTAGCTTAAAAGTCGCGCGTTGCCGGGGACGGTGTCTGAGGCATTCCGAAGATGGTCGATGGGGACCTGCCCGGTGCTTGCCGCACAAGGACACTCCGAGAATGTGCGGTTCAGGACGTGTCAGGACATGCTCAGAGCCATGTGTGGAGAAGCCAGAACTCAAAGCAAAAACCCTACGAGCCCCGCGTACGCTCCGTCGCGCTCTCAAGAGACTTCAACGGATCACGGTCCCTGGAGGCGTCTTGAACATTGCGCCGATATGTGTCTCGCCCTGGCCTCATCATGTGTGTGCAGGGGTACCAAAAGGGCGAATCTTTCTTCTTTTGATTCCAGGGGGGAATCAGACTCTCTTCATGCATAGACACACTGTCTACATAGATTAGCCACGATGTATACATAAAGATCCGTGCATGTATAGATAGACAGAAAGACTGGAAGACCGAAAGGTCGGTAACGACGGGAAGATAGAAAGATAGAAAGACGGATAGGTAAATAGAGTTGCAGCATTGCAGCGCAGGTGCATGCAGCATGGGCCCACAAGCCCATAAAGAGCCGCCAAATCCAGAACCCTTCTTCTAAACTCTAGGGACCTTATACTAAACTCTACACCCCAAACGCCCGTCTCGTAAGTTTCAAGAGCAAAGCTCCCAAGGATCATTAGGGAAAGTATGGTTAGTGAATAGGGTTAGCTTGATTTTCAGGCTCTGGGGGTGTTTATGGTCGTGAGGGCTATTAGGCTGCTCAGGTTTAGGTATCAGGGTTATAGGTTATCACGGTGATGAGGGTCTTCATGCTTACGAGAGTTTGGGGATTAATGCAGGCCTACACCACAAGTACTGTAGAGGGTGACATGTAGCAGAGTTCAAGCATGTCCAAAAGATGAAGCGGATGTGCAGACGATTAACCATGCATGTTTGGATGCATACATATGCACGCGTGTATGTCTATATTCGCACATACCTATGTATGTATGTATGTATGTATGTATGTATGTATCATGCACATATTATGCGTTTCTGTATGATATGCACACCTGCACGTTTTAGATCAAGGCAAACTTGCATGTGGCAGTTTTGCTCGGCCTGTTCCGTGCCCTAAGGAACTTCTCAGGACAATGTGTCCTATTTTTTCCACTCTTCGCAAATTTGTCTGCCCGCCTCGTGATTAAGAGCTCCCAGAGCCGAGTCCTCATTCTACTTCGTTGCTTCCAGGATTTGGAGGTGTCTCTACTGTGGCAACATGTTCTTCCTTTCCTTAACGCGAAGCCACCGTGCTGGGGCACGGCCATTCAGACCCCGTACCCGAGGAGTGAGGAGGGGATGGGTTGAGCGATGACTCGAAGTTGCGGTGTAGATTCGCCGTGTAGCTGTAGGGTAAGGACTTCCTGGTTTGGGGTTTCCTTGTGGGCTGGCGCCAGGCTTGGTTGAGAGTTGGTCTGGGTTTTCCGGTTTCCTGGGCAATCCCGGAAGGTTGAGGTGGAAATCTCAATGTCTTAGGACTAGAATTCCGGGGTGACAGGGCGCTGGCCGGCCGGAAGCAGAATCTCACTGCGTAGCTGTGCTCTGTCGGAGTGAGAATGGTGGGTTTCGATGCTTGACGGAGCTCTACATTTTAGGTTGCAGTTACAAGGTTGGGTATGACGTCGCGGCGTCGATAGACTGAGGTGAAAGGTGTGCTGTACAGAGCACAGGGCTTCTTCGGATAGATAGATCTCAGATCTCCAGCTTGACAAGCTGCTCCTCCACTTTCCCGACACCGCACAGCGCATGGAACTTCGACTGAACCGCGTCAGCCTCCATTCCAAACGCTGCCCCTCCGTTCACGGCAGGCGTTTCACCGCGATATTTCTGCACATAACTTTCTTATCGCATCTCGCCTGCACTTGTGAGCGTTTGGGTCATGGGTTTTCAGGAGACGGCAACTTCTTCTACAGAGCGAGTGACTTCTCCATGAATTTGCCGAGCTGTGCCCAAATCCTGATGCATTTGTTGAGCTGACGACTTCGGCCACTGTAAACAGGTTGTAGATGTAGAATCACAGTCTAGAGTCTAGAGCCTCTGATGCTACATCCCACAGGACAAGCCCAACACCTACAACCCCAAGCCGGAAGCCCCAAACCCACCCAAACCGGAACCGCAGCCCCTAGGCCTTCATGCACATGTGTATGTATGCATACATGCATGTATGCATGTAGGCGATAACATGTGGTAGTTGATCTAAAGCTCCTTGAGCCACAGACTGTATGAAAGGCCAACTGCATAGTTACATATGCCTTCGCGAAAGTTCCGCCATGGTTTAGCCTACTTATCTGTACTATTACTATTACTGTTACTAGCACTAGTACTAGTACGATGACTTTGACTAGCTATCGTTAGCCCTTTCCAACTATTGTAGATTGCACACTGCCCTGAAACCCCTGGGAAGCATGCCAGAAGCTCTTAAGTATAATGCCCGTAATCTCTCCCCATCGAGAAACTTGTAGCTTATATTTCAGGGTTCTAACTTGCAAAGGTATGTAAATATGCCTCCGCGAAAGTTCCGCGATGATGTTGCGAAACTTGCTTGTTCGATCGCGAAGAAGGTCATTTCGGGATGAAGCAATTTAGATCAACAACCATGTATGTATACACACACGCACATGCACACGCACACGCACACACGCACGCACAGACACAGACACACAGACACACAGACACACAGACACACAGACACGCAGACACACACAGAGACACACAGAGACACACAGAGACACACAGAGACACACAGAGACACACAGAGACACACAGAGACACACAGAGACACACAGAGACACACACAGACACACACAGACACACACANACACACAGAGACACACAGAGACACACAGAGACACACAGAGACACACAGAGACACACAGAGACACACAGAGACACACAGAGACACACACAGACACACACAGACACACACAGACACACACACACACACACGACTCGCACTTCTGTATCCACATACTCAAACAGATGTACTAGGTGATTGTGCTGTATATGTTCATTATTTTGCCCAAACTTGGGTTCACCCATCCAGTCGCAGCTACGGATCTCAGGATGACGTGAAAGACAACACAGCCAAGGCTCCGGAAGGGTTTCAGGCTTAGGCTTGCGAGTACATAATGCGTACATATTATATACATATGCACATACATACATACACATATATATATATTTATAATTATATATATATATGTATGTACGCACGCTGAGGCTGATGGGACTACGTTTCAAAGGGTTCCTGGAAGTGGGCCACAGCTTGATTACACTCCACATGAAGCCCTCTCGTAAATGCAGCGGCATGTTTCCTAGCGAAGCAGTTTCTAGATAGCTACTCATTTCGAAGGTGTTGCCTGATACAAGTTCTGAGCAGCCATGCACAAGACGGATGCATCTGCCTCGCTTCAGTTCGCTGTGCTTGACTTCGGACTTGCTGTGCGCGCCGACAAGTGGCGCCGTGAGTGGGGAGCCGGCTGCTCAGATTTGCGATGGCTATTCAGGCAGTTGTTCTTGGGTTTTGCTTCACATGCATTCTTCTGAAACAACAGATTGTTTGCCTGCTGCATAGCGCACAGCATCGCATTGCAAAGTTGCGGAACCAAGAAGTCTGTGGCTTGGTCATTGACCTTCGTCTGCACCTGTCTCCGAATGCCCAGACTCGCAACATTGCGGGCGACCCGCGTTACTTTGCCCCAGCGGCCTGGATGCAGCTGACGTGTGGCCACAAGCGGCGGCCTGAGCCTTTCCAACCTTCTGTTCCTTCATATGAGGTGAGTTTCGTGTGCTAGTATAAAACAGGGTTATATACACATGATGTTCATATGCTTGTGTACATGTTGCACATATGTATTCAACAGCTACAAGTAACAGTCACTGTAACGGACAGTCCGCAAATGCACCCGTCCATGCATCTATCCATCTATCCAACCATCCATCCATCCATTTATCCATCCATCCATCCATCCATTCATCCATTCATCCATTCATCTCTGCATCCATGCATGATGCGCATAGAGACATCCTTCCACCCATACATACATCCATCTAATTGCATCACAGCACATTCCATGACATAATTGTTGAACCCTCTATTACTTGCCTTGCACGACATCCCAGTACAGTACATTACAGTACGGTACATTGCACGCTGTTACAGTACAACGCATTAAACTACACTAAGCTACATTACAGTACAATGTAATACATTGCCATGCATTGCACTACATTGAAATACATCAATGCATACATGCATACATACAAGTTCACATACGCGGGTGCATGCACGCAGATAGACTCACATGAACCAAGCTATGTATGTATGTTGGTAGGTAGGTATGTATGCATGTATGTATGCCAATGTAAGTATGCATGTATGTCAACGCATGTATGTATGTATGTATGTATGCATGCACGCATGTATGTATGTATGTATGTACGTTGTAGTGTAGTGTAGTGTAATGTATCGTAGTGTAATGTTATGTACACGCTCGAGCCTGCCTGCCTGCCTTCGCAGTGGCAGGTATGTCGCCTGCCATCCAGAGAGTTGCTGGGTGAGCCTGGCACTCGTCTCGCTGCGTTTCAACCATGTCGGCTTTGAGGGTTTCGGGATGTGTAAAATCCATACAACAGTTGGGCCTAGCCTGAGCAGACAAACTTGGATTACTGACACAAGAGTCCAAAACCCAAAACAGTACTGAACAGCGTTTTTGTTGAAGAGTCTTGCAACTGGCGTACAACTGAATTCAACAGCATGTGGGGGTTTACTGTGCGATTGCACTTCCTGTTCGTGGTGGTTCTTTGACGACATGTCTCTTGATGAATGGTGCGCAGGTGTGCCATGGTCTATGCCCGCCTATGCTTTGGTCGAGCTTCAGATTCGGATCGCCATTCCCCTTGACAACATAGGAGGGTGTGCGAGAAGTCTTCACACTTCTTCACAGGTTCAATGTTAGCCTGCTTATGCCCGCTTCTTCTTCTGAAGCCTACAGGCCCAAACTACGTGACAGCAGCCTTAACATACGTCCGCTTGAAGTGTTGACCTTTATTACTCGATATTACTTGGCTTTCCGATTTCCATCCCAGCCACAAGTGATGCCTCAGAACAATATGCGCATCGTCTCGACCACTACTCCTTCGGCATGCTGATTCTGGAGGCAGGATGGCCACGGTGGCAGGGCTCCGACGAAGACCTTCCAACGCTTCTCTCTGTCTCGTCCTGTACAGTATGCTTGTCATTGATGGCCTGTCACGTCAAGATTTCGTCTGATGGCACCAAGTACTCCAAACCCCCGTCCAAATGTCGGGCTTCGCTCATGAGGCTTTTGGGGGCTTCGCATCGGATTTGGTTTTCAATTCCTTATTGGGGGAGTCTTTCTTATCCGCGGGTGTAATACCCGGCGCTATTTCCCTCAGATGCTGGGGTGGGAGACATCGCAGATGATGTGCGGCCTGCTGCCTCGAGTGTCGGAGTTCACGTTTTTCAAAGCTGGTTGAAGCGTACCCGAGCTGAGCCAAAGTTCTACACCATTGAGGCTTCTCTTTTGCTTGCCCTCAGCTGTTGGATTCATGTCGCATGCGTGCCCGTAACATGGTAAAACGGTTTGGGTCTGTTTCCAGTGCCGACCACCTGCTCAGATTGGCTCTCAGGCCGGCATTTGGAGCGCTGTTAATGTAGAAGCTTGATAATTACGAATAGTGTTCCGTAGGCTTCCCTATTAAATTAATTACGTTTATGCTATGCTATAAGACTCCTAAACCCTGAAGCCGTTAGCGAACCAGAACGTTACAGATCCCTTTAAAGGAGCCGCTTATAGGAACTCTAGTCTAATTAATAAGGCTCCTATCTTCGCCTCCACCGACTTTACCTCTCCGCTCTCCTGCTCAGATGCTCTTCGCGCTCTGGAAGGGCCCGGAGGACGGCCTTTCTGTTCCTCCGAGGGCCCTAAAGGGATCCTTTAGCCTGTTCTAGGGTTTCGGGTTGGAAGGCCTAAACCCTAAATCCGGACCTGCAGTTTGGGTCCTTCTGAGTGTGAGTAGAGAGATTACCGTGGCTGCGCACCCGCATCTTGCTTTGTCTTAGCCTCTCCTCCCCGGGCAGGCTGATGAAGAGGACTGGGCCCAAAGTGGCGAACTTTCGGACCAGGTAAAATCCTGGAGGCCTTGCAGGGATGACTGATGGCATCTGTGGGAACCCTTTAAGAGGGATCGGCTCCAGGGCAGAACCTCGCCCCTGTGTTTTGAAGCTTTACGCATGCCAAGCTGTTTGTGTATTATACTATCTAACAAGATCAGTCATTTTTTGTACCTGTATATGAATACGTACCGTGATTTTGTTCAATGCATTCGATAGTATATGTGCATGGACATATGTATACATGTATACATGTGTATATGTTCATATGCATATATACATATATGTATATATGTTATATATACACACACACACTTATGTATACATGTATACAGTGACATGTACATGTATAAGGACGTATGCATGTGTATATGTATATATGCATATGCCTGAGGGTACGCATAAGGTGTGAAAACGAAGGGGCTGGGTTCACCCCTCTAGCCGGATCGGAAGAGGGATCCTATTGATGGGGGTTCTAAAACTCCCATAGAACTGAGGGCCTTTGTTTGGGTTGCCGGTCTCCTCTCAAGCTTTGACAGGTCCTCCTTTCTGACAACACGCTCGGCCCGGGTCCTCAGAAGCACTTAAAAAAAGAATAAGGTTTACCCTGCTTTGCTACAGATTTGCTGCAAGGATTACTGCAAGGTGTACTACAACTATACTTTGCTAGAGGGGTCGCGACAAGGTTTACTACAAGCTTTACTGTAGGGGTTGCTATAAGGTTTACTATACGGGTTACAGAAAGGAACCAAGTTTGCAGCTCGCGCCTGCAAGGCTTGGAAAGCCTGGTGGAAGACGTGTGTGCGCCTTTTCCAATCCTTCCACAACGGAGGAGACCCGGGGCAACAGCAGTGAATCCCGTGTGCTTCGTAGCAAACATGAAATGGTGTCGGAATAGGTATGCATAGTTTCCCCTTATGCTCCTCATTAACGTATGTGCAATATATACCGAAACCCTATTCTAATTTTTCAGGACCCTAGGTTTTCTACATACAGGCGTGCAAACGCAGACCGCCAAGAAGTCGGAGCAACCTCCGGTGAAAACAGGGTTTAGGGTTTTAGGGTAAGTATCAAGTGACTCTACTTTGCTCTAATTTCCTGTGCACATTTTTTCGTACGTACTGTAATGTAATGTCTTAAGCCATGACAACATACGATTCTAAGCAGTAGCCACATGGTAATTGTTCTGCATTTACTCAGCAACGTATGGCCTTATCCTCTCACTTCGGTATTCCGCCATATCAGCATACAATCTCGAAGCTGAACATCACCGAAAGTCTTGTCGGAGGCAACTTCCTTCGGAATGTGTTTTGCTGACCGTAGCTTTCGCGGACTGCTGAGACGGAGCCCTTGCTCCCAACGAAACGGGTTCTCAGAGCCACAACTGCAAGCCTTAAGAAGCTGCTGTGTGTCGAATCTCGATGGATCTTCGGCGCTGCAGGAGCACATGCTTTGCGTGATGAATTCCTGGCCAGTGCCCCGGGCTTGCTGCACCCACAGCACAAAACACGTAAGGGCCTTGGCCCTTAGGAACTAGTATCGGGGTTTATGCTGTGACATACACAGTAATTATATATTTAGACTAAGGAGCCCTGAGGAAGCGTATTGCTGATTGTTCAGGCTTCTGTATTTAAGTTTCAGCTTTTAGAGGACGTACTAGGCTCTTCTCACTGTTTCTACCACTGTTGTTCCTGCCGTGCTAGTGGATTCACGAGCCCTTGCTTGGGCTGCTTTGCGAACGTGGCTCAGGTAAACAGGAACCCGAACAAGAAGCAGCTGGCGATCGATGACCACTGCGACTTTTTGTCGGCGTCTCTTGGCCGAAAGAGTTCTGCAACAGCAGGGAGCAGCTCGCACGTGTCAGAGCAAATTCCAGACCCCCCGTTACATTTACCTCACGAAACAAAGTAGAAAGCCGAAGTCTCAGTAGCAGCAGCCTTGCGCACTCGGGATCGGCCCGATTAAATGCCCTCAGTTCGATTTTTTCCAAAGTCCGAAGGTTCTTGGGCTCACATGAACTGAAGCAGCAGCTCGAGACTTTTTTGTGTAATTTTGTCCTGGTGGGGTTTGTTAGGGTTGCCAGGATCCTGTCGTGGATGCCTCCTTCAAAAGGTCTAGGGCCAGATGCAAAGCCTGCCGCACCGCACATGGTGACCAAGGACCGTGAAGGAGATTGCGGCACCTTGCACAGACGTTCCCGAAGGCCACTTGAAGACAGCTTTCGGGAGCTGAGACTCGCTGCAGCCAATATGCCTATGTAGATATGTATATATATGTATGTATGTATGTATGTATGTATATATATATGTATCATATGTATATACAGAGAGAGAGGTACGTACATATGGGAAGGTTGAATTTTGCCACCCGTGGTATCTTTCGCTTCGTCCGTGCGCAGGGCGAAGAGGCTGAGGTGACTAAGATGTGTGTATGCGTGTGTGTGTGTGTGTGTATGTAACACGGGGTGCTGTTCCGCCAGAGACGTCGAAAGAGGGATCCAGCACTGCTTTACGCCGAGCGCTCTGCATTTTCAAGCCAAGCCCTACTGAGCGCGAGCGCCCGGCTGTCGCCAGGTGAACTGTACAAGAAGGTGTCCTTTGTCCTCCAGGCCTCGGATTGCACAGGGACTCGACTATACGGATGCGGGGCTTTAAGGAGTTTTGGAGTGCGGCCTTTGCAACGGACTAACTTGAGGGTCTAAATCCGCAATCTCGGGGTATAGGACTTCAGGATTTTGCCGCGAAGCTTGGCTCTTTGCTGCACTGCGGCAACCTTTGATTTTCGTTTGTGTGATAGTCGGATATACAGGGACCGTCTAGCGGCTTCGTATTAGATGAAGGGCTGTGGCTACAGAGGTGCCTGCAACCTAGAAAGCTGAGGGGCAAGGTTCGCTTTCGAGCTGGAATCAAGTTACTGCACTTCAACATCTAGCCAGGGGTCGCTCAAGTGCTGAAGAAGACATGCCGGTCATCTTCAGACATGATCGTTTCTTTGCGGGACCGTGAGAAGGTGTTCGTCATTGAGTCATTCAGGCCGGGAGAGCCAGAGACGCGAAAACTCTTCCAAGACACTTCCAGCGAACACCAGCCCGAAGCTGCAAATCACAGCAGCCGCAGGGCCATGGACCGCCACCAGAGCGCTGGATCCTAAACCTTAAACTGTTATCCCTCAACAACAACAATGGTTAACCTCAAAACCCTAAACCCCACTGTAAACATTTTAACAGTTGACCCTTTGCAGGGCTCCTGACATGCAGTTGGCTATCCGCTATCCGGAGAGATGGAATTGTCTTGTTCACGGGCCCCCGCTGGGCGGATTCCCCCCGCCGTGGGGCACAAGAATCACCCCAAAGTATAAATCCCTAAACCCTGAAACCCCCAAGCCCTAAACCCCTAAACCCCTAACCCCTAAACCCCTAAACCCTACATCCTCAACCCTTCCTGAGGCCCAAACGAGGAAAAAGGGACTTCGAAGTCCTTCCTGCCTGGGCCATTCTTCGCTCTTCCGACCGAGGTGGCCTCCGAGTTGATCAACCCGACTGGGAAAACCCGATGGCAGGCCACGGCTGGTAGAATGAAGGAAATTATAATTATATATATATATGTATATGTATATATAGATACAAATATAGATGTAGATATAGATTTGAGTAATATCAAGTCATTCAATATACATAGTTTTATATATTTATATATGTATCACTTGTTTGTTGGTCTAACTAACCGAACTATTTTTGCTTCTTCGGTGTGTGTTCATTGTTCCCATACTTACGAGTACTTGAATTGCTTGCAATATGTGAACTTGCTAATTACGTAACGAATACATGTGTTGCATTTTATTTGCTGATCGTTCAACCATCGGTATGCATGGATTTATTGGGATCATTCTCGTTTTTGTTTATGACTACTCTGATGATGATGACGATGACAATGATGGTTGTTATCGACGGCTATTGACGGTTAGTGTTTCTTATAATCATTTACATATTATGTTGTTGTTGTCGTTGCGGTCGTTGTTTAGTGTTCTTTGCGTTGCTGTTGAACTTGTTGTGCTTTTTCATGACTGTTATTGAATCCTGTTACGATAAATATTATGATTGTCACTGCCATTATTACTGCTATAACTCTGTAATTAAGGACTATTGTTATCATTGTTGCTGTTATCTGTATCAGTATTAGCATGAGCTGGTTTAGTACCGGTATTAGTGCGAACTATTCGCGTCACGACTACTATTAGTATTGCTATTACTACTGTTATCGTAGTAGTGGTGATGGTCGTCGTCTTAGTAGTAGTGGTGTTGCGAGGACAGAAATTAATTATGGGCATATTTTCAAACAGCAGCCAGACAATACCATCAATGATGCTAGTAGTGCTAACATTATGTGCAGTTCTTGGTCATTTCTTATTTTGTCACTTGGGGGTTCTTTTGATTGGTTCCTTTGTTGCGGTTGGGCAGTCCTTGTTGTAGTGTTTGCAGGTAAAGGATCCTAAGCCGGGAAACGTGTATGCCAAAGCAAGCACACGAAGATCCCCCAAGAGCCTGAATTCTAGATTCTAGACCCCAAAAAAATCCCTGAAGGATCCTGGCCCTACGCGAAACCCAGCGGTTCTGGAGAGTTGCGGAGCCAAGGGGTCTTCGGCACCTTCTTGAGACGTATCCCATCATCCAGCCCAGAACCAGAACCCTAACACCGCCAAATAGGCTGAAAGCAATAGGAGCTGAGAAGCCCGCAAGTTGGTAGTACTGGTGCTTTTAATATTAGTATTGGTATCATTATTTCTTTGTGTTGGTATTAGTGTTATCATATTCGTGTTAGCATTGACAGGAGATCCACTGGCGCCTCCTTAACTTGACTGGAGAAGCTTCCAAGCTGCATGCGCGCTGCCCGGTGCCGGGGTCTCTCCTTGGCGTTTCCTGTAGGGTTGAGGCGGTTTAGGGTTAGGGGTTTCGGGTTTGTGGGTTTTTGGGCTCTAGTTCGGTTTCCGGGCCGATTTGCTTTGCTCGTCCCCGACTTCTAGAGAGATGCTTGACACGGATCTTACAGAGCTTCAGAGTATGGTGCAGGGTCTGTTCACCGAAAGGCAGTAGGTATGCGGCTTAGTTCGCTGATCGTGAATGCTCCCAACATTCCGGGCCACCGATGCCGTTCCGGTTATGTTTGGTAAGAACCATTATGAAAGGCCCTTCATCTTTTCGCTCTTTCGTGCCGATTCGGCCTCAGTTGCCTGACTGCATCAAAAGCACCAAGCTAGTTCAGTCGCACCCGAGCAGAACCAGGAGGCTGGACTCCTGACATTGCGGCCCTGAACTTGCGAGACCCTTTTACCCTGACCCTTAAGCCCAAAACCACGATAGCCTTTGCCCCCTCAAATCCTCAAAGCCATACCCCGATCCTCCTCATGCCAGACCCGTCGCCGGCACAGAATAAGCACCGAGCCGGCCGCGCACCTGCGGGGATTGGGATTCCCTCTTTGTTGGGGCCTCCAGCAGTCTTCCTTGGGGTTCCTTGTCATTGTGATATTGTAATAGACCCATAACTCTGTTCCAATCATGCAGGCCCCCTACATTCAGCATCTCATGGTCTCATAGAGGCCCCCAGGGCGCCGGGGCTCTTCAGAGGAGTGTGGCGTAACAACGCACCTGTACTGCCGAGCCATCTTTCCACTGGGACTTGTAATTTTGCCTGTATTCTGTTTCACTTGCTTCTATCGCTCTTGGTGCTGCCGCTGCCATTGCCCCTGAGCCCACCGCCACAAATGCGGAGCAGAAATACATCTGCGCAGCGTCGCAACAGAAGGAAATCCCAGCTTCTAGCATACCGACTTCTCAAGGCGGAGTTCATATGTCTGAAACTTCCGGGGGACGCTATGGCTTGGTTAGGGCTTTGCTTACGTCTTGTTGCGATCTCGGGGTCGCCCTACACCCTCGCCCTAAGCTCTAAACCCCTAAACCCCTAAACCCGCAACCTAAACCCCCAAACCCTAAACATCTGAACCTTCAATGTCTCAGACCTCCTCCTTCGGAGCTGTGGCGCAGATCGCCGCCGAGGCGCTTCTATGCTTGAGATGTGCCTGAAACCGCACACAGTACGTGTCAAAGCCGAGACAGCCTGAACCTTCAACTCCGAACCGTGTGGATGACAGGTCGAGGAAAGCGACGACGAGGTGCTTCTCCCAGTGATTGTTTGAGTAGAAGCTCTCCCATTTTTTGGACGGTAAGAACACCTAAAATACAGGGGTAGCAATGTGGCGAGGGGTGAGACGCCTCGGGCTCCTTGTTAAGACTTTGCGTCGTGAACTAGCGGGTGAGCCGGAAGCGGCAAAAAGCCATCGGATCGCAACAACCTGCTCTGAGCTCCAGTGAGACCCCGGCCAAGTAGGCAGGTCTGACCGAGACCATCAGCAGACTCACAAATCAGCGACGGAAGCTTTGGCAAACTTTTAGTTCGAGTCGTGCCCGCAGTAGGCATCCTACCCACAACTACCGCTCTCTGCTGCTGCTACCACTTCTGCTCCCGCAACCACTACGACGACATGGTTGCTACGGCAGAGTACTGTGCGAATTCGGCCTCCCAGCCCAGCCAAGGTAGTTCAAAAGCAGAATACTTGCCTGTCCACCCTAAGACAGCTCGCGATCCGAAAGCTGATCAACCTTAGCAATAGTAACGCAGTCAGACAACACTTGTAAACTCAAGAATTGCTAGTTTCATAAGAACATGGACTTCTGAATGCTGGACCCAGGCCTGAGTGTCTGTTGGCTAACTAGATCAACATCACTGTCAACATTGGAAAACGGTGTCATCTCCACTGCTTCTAGCACTGATGCGAATAGAACGAGCAACATGTAGAAAAGTCAGGCATGCTTGTATTATCGTCGTGCTTTCCCCGTCCAGCGACCATCATCAACTTCATCAGCGTGGTATCTCTTGCTATCCCCATCCCCATCGCCAGCCATTCACCGAGCCAAAGTATTCAGAGTCCATGGGCCCCAAACCACAACCCCAAGCCCAAACACCGCCAAACCCTAAAGCCACAACAAAGCCGGCCTGAGAAAGAGCAGCCTATTCCCCAGCTTGGAAGTCTGTTTCCAAGACCCAGGCCCAGCCCACAGTGGAGGCCACGTTCGGGGTTTAGTGCTGCAGAACGTCAGACCAGACTGCTCATGATAGAGAAGCTACCAGTTGCCGTATGAGTTTGTCACATCAGTTGCGGATCGGTCCTGAAGTTAAGTCCCAACATGCATTGTGAACATGCCTTACTCTCTTACCTCCCCAAACTAAGCCATAGACGTCACCAGTTTGGATCTTCCAGACGAGAATCCATACTTCTCCAAGAGCCTTGCTTGTCTACTAGACTCAGATGCATTCCAACATTTCTTACGGCTCGGATCCTCCTCCCTGTCGCAGTCCATGCCATCCGATTCGTCTTTCGGAAGTGATGCCGACCTGGTCGTCACCAAGGCAGGGGGGATGATGGCAAGTGGTGCTGGGCACAGGGTTTCCGGTGCAAGTCACCATTCATGTCAACATCTGACAAGGACCTTCCGATCTCTCACCAGGGTTTCCGGCAGAGTGTCAATGTTTCTTTGCACCAGTCGCTACTGCGACTCAGCTCCCTCTCACTCAAATGGGCAAGACCTGAACACGGCACCCCAATTCCGATCACCGTAACTCTATAGTGCATGGAGGTGGGCTCGAATTACAGCGACGAGGCGGACAAGGCCGTGGAGTGTTTCTTTGGTTTCTATCAGTGTCAGTCAGTGTCTGCCGCTCATGGCTTTATTATAGGTTGCGGTTCTGAGCCTTTCTGCCACAAAGCTCGACTAGGTCCGGATGACCGGCAGGACTGTAGACTGCAGAACCACCGTATGCATGTTTTCTGCGCTTCAGGTCTGGGGCTTCGGCTGTAGCGCTTTGTGTTCAGGGAGAATTGGCCGCATTGCACAGCGAGTCCGATAAACTGTATGGACAGCTGATACCAGTTATGGTTTGCTGGGGAAGGTCACAGTGCGATCCCTGGAGAACAGGACGCCGTATTCTGAAGTGTCTCCCTGCAAAGGCCACTGAAACTCAGCACCCTTTAGCCCACAGCACTTGGACGCAATGTGTCAATGCCCACTCCAAAAAACATCGCAATGGTCTTGTCGTGGTTTGTAAACTACGAAACTAGGTGAGGTCTGCTCTAAACTGCGTACCCAGAGCGCTTGTCATTCCAACCATTAAGACCCCTGCATTCAGAATAGGGGCTTTGGGGGCCCATTAGGCTATACTTGATTAAGGCTTCTATATTATTTCAGAAAGCATCCTCCAGGTATCCAGGCTTCCAGCCCTGCGAACCGCTCTTAAGTCCGGGCATCGTCGAGCTGCGTCCTCATGGGGACTCAGGGTTCCTGTCTTGAGGGTCCTTTTGGTAAGGGACCTACAGGGCTTAGGGTTCAAGGTTGACCTAAAGGGTTTAGGGTTCAAGGTTTGAGGGATCTAAAGGGTTTAGGGTTCAAGGTTTAGGGGACCTACAGGGTTTAGGGGGGTTCAAGGTTTATGGGGCCTACGGGGTTTAGGGTTCAAGGTTTATGTAGGGTGTTGGGTCTATTTTGACGTCCCCTCCTTTTTTGAATCACGGCCACCATCTCGGGCTTCAGGGCAAGGCTCCGATGCCAGCATGCCCAGAGTCCTATTGAAGAAGGCTCCGCGATATGTCAGAAAAGAATAAGGGACCCCCCAAACAAGTAGGGTTCCGAACAACCAGAATTCCAGGATCCTGAAGACAGGGACCTTGAGTTTTCCGACTCCCGATAATTAATATCGCTGGAAGCGCCCCGTCCGTAAAGCCCGAAGAAAGCATAGCCAACCATCGATCATCCTACCTGGCTCAGATTTGGACCGAGACAGGGCTCCGTGTCCCTGACAAAGAAATGCTCAAGGTGTGGTTGGGCAGCTTTGTGGAATTCTGTGGAATAGCTCGGTTTTGATATGCTGGCTTGTTGATGCGTGGCTCGTATTGCATTGCAGTCAGAAAAGTAGGCCAAAGATACAGGCGTCGCCGGCGAGCATTAACATCCGCACATATGTACACAGTCGGACATGTGTGCTGCATCGACGCATGAGGCAGCCGCATGCATGTTCGCTTCAGCCAGCTATGCGCAACTTCTCCTGCATACGGACCTGCATATGAGCAAGCAGACTGCGGCCACGTTAGTGTCTCTATGCCGCATGCCTCTACAACCATGCTAGTTGTCGCCTACTGTTCCCTCGGCATCGTGCATTAAATGCCATTCTGGGTTATTTTCACCAATTTCTCATTTTTGACTGCGCAATCGCTGTTGTTGTGAAAACCGACCGATCCCTGCTCTGAAGCTCATGTGACGTGTACATTGACAGACACGCCATGCTCATGAGCAGGCAGCGGAGAGCTGATGGCAGCTCGCCTATCTTAGTGTCTTAGTGAGCTCCCGCCAAGTGGTGGCAGCCAAGGCTGCAAAAGCAGCCCTACTGGCGACCAGGGTGGTCTTTTTTAGACATCTGCAAGAAAGAATGACGAACTAGAGTATGTGGGTCCATGTCTGTCCGACTCTATCCTTCTGAAAAGGACGACCCTGATGGTGACCACATGCGCGGTCTGCGGTCCCCGAGCCCCGAGACGGGGTTGCATCCTCAAAGAGGTGCTCGTTCGTTGAGATATGCGATTTAATTGCGCGACAAAAGGCACATGCCAGCCTCATGGAGGATGTAATTGAATTGTGGAGGATCGCTGCTGAGCTGCCGAGTGTCTAGAGACACTGCCGTAGTTTTCTCCGTGGCTGTTTCATTTCCAGAAGGCCTAGGCGCAAGCAAGCTAAAAGCAACCCCACTGAAGCCACCATCAACCTTTGGATAGGTACCCGGATTCGGAGCCTTACTAAACCCCAAGCCCTACTCCCTCCACTTGCTCATACCCAGCCTTCCCAAGCCCTTAACCCTAAACCCCAACTATTGCAGTCCCCTGGAAGTCGCCCCAGGGTCGAAATCTCATGGCGCGCGTCGCCGTTCCCGTGGCATGGGCCTATGCGCGAGGCACCTGGGCTGTAGCATGAACAAATATGTGGGTATACAAAAACAATTACTGTAGCAAGCAACATAACTACACACATAAATAACTATAGAGATATGATAATGAGACGTGCTCGTGGTAGATGATACGTGGTACATGCTATTCGAGATATGGCATTATGTGAGATATTCGGTATCTGGCAGATGGTAGATGATGCTGGTTTATCGTTTTTTAATGGTTTATGACAGAGCGTAGCTGATAGGTTGCATATGCTGCATAGTTTGTGATGTATGGCCTATGACATATAGCATATGATATACGTCATGCTGTATCTGATACATATATGGTTTCAGAAGGGTCTTGATACACGTAGTATCGTCCTCAGCATATGATACGTGGTATATGCTATGCCATGTACGATGTGTGATACAGGACTTCTGATATAGGGTGCGTGGTAATGGTGTGTGATCTATGGCTTGTGTGCGATACATGATATGTGAACCATAGTGTGATTTATGTCATCCGGTGTACGATTTGTGATACCATGTTTTTGCGGTATATGGTATGTGAGACCGTATTCGGTCTATGATACAGATGATGCATGATTTATGGTACATGGTTCATGATGCTATATGTACATACATGCATTGGCATATACATATATATATAGGTCGGTATGTCTGATGTGTATCCACGCACAAACAGAGGTACAATGTTTGAACAGGCGGGTATATGTGTGTGCAATTCAAGTTTTGGTGTTTCGGGGTTCAGGACTTATCAGGGCTTGACGGCTTTACGGCCACAGACTTCACTTCAAAAGCCGGAAGCCCCGACCATGGAAAGATCCAACAATCAAATGCCCTCTATGCTGCTCGACAGCAAAGGAGAGACATCAGCTTACGAACAGCATCACGTAGCGTCTCCAAATTCTAATGATTTTGCTGTGGAGCAGCCGTCGCCCCCGAGAGCCTTGTTCAGGTTTTAGATGAGAATCTCGCTGCTTCGCTTTCTGGGCTTTGCCGGCACGTCGGATGGTCGTGCCTGATATGAAGAAGGGTATGGGGGGGGTCGATCATGTAGGTCGTGCCTGATATGAAGAAGGGTATGTGGGGGGTCGATCATGTAGGGTCTAGTCCCGAGACCGTGAGCTCAAGAAGAGTTTTTGGTTGCTTCTAGTGCCTGATGTTCGCGCACATGTGACTGCATGTGCGACCGAAAGGTAACCAATCCCCCCAACTGGCAAACTCATTAATTTTTAGCATTGTTTGGCTCAGGTTTGCCTAAACTGCGGCAAGCGGCCCGAGTTTCGGTGCGCAGGTTGCGGCGTCGCAAGATTTTGTTGTCAGGTGCGCTGCAGCCCACAAAACGCTGTGCTTCGCTTATGTTTCAATAAACCGGAGGCAGAGGAAGGCAGAGCATGCACGCTTTAGTAATTAGAACCAATGGTGGGCCAGGGAAGATGGCTTTTGTTTTTTAATGAAAGCAAAGAACAGACGAAACAAGTAAAATGGGAAAGCGTACCGACTGTTCCTTGATTCGTTTCTTGCATATGTTTTCGCTACGTTAAGTACGTTCTCTTCACTTAATATCAAGCCATGATCGACGAATGCTGGTATGTACCTCGGGCAGTTGTCAGCCGTACATCATATGGATGTATGATTACGTGAAATCGCAAACTGCTCCGGTCAGAAATTGAGGGTCTAAGAAGGATGCTTGCAGGAGTTGGGTATGACTCTGACCAAGAATCTCTTGCAAGGCCTGTCAGCGCGCTTGCTGGAAAGGACACCGCCCGCACTGCAGCTTGCCCGAAGAATAGGCATGAGCAAGCCGTTGTGGTCAGTCATATGAAGATATATGCATACACACACTTATAATACACACATATATATATATACACCCACAATATTATATATATAGACATGAAGTCTATAGCAATGAACCGTCCAGCAGCTCCACGGCTTTGCTGGATGGCCGTATTGCGGGTGTTTCCTCCACAAGGCTCTTATCAAATTTCCTTTCATGCTTATTCCGGGAAGGTTTCGAAAACTAATGCCCCCAAGAGGACTGTGAAAAGGACAAGCCTGATGTTCTGAGGCCAGACATGATTTGGGGTATTGTGTGTGAGTTGGAAGTCAGAGCTGGACGATAGAAGCAGTTGAGCCTGCGTTGTCATCATGCTTACTGTGGTTTTGCTTGCAGCGTCTTGGTGATTCTTTAGTGAGCTGAAGTGATTATCTCGAGGATGATGACGTAGACATATTGTATGATGTATATGAGTCGTATAGAATGTTTAGTATATGACATGTAATATGCAAGATATACTACATGGCGTGTCATATGTACGTATACATAGTATATAACCTATAAAGGCTTAATATCTACTATGTTAAGTTTATACCAATGTATGATGTTGTACATGGTACTGTACATCACATACTGAATATGCCAAAGTAAAATATGATACAGTACATAAGCTTTATTTTGTGTTATCCTGCTTCCTTGCCCAGGTGGCCTCGTGCCAGACCTGACAGCCAAGGACTTGGTGGAGAATGTGCCCGAGGCACGAGTTATACAAGTATCATGTATTAGATGGTCAAATTTTGTGATAATGTATTACATACTGCATTGATGGCGGTACTCATGAAGCGAGCAATTACAACAAGCCGAAACATCAGGAGCAACAACAACTCTGCTACGAGCAGCAAAACCAACATTGGCAATGGCGCAGCACTGTGGAATCCGCGTCCACGTCGTAATCACCAGATACAGACAGAACAGCAGTGTGTCATTGCCATTAGCACAAGACACAACCATGCCATGTCTGCTGCTTCCTATAGCGCCACTACGACCAAGGCTGCTGTTACTAGTTCATTGCAGAGCATTGCAGCAACCGCAATAGGACATAACAGGGCTAGGTCCTTGGTTTAGCGAACCTTGAAACACTTGCAACTCGGGGTTACTGGACGTTTCCGTGAAAGGTGCGAGTACCACACACGATTGCAACTCGTCTCGATAGCATTAACGGTATCGATGGAAACAGCAGCCACTCAATTGCCGCCTAGAAGTCATGACTGCGACAGCAGCGAGTCGAGTAGTATTCTTGTTGTCACGGCCAGTGGCCTGCGGGGCCGGGCATCTACCACACCGCCCCGCAAATACGGGCCCATGGCCCAAGACGATCATCGCTTTCGACAGGCCTTCGCATCAGCCTGGCCGGAAGAGGCAGGCTGCAACAGAGACGAAAACGTCCCCAGTCAACTTCAGCATTCTCGAAACCTGAAGTGGCACGTCGGGTAAAAAGCGCGCGGCCACCCTGCATCATTTGAAAGAACGGTTACTTGCATTGCTCCTGGAAGCCTGGTCTTTTGGCGCCATAGCCGATGCAATGTTAAGATTGAGATTGCATCAGTGTAACGATGATAGCGGGACGGTGGGAAAGTGTCGATGACGATGCGGACATTGTGATATTGCTCGTGATCTTGATTCTGGTAGTCAGCTATGAGAGCACCAGCATTGCCACCATCCTCGTTAGCCACACCCAGCATTATTGTCATTGTCGTTACATCATCACCGCATATCTCTGTTTGTATTCTGGTCGCTCTCTACAATAAAGTTGCCAACGACAAGCCCGCGCTTCTTCTTGTTGCAACCGTGGTAGTCGAACTAGTGGTAGCAGTAGTAGCAGTAGTAGCAGTAGTAGCAGTACCAGTAGTAGCAGTGGTTTTGAATGTTGATAAAGCATCGCTGCATGACGGGGTGGCAAGCCCGCTTCGGCCCAGGCGATGCAGTAGTCGTGGGAGTACATCATCATGGGAGATCCACTCATGCGAAAGTTAGCCCAGCTTCTGCGGGAGCTGGAACACACCCCAGGCTCGATGTAGGGCAAGACACCACGACCAGGAGCAGCAGAGCGACGCACTGCTTTTGGCCCAGCTGCTGAAAGCGCTGGGGGTGTGCAAGGAGATGCAGTGCTTCGTCAACTGCTCATACCCCACTAAGCCACTAAGCTCAGTCAAGCCTGCGCAGGGGACATTTCAGAGGGACTTCCCTTGAAACGTCCTTGCATGTCTAGCAGGGTGAGTTTTGTGTGTTCATGAGAGCCCCAAGCCCTAAAACCCTACATGCCCCAAACCGAAGAAGCACTCCGCCCCAAAATGTTGCCGACGTCTTGGCTAGGACGGTCGCATTCTTGGCCAGCAGCCTTTGCTCGAAACAGAGGCCCTGAGCTCGTGACAAAAGTTTTATACTGTTTTATACTCTAGTATTATATTGTACAATATAGTATAGTGAGGCATCATACAGCATAGTATGGTATGGCAGAGTATGGTCTTATATAGTTGAATCACGTCGAACATAGCAGAATATAGTATGCTTGCCGAACAAAACTCTAGAATCTACTATATGCTGGTATGACGTGGCGAGAGTACCGAATGAGCCGCCCTAGCCCAACTAGCCCTTAGAGCCTCAGCATGGCGCCCTCACCCCCAGAGAGGCCTCTGAAGCCCTGCACCCTGAACCGTGAACCTCTAAACCTCTAACCCTAAACCCCTGAACGCCTAAATCGTAATTAAATCGTCCTAATCCCTGCAGCTTTGGGAGCACATCACGAAATCACGCCGCGGTCTGGCTGCCCTTCTCTTCGGGCGGAACTGTCGCTGGGCCATGGCTGGCGTATAACAGTATGGTATGGTCTGGTATAGTAGAGTGTAGTAGAATATCGCATCACATAGCAGGTTGTAGTAGAAACACTAGAATATGACACCGATGCCTTTATACTTTTGAGCATTCGTTTCGGACGGCTGAAGCACTAACCTCCACCCTAGGCGGACGACAACAGTACTGCTGACACCACTTCTGCCGATGCCAGCGAGAGTCATGATGTTCACGTTATTCTGAGGTTTCTGCTGGCTGATTGTCAGGATTTCGTAAAGGCTGCGGCTGCGAGGGAGTCGGTTCAGGGTTGCGGGACTTCCATCGAGGCTTCCGCACTTCGCTGCTGCCAGCGGTGCGTGCGCTCAGCGCATTGGGGCAGTGGCCGCTATTGCTGAGTGCCAGGTGCCTAAGCCCGAGCTATTGAACCCTAAAGCCCCAAACCCTAGCATGTCATGTTGTCAGGTTTTGGGTTCAGGTTTCCCAGGGTGCTTCGAGTTGGTAGAGTCTGGTAGAGTTGGAGTTTCGATCTTCTGAAGTCTCATAGTCCAACCCTTTGCAAGTTCTATGGTATTCGGTAGTAGCAACAATGCAGGGAACAGCAGCTGGAGTAGGCATAGCGTAGAGAATAGCAAAAGCAGTGGCCAATGAGCTTCGAAGAACCCTGAAATGCTGCATCTCCCTGTCAGCGCACTGTTCCTCGCCTCCCAACTTGACTAACTGTCAAAGGTTACATGCTCGTGAAGCACCAGGGTTCATGCTTCCGGGTTCTGAGGGCCTGCATCATGAATTCTTGTAGGTGGGTCACATCCTGGGTTCAACTTGAGGCCGCAAGGGCACGTGACCGAACTCCCAACGCTGGACCGGGAATCTGCTGTGACTTTCTGTATTCAAGCTCAGGAGCCCTTTTTTGGGGCTTTAGATTTTAGATGAGAGTTTCATGCGCCTGAGTTGCGCCCGCTTGCATGGCCACGCTAAATTAACAGGAGCAGCGAAAGCAGTCTCATGAATCGACCTGGCTATGATGACGGCCGCGATGATGATGATGATGATGGTGTAGTGCTCCTGTGTGCGTTGCAGGAGCTTTGCGCCACGCTGGCCTGGCGTGTGCTTGCCGCCGCGCGGCGCCTGCGTGCCAAGGCGCGAGTTTCTGTGGCTTCTGAAACCCCTGAGCCTTTGAGCTGGAAGTCCCGCAAGCCATATTCATACTTTGCTAGTTTAACATAGGGCAGTGGTGCTCAGCTGCAAACGGATTCCATTGAAGAGGCTGTTCGGCTTCAGATTTCAGATCGCAGGTGCAAAGGTCGTTGCTTAGGAGCCGTGCTGGCTAGCTGCCAGGCTGGAATGGGCCATTTGGGATGGTCTTTCAGAGTCTCAGGATAATCTAACACAAACTTGCGATATGGGGCCTACAAAAAGTAGCAGTAGTATTTCGTACGGTTCGCTGAAATACACTGTTATGGCACAATATGGCCCACATGCCTATTCTATTTGTTTAGGCCCGATAAAGGATTTTCCCTTTCGGTGGCACTAGCTGAGTTTGGCAGCATGGGCAGACAGAGCCTTTTCTCGGTTGTGCTTCGGCCAGTGCGAACTATGCAAAGGTCAAACCAAGACCATCAAGTCACATAAAAGTATTTATGATAATGTAAGCTTTAACACAACAGCTTGTTGTTTTCGTGCCTGGCGTCCGTGTGTGTCGTTCCGCCCGCGGGTTACATCCATCAGATTCCTCACGCTCCTCCAGGGCCATCGGCGCTTGATCTTCCTCGGAATTGGCTCAGGCAGGCCTATGGAGTTTAGGGCTTAGGGTTCCAGTAAACCACCGCATTCCCATACAGTTGTCCACTGCTTTTGCTAGGCTGGCTCCTGGAATAATGGTATATACTACTGGTATCTAATAGAAGCCAGCATCACTGACACGTGACAGTATGTTCAACGGTTTCTACGTGGACTCTGCGAGGACTGTCGACTCTAGCAAGTAGGTTCCTGATTGAGGAGAGCTTCCTGCCACAATTCGATTGCCACTCCTGGTAGCGAGTAGTGAGTAGCAGCAGTAGTCGTCCTCGTCCTCGTCCCGTGGTGGCGGTGGCAGTGGTCGTGGCGGTGGTGGGAGCGGCAGCAGCCATGTTGGCAATTGTGGTAGAAGTGATAGCAGCATCGTAATGGTCTTTGTTGTGCAAATGCAGGTGATTCCTTGGTTGAGGCTTCGGTTACGCTTCACTTGGCCGCAACTCAGCGACAAAAGCTGAAGGCAAAGTTTCTTCTCTGGAGGACTACCAGTTAATGATTGTGGGCTATAGACCTATGCCTGCATGCGTACATGTGCACCTGTCTGTCTGTGCCTGTATCTTCATGATTAGGAGTAACACGCGTGCATTTGCAGTTGCATGTGCATCTACATGTGCATGCAAGTATTCGTGTCCTGTAGCCGTCTCTTGCTGTGGCACTTTCCTTACACTTCTGGGTCAGCAGTTTGCGGTCCAGCTCTCACCCGAGCCGTTTGGTCCATCTTCGGGCTTTCGGGTGCCCCTCCGGAGTCTGTTCGCGCGACGGCTCATTTTTTATAGCTCCTTTTCATCTCAGGCTGCACTTGGTGTCACACCCGACCTCGAGAAGGCAGGCTGCGAGCTTACACGCGCACCATGCAGAGAAGTTTCCAGCTTCCATCCATTAACCAACAGCTGTGTCAGTTGCAGCTTGTGGCTCCCCCCTCAAAAAAGAAGATGGCATCGCTTGCGACATGTGGTGATATGGTTGTGAACGTTGACATCTCGGAAAGCCGACCGCGGGTATGAGACGTTACTCGCGTTGAGCTTAGATGCTCGAGTCTTCTAAAGCTTTGCCTCTTCAGGGGTCGCCCCTGAGCCTGCCCTGGGACGACTTCGAGATCGAGGCCAGAACCTGAACCTGTCAAGTTAGCATGTGAGAGAAGCAAGGTTGCATGGCAGGTCGTTACTACCGACAGTGCGGACGATGAGGACAGTTTGTTGCCTTTGGCGGCGCGTTTGCGTTCAATGGATGCTTCCCACCTCCCCTTCATCTCGAACTGCCCGTCCAACCTTGGAGGTGTGGGAATGCAGGAGTCTCAATTGCTGGTCGTGCCGTTCACAACGTGTGCCCGTCATTGCCCGTCAATAGTGCTTGTGTATACAACCCACTCTGAAAACCTGAGACAGTTCCGAGCCCTGGGCCTAAGCTTTTGACTGACACCGGAACATCTCGAACCTCTCAGCCCCCCCGAGCCCTCAACAAAAAGCCGAAGCTGTGGGCTTTCGTCTCCTACTCTCCCCCAACCCTAAACCCTAAACCCATCCCGCAAGGCTAAAAGACACAAGGGTTCAATAACAAAAAACCATCCTACGGCCGCGCGAGGACCTGCGCTTGAACCGCATCGCCGAGGCCGGCTTTGGCCTTCCAGGAGGGCTTGATCGCCATATCATTATACTATTATAGTTTGTGATATCCTGTTGTATTTACGTATTGTATTGCCTTATACTATAATATAGTGCTCAGGGAAGATTACCTGTTTCTGAACGCCTTGTTCGTCAGATAGACTCAAGGACATGGCGATGAAGTCTAATGGGACTGGTACTAGTGACGAGTGCATCTGGTGAATGTGAGGTGTAAGAGTGCAGATGAGTATATGCCAATGCCAACGATGACTGTAGCAGTAGTCGCAATAACTCAATATTCTTCTTCGAACTACGTAATCATCAGGATTCGTTCTATGTAGCCCTAGTTAGTACCACTGCAGCTGCTGCTGCTGCTGCTCTCGTCCTCCTGAGTCCTCCTCCTCCTCTTCCTACTACTACTACTACTGCTACTACTACTACTACTACTTCTATTACTACTACTACTACTACTACTACTACTACTACTACTACTACGACGACTACTACTACCACTACTACCACTACTACCACTACTACCACTACTACTACTACTACTACTACTACTACCACTACTACTACTACTACTACTACTACTACTACGACTACGACTACGACTACGACTACTACTACGACGACGACGGCTGCCTCCACTGTCATCCTCATCCATCTTCATCATCAGCATCATCATCATCATCTTCGGCATCATCATTCAGCCTGACTAGTGCTGCTTCTTGCTACTATTGCTGTGATCCTGGTCATTGTTTTTCCTGCTGCTCGAAGCCCTGCACCCCACACCATCAGACCTCAAACCCGTAGGGAACACTCATACGATGTAGTACAAACTCAAGCCCTGCACGAAACCTTCCAAAACCTTCATAAACACTCCTAAACCGCCACAACCGAGCCTAAACCCTGCACCTTTTGACCCCAAACCGTGTATAAAAGGTGCTACAAGCCTCAAATGCCTAAACCCCTTTAAGAGACCCCCTTTTCCTCCAAGAGCCCCGAGGCGCCTTCGGAGCTACGCAGCCTGCGCCTGGACCGCCGTGCCGCGGTGCGGCGCTTCGCGGCCGAAGCTCCGCTGTTCGCCGCTCCGGTGAAATGTGGGGGGTATATAAGTTTTAGGGATTAGGGATAGGGGTTCGGGTGTCGGGGTTTAGGGTTTAGGGATTAGGGTGTCGAGGCTTTGGGTTTTGGGCCTAAGTTTAGGGTTTTTGGGGTCTTCGACTCAGAAGGTTTATGTCACGAAGGACATGGTTTTTCTGCTCGTTAGGCCTGTGCTACAGATCTGGTTATTGAGGGCCCACACAATGAACTCCTCAATCTCCATAGGGCCGATGTGGGTTTTTGAGCTTCGACCCGAGGCTTCCGGCTGCAGAGCCCAAAAAACACCCTCAAATCAAGGAACACAGCTCGAATCATCATAGTATTAATCACATAAATCCTTGTTCAAAGGGATCGCCGAGGTTTGGCTTTAGTGTGAATTTCACCAATGGCGGCGTGCTACTCGCGGTTTCGTAAGTCGTCATCCTCTAGTGAGTCTACTCCTCTCAAGCTAACCTCGCTCGCCAAGCTCCAAAACCAAAAGATCTGCCGCCTCAGGTCTTCAGCTCTTGGATGCCGATGCATGCCTGCTGGTGTTCGGACGTCGTGGAAGATGCCGGGAGCCGCTTGGTGGAGTGCCTTTGCTGTGTGAGTTGAGACAGATCCAAGGAAGGAAGACTCACTCTTTGAGCGGACCAGGGCTCCGCAACATCCGAGGATGTGTTTCTTGACCTCGCCCCCAGAGCTCATCCAGGTACCTCGCCAGGCCTGTTTGCATTCATAGACGATTAGAGTCTGAAGTCGCAGCAGCAGCAAGGGGAAGTAATTGCGTAGCATCTTTGATCTGATCCACGAGCCGTCGAGGAGGTTCTGCGCCCAGCAACGCCGCAGCTCCGTGCCACGCAGGTCAGGATTTCGGGAACAAGGTGCCCTATCACTTGAATTGCTTATCAAAGCGCTTGGAGATGATGTACTGTGCCAGTGCCACTTGTTACCACAGATCCCCAGACGACTCGAGCCCGAAATCCTTTTCCCCGGGAAGGAAATAAATCCGCTGACGCTGTGCCGTTGGGACTTCTTGGCCGAAGGCTGGCAAGGGCTTTGTGCACTCGAGCCGGCTGGGGTTTCGGACAGGGGTCGCAGTATTCAAGCGAGCAGGGGCCCTTTGGGCTTTCAAGGGTATGGGATACTAAGCAAGTCGGGCAGGTGCTTGTGCTCACCGGAGCTGGAGAGCCCCGACATGAGAATGACCTACACATCCTAAACGCAACATCCAGAGACTCCGGCCCAAGACCGAGAACTCCAAACGGTCGGCCCAAGACCCGCAGGATTCGATGAAGCAGGCGAGGAGACGGACAGGGACTTCTGCTTCGTGTTTGCACGAGACGGACGGTCGGATCGGTTGCCCTGTAAGCTCAGGCTCTGTTTAAATTGCCGGTGTCGATTATTGAAGTCCTTCTTGCCGTAATTGGTGTCTGGACCCGCGCAGTGTCATACTTCACAACAGATCTTTGCCATGTTCGTTCAGCTGCCTCCTGATGCTGAAGAAGTTATCAATAGCTGATACATCGCGCTTACGGCACACTTCGGCATCCTCTCCGGCAAGCTGAGGCAATTCGGGCCTCTTCCACAGCCAGCTCTACATAACCAGTGCCTTGCTCGTGTTCAGTTCATGTTTGATATCATAGCACACAATATGATATTCTATTGTCAATGTTGAAAAGGGAATACCGTCGCCATTCACTCAAGATACTTCGACTGCAAGGCTGCAGTAGATCTTCTGCAGCACTGGATCGGTTCACTATGATTACTGCTACTACTACGGCTGCTACGACTTCGACGACGACTACGACGACTACTACTACCACTACGACGACGACGACTACTACTACTACTAGTATTTCTATTGTTATTGATATTGTCATTATTCTGTACTTCGGTTGACCTGAGGCTCACGGCAGGTGCCCCCTCTCCCGCTGCCGAGAACGCTGCTGCACAGCTTCGGCTGTAGCTCGGGCAGGAATGGACGTAGTTTGTTGCGCAGAGATAACTAAACACATCACCGTGTAGAGGTCTCATAGTTACATAGATAGGTCGTTATTTCGGTGAAGAGTCTATTTGTGAAAGGTTTGCGTACCCACACGCACACCCTATAGGTCTAGGTCTGCAATATGTACCTACATATACATATATATACATATATATATTTTTTTATTCACGCACACACATACACACATACACACATACACACCTACACACACACATACACACATACACACATACACATATACACATATACACATATACACACACATACACATATACACACATACACACATACACACGTGCACGCACACACACATACATACATACATACATAGATCCATGCCATGCATGCATGCATACATACATACATTCATGTATACATGCATGCATACATTTGCTTGTTGATTGTGGTTATTGTTGCTAATATTGTTGTCACCCTGTCCTATTATTGTTCTTACTTGTGGTTTCGGTTTTGGGAAGTATGACTAGTATTCTTAATGTTATTCTGAAGACTCTTACGATCTGTAGCATTACTGTTGTTGTTGTTGCTGCTGTTTTTTTGATCATTGCTGTAGTTGTACTCTTGTTCTTGCCATCAGGACAAATACTGGTTATGCTGAATCTTGTTCTTGTTTTTATGCGTACTAGACCTTAGATTTTGTGTATACCGGGTGTCAGTATCGTGCATGCATATACATGATCTGCAGGCATGGATGTGCATAAGATTGTCTGTCATTATATGTATGTTTGCGTGTGCATGCCTTAGAATCTGTGGCATATCCACATGCAGAACTATCTATCTCATCTACCTGTGACCTATGTCTCCGCTTGAATGCCCGCAGTATCTATTTATCAACCCACTATCTATTTGTCTAGCCAGCATTAGCGAGCTATCTATCTAGTTCATGTATCTGCCTATCTACATACATAATGTATGCAGGTGCCTTAAAATTTATTGAGTGTGTACGAGTATGTTAGTATGCTGCTACACTGGTATATTCCCACATACCTCGCATGACGAGACGTGAGTAGCTGTAGCTACTCGACATACTGGCACCTCAACATCTCAATAAGCCCGTCTAGCATTATGCTGAAGACCATGCGGGTTTTGATGGTAAAGTTATGTTCCAGGCTGCTCATTTCAGAAGCATACAAATGCTTATGCCAGGTCCACAGTTGTAAGCAGCCACATGTCAAAAAATATATTACATCTTTGTCTGTATATGTATGTATGTGTGCATGCATGTATGTGTATGTATATACATTATATATATATAATTGTATATAATTATATGTACTTATACATAATTTTTATAATTGTATATAGCTATATATAAGTATGTATAAATAAATATGTGTCTATCTATATATATATATAAAGGCCCGAGTCGCCCGTAGCTGGGAATCTCGTAGAGCCCTTTTTTCTTGTATTGCCATGGGGCATGGCAAACGGTACGCCTTCAAAGAGCAGCGGTGCAGAGTGTGTGGCAGGGTGCAGTGGCCCTCTTATGACAAAGTGGCAAGCGGCAGGTATGCACTGCCCACTTTGAGTGGTTTTTGCCATTGCGGACGGTACCTGGATCAAGTCGAAAAGCGGTTCGACCTGGTGGCCACGGGTTCGATAGATCGCTGGCATAAGGACCCTGCTAAAAATTCATGTTGGGAGTATTGCTGTCACCATGCGGTGGTCGGCGCTGACGAAAGGTTGCTGAATGTTGCGCCTGTTGTGATGTGTTCGAATCAGGCTCTCTGCTGCAGCACGATGTGGAGTGGGAGTGCAGACCATTGGACCATTGAATGTGTGCGATGATGAGGGGCTCGCTGCATGTGGTGGTCGGAGGGAAACAGTGCTTTGCGATGGCCCATGCAGGAATACGTTTAAGTTTAGCACCGAGCAGAGGGTCATCGGTCAGCAACGTCCGGATGGCGTTGTTGCCAGCGACCGACGTGGGCGGTCGCTTTTCGCGGAGCTGCATGATCACATTGGCTTCGCCGCGCAGTGGCAAGGGGTATGGGAGCCTTTTTGGCAGCAGTGTTTGGCAACAGAGGCCGGCATGAGCACCACGAGTGATGTGGCGCCCGACAAGTCAGTGCCGCACGATCTCCGACCCGACGGACCACACTGGAACAAAATATATTTGGTGGCCAGATCTTCAGTAGCTTTGCCCGCGAGATTGGTGTGGGCAGGCATGTGCCCCGCTGTGTGATTGCAACAGGATCCGGCTTTGGATACCCCTTGCTGGAGCGTATGCTGTTGGACGGAGGTTCAACTGGCACTACCGAGTTCTATGCGAATCTGCCATGCCGCGGCAACAACTTGATGCATCCTTGCCCCGAGTTGGCCTACGTTGAGCTACCATTGGCCCCAGGATCATCATGTTTGGCTCCGAGCTGGCCGCCATGTTGGCCAAGCATGTTCTATTCCAAGGCGTGCTCACACATATCCTGCTGACCCACTTTGCTTCGTTTTTGCCCCTTCGTGGTGATTCACGGGGGGCTTTGTGAGGATTGCTGGTCATGGAGACGGCTTTTTCGATCCTTGAGTCGGCCGGGTAAATCTCCTTGGCTGTTCTCCTCCGCCAGGGCCGTGGGCCCAAGCTCTAGGGAGGGCTGATTTCTTTGCCGGCCGGTCCGAAGGAGTCGCCGAGAACATACAGCCCCCGTCTGAGATTCGCAAACATTTAATTATGTGCATGTTTTGATAGGCTGCATCCGACCTGGAATCAGTGCTTTGGAAAGCGAAAAAAAGATATATATATATAATGTTGAGGCAGTTAGATACATGATGATAGATGTGTGCGTGCATACTCGCATGGACGTATATGTGTTTTCCATACATACATGTACGTTTCGTAACCCCCGGGCCACCTTGCAGACCTCCACCGGGTCTGATTGTATGGCCTCCTTGGGTTGGGTTTTGTTGTTCCCGGGCTCATACATCGAGACCTGCAGGCAGTTATTGGTGGGGTGGACTTTTGCCTCAGGCCCACAGGCATGTGATAAGCAGGGCTTGATGGGGACAGTCTGCGACACGCCTGGTACAGCACCGTGTCACGTCTGAAGCAGAACGCTGTGAGGCTACCACAAGAGGATGGCGGCCGATCCACAGCTGATGGCCGTGAACGTTTGCCGTGGAGTGGGCTTGTACCACATTCGCGGACCAAAGGATTGCTAACAGCATCATGACGGCCATCCGCCTCATTAGCATCATGTGCGCTAGTCTTCAAAGTCTGCATATACATGTGGTGAACTATCGTGTAATGGCGCCGGCTCTACCCGATGCCCGTTGCGTGAGATTCGAGGAGAGATGACTCTACTGCACTCTGCTCCTCTACACGACACTTTACGCCGTACTTATTGTATTGTGCCTCACTATACTTGATGCTCGCCAGCCGATAGACTTCCCTTGGGAGATTTTCCGGGAAGGACCTGGGCGCCTCCTTGCCGGGCCCAGAATTGCTGAGCCTCCGCCAGGCTTCCGACGGACCAGGGCTTGGGGGCTTCGCTTCAGGCTTTCGGGTAGAAGTGCGCATTTTTTTCGGGGGGTGGAGGAGTACGAGGTCTTTATGTTCAAGGGTCAAGGGTTAAAGTCATTGGGCTGCGCTTTGATCTGCTGTCGGAATACTCTCACCCTGCATTTCTACACACTTAAAAGCCTGGCTAGTCCTTTAGATGTCAAGCTTGCTTCTCCCGAGATTGTCCTGAAGGCATTTTCTGGATCTTCTTTGTCATGGTTGGAAAGCTGCAGCAAGACTGCAACAGCGAGAATCATCGAAGAACAAGTCGCAGTTTGCAACCTGTTCATGTCGGTTCTATGAACCTAAAGTTCTGCTAGGTGTGCCATTTACTGTATTCAGATAATGGGCATAAGAGGCTGGGATGCCACAAACAACAGCCGTGCCCGCGCCCGCTTCCAGGCATTGGGGGAATCGCCGAGCTCAAGAGTGCCTTGTCTTCTTGAGTCGTGGGAGCGTTCAAGGCCAGGCTTTTTGCACTGCCCACTTGGCTGGCCGGAGTTAGCTTACAGTAAGCTTCGAAATTGTAGAACGATCTCCGGATTAATCGGAATCAGGATGCACCATGCCACAGCCGAGGACTGATTGAGTGTAGCACTCTGACGTCTCAGGGCTTTTCAAACTGTTGGAAACAGATTCCTAGCGAAACAGTGCACAAATTATGACTTGTTTGCCTGAGTCCATGACGATCTGCAGTATGCACTCCAATGAATCGAACTCGGTGCAGTTGTGTCGGCCTCTGTAGTCGTCGTGACATGATCGACGGCAGAGACCCCGAGGCCTTCATCGCACAGTGCGTGCGGTTTCTCGAGGGCGCCGCGAAGAAACAGGTCGAGCAGGTTCTAGCCGCCCGGCAGCTTTCCAGCAGGATCGGATTTCTGGATTCTGGACAATCGCAGCGGCCGTTGCTGTGAAGTCCTTTGTCCTGACAGGCTGAAGCTGGCTATCGGATCTGACTGGACTGAAAAAGATGCGGCGCCTGCTCTCAGAGGATCAGCCGAAGCTTTCATCCTGTGCATATATACCCTAACAGACACGTATGTATGCATGTATGTATGTACAGTATGTATTATACAAACGCACACACGCACACTCACACACAGAAACACATACGTACATTCATACGTACATGGTCGTGGTTGGGGTAGGGCAGAGGTAGTGGTAGTGGTAGTTGTCGTAGTAGTACAACCAACAGGAGGAGGAAGAGGAGGAGGAGGAGTGGTATTGGTAGGGGAGTTGGCGTGATGGTGCTGGCGGTACTGACTGGTAGTCGTGGTGGTAGTCGTAGCAGTCGTCGTCGTCGTAGCAGGAGTAGTAGTAGTAGTAGTAGTAGTAGTATTTAGTAGTAGTAGTAGTAGTAGTAGTCGTCGTCGTATATAGTCGTAGTCGTCGTCGTAGTCGTAGTCGCAGTAACAGCGGTTACAGCAGCAGAAGCAGCAGCAGGAGTAGGAGTGGGAGTACGCGCAGGGGTAGGGGTAGGAGTAGGAGTGGGAGTCGGAGTGGGAGTCGGAGTTGGAGTCGGAGTTGGAGTCGGAGTAGGAGAAGTAGCAGTAGTAGCAGTAGCAGTAGCAGTAGTAGTACTAGTACTAGTACTAGTACTAGTACTAGTACTAGTACTAGTAGTAGTAGTAGTAGTAGTATAGCAGCAGCAGCAGTAGCAGTAGCAGTAGCAGTAGCAGTAGCAGCAGCAGCAGCAGCAGTAGTAGCATTAGCAGTAGCAGTGGCACGTTAACTAGCAGTAGCATGTCAACTGATAGGTTGCTAAAGGGATCTACAGCTCTGAACGACACGATCCTCCTCTCATCCGTGCTTGTAATTAGTCATCCATCAGCTCTGACATGTTCGGACGGCAGCAAGGCAAGTCAAATCCCGCTCACAGTCGGCTCAAGTCGACGATGTGCCATGCATCCAAAGGCATTGATTAAATCTTGAGCTTCCTCAATCTAGCTGAAGCCAAGTCCGATTGCTTTGAAACACATTCTCGGGAGCTAGGCTAGTAACAACTCGGAATGGGCAGCAGCTCGGAGACGTTGCTGCACGTAAGCATGAGGGATCCCGCACAACAAAGCCATACGGCTTGCGGAAACTATGCTGTTGTGCAGAACAGTGTGACCTTCCATGGTATCGGGCAGTGTCACCAGCACAGCCACTCCGTCACTGCCACTGCGGCAAGATGTCCGCGCAGCAAGCATCGTATCCTGCCTTCGCATTTAGACCCACGTGTGCTCCACGCTTTCATCAGAAAGTTGAGATGTAGGAGCTTCGAACAGAAAGTGCTGCGGCAGCCTGCATATTCAGCGATGCTGTCTGTCTAGATCACCTGATCTACACAGCGACATGGAATCAATACTTAGGACTTGTTCATACCCACTCTGCCGCAGTGGAGAGTTGGTCTCACCCCAAAGTCCCCAACCTAAACCTTTACAGTAACCGGAACCAAACATGTGGCGATGTCTGCCGACTCTACAGTTCACGAGGAAACAACCGTGAATGCTGAAGGTACCAGCACGTGCCGGGAGAGCCTCGCCGATCCCGCCAGCAGTACACAACTGAGGACTTCAAGTTTTGCGAAGTGACATCAGGGTAATGTATCTGAGCTCACAGTGTCGCAGAGCATTTGCACTGTAAATATGTCGGATGACCGGAAGCCAGCTTCAACTGCTAAGCACTGACTCGCAGCTGGTGAACTCCCAGTGGTACGAACCTGTCGTACACGTGGGTACCTTGGGGGTTGACTTGCGAGCAACAAGCTTCGGGCAAAGATTTGGTTTCTGTCTGCATGCTAAGTCGGTTTCCGAGCTCTTTTGATTCGCGGACACTTTCCATGTTGCAGTGAGCGTAGAAAAGAAGTCGAACCAGGATAGCTTACATGACATTGGATAGAGGTGCCTGTCACACGAAACCGACACAATGTAAGTGCTTGATCGAATCGTGTCTCATCGACTGGAGCCACAGCGCGATATAAGATTACCATACCGCGCTTATTATTAAGTCGTACTCCAGCAGGTCAGCACCAGTATCTGCCATTTTGATGGTTTGATCAGTGCATGCATTCGATTGAAGTATTGCCGTCTTAAACAAAATCATCAGATGTGGAAAAATGGAGGAAGCCCTTATCTGCAAAAGCCCGCCACAGGATTCAGCCTACACGGCCCCGGAGCAGGACGGAACATCGGGCACAGTCCAGAAGCCTAGCGCCTTGCGACTTTGGCCCAGCAGGGGGGCAGCTTTTGGTCTGGATCTAGCTTCTCGCTGCATCGATGGTATGCCCAACAGCTCAGACAGTAGTCCCACCATGCAGCTTAGCCGAGACGGAAATGTTTCACTTCGGGTGAGCGTTTTCATCATCCTCACTGGGCCGAGGGCTACGCGAGGGGCAGCTCCGTGCAGGTAATACACCAATGCAACTGCCTTCCCGCCAAACCACCAGCAATTCCGGGATTGGTTTCTAAACCACAGCATCGAGACTTGTGATCCTGCTGCAGGAGGTGGTTCCAGGGACGGTGTGCACCTCGTTTTTTCCCTTGCCTCAGTCCAGCCTTCTGACTTCGTAAGCTTGTGGATGTCTTGGTGCGCCGGTAGTACGGGAAAGGTCGATCCTTTTCTCCGACCTCATAGGCACTTGCATACGTACACGTGGACGTGTGCATCCATGAAGTATTGCAACTCTACATCCTCGCGTCCCCACGTCTGTTTTACGCCTGCGGAATCTGTGCTTGCACGTATGCACATGCATAAATACAAGCGTGCACTGACTCTCAGTGCATGTAGATGCGGGCCAGTAGGTAAGATGTCAGAGAACCCCATGCAGGCCTTCAGAGTCCTCTTTTGAGTCTTCTTGTCATAGTGCGATGGGAGAATGCTTACGAGCCCCAGGCTCCAACCTACGGGACAAAGCAGAGTCAATTCTGAAGTGGGACGAAGGTTTCACTAAATCCATGTGAGGCTGGCAAGCTTGGAGCAAAGGGTCTACAAGGTAATTACGTTGCGGTTTCAAAGTCAGGGAGGGTTGCAAGCCCCCAGCAGACGAACCGACAGGCATGTAGCTCCTAACCCCACAACCCGAAGATCTAAGCTTAAACCCTAAGCCGTTAGACCCTATGCCCCAAACCCTGCAGCCGCCCAGTGCAAAGAACACGTCCGCGATTTGATGGAGAACCCGGACTCCGGTGCCGCTGCGCAGGTCAGGAGACCGGGGTTAGGTAATACAGGGGGCCATACTTAGAAAAGGGTTTGGGGTATGTTGCACTATAAGAAAAGTAAGTACTTAGGCCCGTATATGGTCTTTGATCATGCTTGAACATATTTTCGTGTTATTTGCATATTCTGTTCTCTGCTGATTTGCCATTTTATGTTGCGCTACGATCCAATACCATCTCACATGGTGTGATGAGACAACCGAACAATCTATCTGTCTATCCGTATCTGTGTGTATATATATATGTATATTTATATGTATTTGCATACATATGTATATGTATATATATATATACATATATATTTATATGCACACATTTAAAATACACCGTCGGTCATTCACGTATAAAGTAGCGTTCACTGAAGTATCATATGACATATTACGATTATTACTCAGCATCGCATACCAAGTATGGTTCCAGGCAGACGTTGGATGTGTCTGTACAGATGTGTATTTTTCACGAGGCACCAAAACAACGAGAAAGTGAACATACCCTATATCACTGACAAGAAGAGAAGGTGTTCCCAAAGCCAGGTGTGGTACAGGGGTAGTTAAGTACGAGTATAACGTAAATGCGCAATGTTTCACCGCCCTGTTTTGCAGGCTGCTTCAGTGTGCAATGCAGGTTGTTTCGCTTCCATGCGGCCATACCTACACCTGCCACCTTGGCTAAGTCAACATCGGTATGAGGTGTGTGTATGTATGGGTATATATATATACATATATTTGTTAATTTATCTTTTTAAATACCATGAACCATCAAAACGGCTCAGCGTTTCACTACTCAGGGCCTTCCAATCGGAATGAAAATTCCCAATGTACTGAATTTCCCTGCTGAGAGCAGGCATTCCACTATTTCATCATGGTGGTGATTGTCGCAGCGGTCCCAGCAAGACTTCGATTTTGAGTGAACCCTCTCAGCTGCTTCTATGTCAGGAAAGTTGTGCCACAAAACTAGCCTTCACGAGTACTGAGAGGACATGCTAGTCAAGTCGTCGTCACAGTTGTCGTTGTAGTAGTTGCAAGAGCAGCAGCTGCTTTTGGCAGTAGCGGTCAGTAGCGATAGTCGTGTACAGTAAGCAGCAGGTGCAGAAGCAATAACGAAGCCCGAGAGCCTGAGAACTGATGCCACAGCACCCGGTATAGCATCTATTATAAGCATCTTTTAGCCCCTGTGTTTGACAGTACACGTTGTAGTACCGGTTGCAGGTATTACTATGGTGGCCTTAAAGCTCGTCTTGTTAATCTAGCTGCAACTGCAATCGCCCTTATGAGACGCATTCATCACCATTTCTGCGACTCCTCAGGTCAGCACGTTCTGCGTGATCGTGGAAACAGCCACGGGCTCGGCATGTTGAGAAGGCGGCAGGCAGAGTCCCTGGTTGAAAGTTCTTCGTGTATGAACTTGTACCTGCCCCGGCTCAAAAGTCCCGTAGGCACATTAGCAACTAAGCACGTTACTAACTAAGTACGTAAGTAAGTGAGTGAGGATGCAAGTACGTATTTAAGCAAGTCAGTACTGACAAATGTATGTACTTGTGTCGTGCATTTATGTATGCAGTTTTCTGCTTTCGTATATATATATATATGCATATGCTGTTGAATTTCTGGATGTATCTTGCAGATGTATAGACCGTGGCATTGCATCACAGAGGTTCCCGAAGTTTCGGGCAATCCCATCTTTCTTCCGGCCGAGGCACGTTGAGTGCAGGGCCACCAAGTACAATTGTTTTCGACAAATCAACTCTTGCGAGTCGCGAGTAAATAAAGTGTTCCTTGCCTTGAAATGCTCCGAAAGTGTCACTGGGAGCGACTGCTGCCTGCTTAGGGAAGCACTTGCTTTGCCTCGGCTGGTAAATGTCGGCCGTGGTCAGTCTCACGGCGTCATCTCGGAACGGGAAGCTTAATTAGTGTTAATGCAGAGACCTATAGATGTAGTGGAGTTAAGATGTGCGAAGAGAATGACGAATGCCTTCTTTGGTCACAGCCGCATTGCAGATGTGCTTCACAGCCCTCTTTACGGCCGAGTTCGCTCTGCGGCTTTACGCGTGCGAGAGCGTCGCTGAGCACGCGTCCAAGGACCCTGATTACCTGATTGTTTTAGTCGCAGTCTAGGATCTTAAGTCAAGATGGCAAACCGTGCACACTTGCAGCCCTGGCATAGACCTTTCAGAAGCTGCTCGAACGCCTGATGCCCTGCCGAGATTCGCGACGAACGGTTTCAACATTATCGACTTTCTGGCTGTCTTTCCGGGGTGCCCGGTGCTGTGCAGATCTTTCTGGAGTCGTGGAGCTTGAAATCCTGAACTGAGCCGATGCCGTGCGTGGGTGGGGCTTTAGGCGGATCAGCACAGACCCTTCTCCGCAGATCAGGTTTAATTGAGTGCAACTCACTGGTATCATTCTCTCAGCCTCAGGTACTTGAGCCTACTCGGCGTCATGCTTCGTCAAGATACGCACCAAAAGCATTCCTTTGCGCACATTGGTCAGGCCGCAGCATGATGCTTGCTACATGATACATCTTCCTACGGTTTTTCCTGCTAGGACGAGTTACCTGCAGCATGTAAACTTTACATGGTGTTGGGTGGGTTGTACATCATCCCATGCTATGTTGCAGTACTATCTGGCGTTAAATGGTTAGTGTGCAGCCTTGTCATGGACCTTTTGAATCTCTACCGGGTAACTGATTGCGTGCTGCGTCATCAGCTCGAACGTTTTGGCAACACTGCGTGAATATACATGAGTACACGAAGTGGCAGAAATAAACAGGTCTGTGATTACGTCACAGCAAAACATACGGATGGTGCCAATCAGACGCATGATCCAAACAGCGCTGCTGCAATGGCCATGACATGCAATAGCCGTCGGAGATGACAGTGCTTGAAATTATCGATATTGCTGCTACTGTATCAACCTATGGTGGTTATATAGCAGCAGAATATCTTGGCATGCAGCACCCATGCATACGTACATGGGTACGTACACGCGCATACGGCCCCACATACACGCACACATAAATACATGCATACATACATTGAGATACATACATACGTACATACATACACACGTACGTGCATGAATATGCATACCTCGCATCATCACAAATTGGCTTGCAACCGACATCAGCAGACTATCTACAGAGTCTCGGGCTTGGACACTTCCTAATGAACATGTTCAGTAAGGCACATGATCATAAGGATCACCTCTTGAACTTCCCAGCAGTACCCCTGGACCTTGCAGGCCACGAGATCAATGCGATCCCTGCGCATGGTGCGTGTTGTGCGCATGGCCAGGAGCTCAGTCATGTGGTATTCGTATAATACTAATAATGCTGCAATAATGCTAAAACTAATGCTACTAATAATACCAATGCTGATCGCTCTATGTACTCGGCTGTTCAAAATTTCTCTGATGTAGGTTTGTGTCTTGGGAATGGCAGGTGTCTGCAAGGCAATCGGAACAAATCCGTCGGCGACCGAACTTCCGAGAAGATATACTCACAAGCAAGGAACTCATGTTCTCAGCACCAGCATGAAAATCTTCGAGGACAGAAGTGAATATAATTGTTTAATATAGACGAGCATCAGCTGGCTTAGGCTGCGCAGCGACGAGCAACCCTGAAGAGAAACTACTGGTGTTGGCAAGAAAGCTAGACACCAGCAGCTGTCTCTTTGTCCTAGGCCTCAGCAGAGTTGGGTAGCCTCTGTGTGTGTCCCAAATATTCCCAAATATAGGAGTTATGTCATACATGCATTGAGTTGATTGCAGACTGCAGACGAAAAGATTCGGCAATGCAAACGGACGCAAGCCAGGCTTATGAAATCACTTTGGTTGGTGCACCTTGTGTCAAAAATGACTATGCTTGTTTTTCGGAGAGTCCCTAGAATCAGGTGTCATGTCTCACAGTCGCTGTGTAAGACCCCCACCTTCTGTTACTCGTCGAGGTCCGCGTCTTCCGCGTGATGCGTGTCTGCAAAGTGGCGCGACACTCCGAAGCGTTGGCTGTGACCTTCATGGTCTTCCTGAAGGCTGAAGCTTCTTGTATTATTATAGAACTTTTATAGTAACCCGTATAGAACCCTTAAAGCCAGAAGGTCATTGGAAAGCCGGGCCAACGTCATGCTTAGGGCTTAGGGGCCCTATAGATTGTGTACACCAAGTGGAATGCTGAATAACATCAATCCCCTACTTTGGGATGGGTTGGATGGGAGGCTTCAGGCTTTCAGAAAAATCGTTTTGGAGCTGAAGGAGTTTGCCACTTGGCGCGAAGAGAGGGGTGGCATCGGCGATTGAGGGCTTGGGTTGAGTAGTCGTCAATGGTCCTAGACGGACAGTATTGGATTGCAGGCAGGAAAGAGGATCAGAGGGTGTGAGAGGCACAGAACAGTTGTGTACACGGCTTCAATGTCAAGCTGCGGTCAAGCTTGGAAGGCCTTCTATGGTCTGAAAGGATCTCGAAGCATAATTTATCCCAGATATGCCAAAGTGTGCAGAGGTTCTCACTCATGCTGGAACCACGTCTGCGCAGTCAACCGGCTTCTCACAGAAGCATCTTTAGAGACGAAATGACAATCCAAATTTCCGCATCCAAACGCTTGTGAGTGCTTGTTCGATCGAGTTCTACTTCATACTCTGTCCAGTCATATTTCTCTGTAGTTGAAGAACAGCGACACAAATGAGTCGACACACAGGTCTCTTATTCATTGTCGCCATGCAGGTGTCTCAATCTGGCTTGGCCGTGGTGCTGATGCTGATGGGCTTCGCAACGGCCGGGTCGAGGGAAGGAATGTTGGGGAAATTACAAGAGCAACAGTTGGAAACATACCAACGTACGGGTTCAATTGCGGCCGCGACCTCAACGGCAGCGGCACTACTGCTCAGTCGTTCTAAGTCGTGTTCGCATTGATATCGAGTTGAACTGGCAGACTGGGAGCCAAGTTGCCAAGTCGCTGTGCGGGGATGATGACATTCAGGGTTGGCGGTCGGAGGAGTTGGAGCTTTGAGGCTTTGCTTAGTCAGGCTAGTTTGAAGTTTTGACGAGATATGCTTTGTGCAAGGCCACAAGAGACTAGATTTCTTTCTTGAACAGTCGGCAGTCTCACTACGTGGTCTCACGCTTCGCTGTCATCCTGCAAGTTCCTTGGATTTCCGATTTGGCTCGTGTTTGCTGGAAGAGAGAGAGATGGATAGACATACAAAGCAGCACCAAAACCCTTGTCCAGCAGCACCTGTTTAGCTGGGGCAGTGGCAGATCGAGAGATATGAGACCACCAGGGGGAAGCCTGAGTAAGCAGCCTTGGGGGCATCCCAGCAGCAAACACACGGGACCAGAATAGGCCCGAACGCGATCTAGACACCCGAGCAGTGCACTGAGCGGCGGCTGCACGCCCGCCACCCCGAACTACAGCCATCCAGACGTGGGCGAATACCGCTCGCATGCTTTGGATTTTCACACCAGCTGAAGCGTTTTCGCAGCTGGCCCGAGGCCGGGAATTTTTCATTAGGATCCTGGCTGAGGGCTTCAGAATTCAGCCAAGGGGTTTTAGGGTGTCGAATGCGCTTTATGGACTCGGGTGTTAGGTCGCCTTCAGCCTTTGCGATCTCCCGAGATCCAAGCCTTAAGCGCCCCTGGCCAGATGCCTTCGGATCCCATGCCAGACACTGCGGATGGCGCAGAAGGCACAGAAGCCTCGGATGAGGACTGGCCTAGGGTTTAGTGGAAGGCGGAAGGTATCTCTGTACTGCATACCATATCCTAGGTTTTGAAGTAAGCACGTCACTACATACTTGCTGAATTCTTGCTCTTCGGTGCTATGCTGGGCTATCATATGCCAAGTTGTGGCCGTCATTTTCCAGTATATTGAGTAGCTTACACTACGCCAGGCTTTGTTCCCCTATGCGTGGACACTAGGCAAATCTGTTGGCAGAGAGTCAGAGGAGCCCCCCTTTCTGGAGGTGAGACAGTGATAAGAGTAAGAATATTGTGGAAGCACCGCCGGAGTTAAAACACATCGTCTTCTGCTTTGACTTATACCCTGCTGTTCTTCGGACTGCAACACTTTTCTGGAGTTTCGTTCAATGCACGTGCACGCTAAGCACTAAACTTCTCAACGTTCCACTGGCAACGCTCCATTCATAAAGCGCTTAAAGAAGACACCCCTGATGCAACCTACGGCGGGTGACGAGTCTGGCGCTGCATCGTGCGTTACCAGCAGCTGCTGCATCATGCTCGCTCCTCTCTTTCTCATCCCTCCGCTTCTTCGCCTCTTCGCAAATCCATTGGTTCTGCCCTACAAGCAGAACACGATGTAGCCACTTTGGTGTCGCTTTCCCAGCTTGTGTCTACTCTCACTCTTGAGATGCGGCGATGCGCCAAGGGTCCGAGGATCTTGAACTCGATGCTCCCAATCTCTGCAAACACGCCTTCATAGTGCCCTTGCAGCAACTCTTATACTAATCCTTATGCCTCATAGACTTGTAGTAATCCTCATTGTAACCTTCTGGACGTATAGTCGTCCTAAGCCACAAATCGAAGCCCCAAAACCTTGAACCGCCTCATACAATGTTTGTCGCTCCCTCGACTCCTGATACCTAGATGATGCATCACTGTATCTATGATATTATAGTCGAGTACCCCCCCCCCCCCGAAACACTGGAAGTCTCACTTAGTCGTGTACAGGGACCTTGTGAGGAATTTGCCGACGCGAGCCCTGGCCTCGCGGGCCTCGAACGGACGATGCACTCCGTGGCGGTTTTCAGCGAGTGCCTTGTGGGCGATTTGAAGATTTAAGTTTGAGGGTTTCGGGGTCAGGTTTGTTGTGGAACGGCATGTCAATAAAAAGCAAGGAGGGAACGGAGCTGCCGAGAACTTCGCATTCGGCATCAAAGTTTTGGGTCTCATCACCTTTCTGCATCACCAGCCATCAGACCAATTCTTTCTGTGGTGTAGGACGATCGCGACCATGCCGACTAGGACGACACATAGTTACCATGATCATCACTACTACTGTTACTGCTACTGCTACTGCTACTACTACTACTACTACTACTATGTTATTACTGCTGCTGCTACTACTACTACTGCCGCTACTGCTATGACCAGGAGGAGGACGAGGTTTCAGTGGCAGTAGCAATGGCAACACCATCTTGGTTCCGTTTGGAACGAGTACTTCAGGTGCAGCTACGAGTTTGTGGAGGCCATTATGCTGCACGTCCGGAAGATTCTGCTTCACGCCGGCAAGGCCGAAGCTAGGGAGGGGGCGGGCAGGCAGACAGGGAGGGGGAGCCAGAGGGACATGAAGGGAGAGATGGAAGGAGGGGATAGGGTCAAGTGCTGGTTGCGACAAGGTCTTGGCATGCACATGTATGCGGGTTTCAATTCCGGTCTAGTTTGCAGCCAAGATGTTTGTGTCTTGTGCAGGTCTTGGTGTCTGAAGACACAGATGCACCCAAGTCCATGCTACTTGGATTGCATGGGGGTCGCAGCTTCCAGACATATGTTTATTACTAATTCGTGTAATTTTATAATACAATAGAGCTAATGTAGTATACTTGTAGTACTATGTATTGGTAGTTTAATATAGTACTGGTAACCTTGCACTGTCAGACAATAACCGTCATCAAGTTTGGTCTCCTTGAGCTGCGGGTCTCCCCACACGAGATGTACACTATATCAGAGCTCAACTAACAGGAGGTTCTTTACTTGGAGGAGTATGCGACTTGGCAGAGCAATGAAGGCTTCCGTCCTCCTCGCAAGCAGCCCAGGTACGCGGTGCTCTGGGGTACGCTGGATGTTTATCGGATGGGCCAAAAGATAGGCACGACGGAGCGCTTCCTTATACCCATTAGCTATACAGCTATACGTATTCCGCGGACATGGAAAGGGCGTGGTGGGCAACGGCGCAGAGCATTTTGGTTCCACTGCAGATGGCAGTCGTAAGTTCTCGTTCTTGTGGTCATCCAAGCATGTCACAGTCTTGGGATACTGTTAAGCTTGCAGTGACGCACTCGCCGTTCGATTCTGATTCGACAATGTCCCTGTGAGGCAGCTTATCCAACGGGCAGGTGCTCGGAGAGGGGCTGCTGGTCGGGATCTTCGACAGGCCTCCCTGCTTCAGCGGTAGCCATTGCAAACATGATGGAAGGCAGGACTGCATCTTCTTGATCCTGTATCTAGCCGAAACCAACGACCTCGACAGCCCCAAGTCTGCACCAGGACCAGGTGAACCCCAAACACCATCCCTATTGCATAGCCCCCTGGGCCCCCAAAAGCTAGGGCTTTACCGTTTACCCTAGTCCGAAATCACCGCGTGCCCAAAACCTCGATAAAGTCCAAAGCCTCGAACGCGGGTGCAGGTGGACGACGACGGTGGTAGCCCGCAACTCGTGCATGGTCTCTCGGCGCGGTGAACAGCCACAGCCAAGGGAGACTCACCACCAAACGCACGTTTATATGCACGTACTTGTACACATACATGCATTATATAGATATGCACACATACATGAGCACACGCATATATCTATAAATCTATCTATATACTATATACAAGTCAGGTAGTAAATGAACAGACGTATGCATATAGTGCCCACATACAAAACATATCTGTAAACATATATATATGTATGTGTTCATACGCAGTTTCATGAATCCAGTATATACTGATTCTATCTAGGTTCGTCGTCCATGACCGCTGCTAAACTTTATGCCGTATATATATATATATATGTGTGTGTATGATCCCGGTTCGGCCGGACCCATACCCAGCACGGACTTCACGGATCTCGGGTTCTCGTAGGCCTTCACGATCCCTTCCACACTCTCTCCGTGCTTCAGCCTCCTCTGCANTATGGCGCCACGCACGATCCTATCTGTCCTGGTGCCACAGGCACAAAACCCCCTGAGCCTGAGTGGCACCGGAAGTCGTGAGCGTCAACAGCAGTTCCTGAGCGGGAGCGCGATTCACAGATAACGATAATCGTGATCATCATTACGAGTATCACAATCATCTTAGTGTTTCTTTGGTTGGTCGTCGGGTATCTTCTGCTCACGTGCCTGCTGACGATTATGGCTTTATTGATCGTGGGGCCACGGCACAGATATGTATGTGTATGTTATAGTGTAATGTGACGGAATGCAGTGTAATGCAGTGTAGTGCAGCGTACGGTACGGTACCGTAAGGTAATGTAAGGTAGCGTAAGTATGTATATGTATATATGTATATATGTATGTACGTACGTGTATATGTATATGTATATGTATATGTATATGTATATGTATATGTATATGTATATGTATATGTATATGTATATGTATGTACGTATGGATGTATGTACGCGCCTTAGCGCTTTACATGCCGAGTCGCTGATTGTGACCTCCGAAACTTGTCAGCTCGAGGTTTGCGAAGTCCCGCAAACTGCCTTGAGCGAAGCCCTGCTGGACCATCCGGAAGAGCAGCGTGGCTAGAGACAGCTCTGGTTAGAGTTGGAGTTTGGGCGCATGGGCGAAGGGGTTGAAGTTGCAGATGCCGTGAAAACGTAGTGATGCGAAGGAGAGATTTCCCGAAGCTTCCATAAAACTGGGATAAGGTTCGTAGCTGCATGAAATTCAAAGGTTGTGAAACGTCCTTCGCTCTTCGGGGCTTGGAGTGTGACGGGATGAAAAGCTGTAAGCGTAGAGGATGAAATGAAGTGTTGATCCAAGGTCGGAATACTTCAAGTCCCTGGCAGAAACTTGGCTTTCTTTAGACTTAAGCAGGATCTGGACACCGCCCCTTCCTTACGACTGTCCTCTGCTTGTCAAAGTAGTTTTCACGTTCCGTAGCCCAGCGCCACGGGGTGCGCAGACTCCAAAGCCGATACTGTCGTCAAGGCCCTCGTGGCTTTAACCCTGGACCATCGGAAAAGATCTGCTGGTAAGGTGTACCGTTCTCCGGAGCTGGATAGAGGCCGAACCCCCGCTGTGCTCTTCAACCATCCGCCAGCCAGCCTGAAGTCGGTTTGAGCAGCACGGCTTGCTAGCCGATTTCCACACTGTGCAAGGCACGTGGCTATGGACTACGTACACCTCTTCTGATTCTGTGTAGTCGGAAGCCAGCCTCACAGTTTCACCCATACTGAGGACTACTTTGGCCTCCGTGCAGAGGACAAGACACAAGATGGCAGCGTGGGATGCTCCAAACATGTTCGGTTTGCAGGTTTCGAACCTTGCAGCCGGTCGGACCCCAAAGGCTACACTACACATGAAGCTCCGACCGAGCCGAGAAGCTCAGGGAGCTTTAGTCTTTTAGTTAAGCCGCACTTAAATTGGCAGGACCTCTGGCCGTGCCCGAAACATTATACCCTCTTAGGCCCGAAGGATCGAATGGGTCCGAACAGACCCAGACTTTGATAGGGGAGTGATACTCAATTCGAGCCTGGTTTATCAGTCCCAGCTTACCAAGCAGCCCTCGGCATGGGTCCTCAACTTCATGCGACAGACAACGCAGGAAGTCGAGCCAGCGTGCAACTTGCAACACCGATGTAGGAGTTGCTTGAATATGCCACTGTCTGTTTCCAGGTGCTTGTTACTACCGATTTCGTTTTCAGGATAGGTACGGCTGAATGTAGAACACCTGGAATTTAGAAAACCGCCCCCGGACATGCAAATGATGCCCCAGCAGATGGAACTTGACTAGATCTTATAGTTACCAGCGAGCAGCAGTATAGTATGATCTCTACACTGTGAAGCGCAGCACAGGCTTTCGCAGAAACATATAGCAAGCAACCATGTCATTATCATCTTTGCCATCTACAGGCACTTTAACTGTACACTCTAAACCCTAAGCCATATATCGACCCTGAGCCGCATTTGTTAAGCCGCAGGAATGGGCGCAGCACGGATCCTCAGAGATGCGCCTGGCACTACGCCGGCCTGCGTCTCTGCGCCAGGTTAGTGAGGCAGGGAGAGCTACAAGAAACGCTTTGGGGACGGGCTTGAAGTCTTGCCCGAAATACGTCGCCTCTCGTGACTGTTCTGGGACTCGAAGGGGTGCACTAAGTCTTGAGCTCGGCGAGTCCTGACATTCGGTATACATATATACGTATACGTATAGGCATACGTATATGTATATGTATACGTATGCATATTCGCGTGTGCCAGTGTATGTCTCTGTGTGCATGACGGCATAATTATTGCATTCATGCAGGGTCCTCCCGCACCCGGCAAACACAGACACGCGACGCTTTCCTTCACCTCATGTTTCGTGCGGTCGGGAAGTTGTGCACTGTTGTGAGCAGGATTTCTTGGCTGCCCTGGAAGCAGGCACGTTTGCAGGTTTCAGACGTGTGGCGAGCATCAGGGCACAGGTAGTAGCGGTTAGCGACAGCCGCAGACTTGCCCTTTTGACCCTGTAGCTTACATGGGTGTCATACATGTCATTCGGCAATTGAGCACTCCCTTTGCGCAACCCGCCGCTGAGTCGCGGGTGGCATCGCTTTCGCTGGCTGTCCTGCTTGATCAACCGGCTGTGTTTACTGTTTACTACTGTTGCGACAGCAAGAAATCAGGAGGTGCATCTTAGCCTGACCCATGCCCAGTCGTGCAGGCTTGGTGAGCCACCTCTATTTTGCGGGCGACGTCATACACACAGAAGGCGTGCTCAGAAACAGTTCGGACTCCGACAAATTTGCATATATGAGGGGTTGCGCCAGCGCCGCAAACACCATGCAAGCACAGCACCTGAAATCCCCATAAGCCCTTTGCAAGATACCAGCCCTTCCGCGTCCGCGGCAGGTCAAGAGGATCCCCCCTTGGCCTTCCTTTTTGATGGCGACGTGTCCGTCGAGGCCGATCTCCGTTGTGGGATTTTCTGATTTGTACAGGGCTTGGGCGGCTATGGGGCTCCTTTCATACGTGTCTGCAACTCTGGTCGGGCGCTGTCTGCGTTGCAGGTGCCTGTGCTGCATCCGTTTGCAGTTGTCAAAAGCCTCTTCGGAGCGAAAACACAGCGCGATGAGAGGTTGGCGAACCGAGTGGGAAACCCTAAACGGCCCCAAGCCTATTTGCAAGCCTATTTGAAGGCCAAGTTTGCAATCAACAGTCATCTTCGCAGGCTGCCGGCCGCGCTGTGCGGCGCGAAGAGGTGGGATAGCATTGACCATCTGGGCAATCGATACGAGCTCAAGGCTTTGGCTTCAAAGTTTCGGAGGCTTACCCTCGGGCCCCTGTTGCACCTCAGACCCTTAGTTCTTAGCGGGTGTAATTATCGGCTTTACGGGCATTCCGGTGGAACTCGTGCACTTGTGACGTTCTCGGCTGGGACGAGTGAGAAACTCAGAGAACACAAGAAGAGTATGACAATGCTGAGCAATTTTACATGGTGCATTGCGGTCCTTGACATGAGATGTTCGGGGGTGTTCTTTCAAGTTAAGTTTTGGCATGTTTGGCCCCAACTCCTGCAGGTGCCAGGTATGGAAATGCGATTCGTGATGGAGGCCCTCAGCGACTGTAGCAGTCGAGCTCACAGGGTGGAGCAGTGTAGAGGAGAAGATTGCTCGAGCTTGAATCGAGTGCTTCAGTTTTTCCCAAATGCCCTTGAAAGTAGAATGCGGGGTTTGGGGATGTGTATGTAGTATCCCAAGCATCCTTGCATTGCACGCCGCTGCATGAAACTGGGAATTCCTACATGAGCCAGACACAGACTCTTTCTAACTGCCACAGCCCTTGAGACCCTCAGGGCGAAACGACGACTGGCCGGGGTTCCACAGCCATCACGGACAGCGAGGCCGCGTGCTGTCCTGGCAGCTGCTAAGGGACAATATCATGGTCAGCTCCTCCGAGCCCCCTACAAAACCGTTATGGAAATCTTCTAAGAACCCTAAGCTTCCAATAGGGGATACTTATAGTAGTACAGTACACCCCAAAAAGTCTATTCTAGCTATTCAGGCCCTGATATATTGTAGAATCCTCTTGCAGATCTCTTCAAAGGAGCCCTGCTTCAGGAGTCCTGTTCTGACTCTTGCTATTCTGCTTATTGTAACTAGTAGCGTAATCGCCATTAACAGTCTTCCTATTATTTTGTGATTCTTATTATTCTTCTTGTTATTCTTCATGTTGCTCTTCTTATTCTTGTTATAGGTAGCTATTCTCCTTCTTGTTATTATTATTATTATTATTATTATTATGATTTATATAGTAATATTATTATTTTATTCATAGTCATATTATTATTATTATTGTTGAAAGCTCTTGCAGACCCTTCCTGGGTCGCCCACGGCGAAGAGCCGGCGGTCTTCGGCCAGCGGCCGGCGGCTTTCGCAGGCGCGGAGGCCATCGGTGGACACAGGCACTCCTGGGGCAAAAAAGGGAAGTGAAGGGAAGTACGTTTTTAGGGTTCCAGAGAGTTTCTGACGGGTTCTATGAGGGTTTTTTCGGCAGCTGTTCACATTGAAAACCCCGTACGCAACAAGTGCTCGATTTTCGAAAAACAAAGCCATGAAGAGTGGCAGAACTCGAAGGCTGGGCAGCAATAAGTTTCAATACGCCCAGTGGTCCTCGAATTATTCGGGATTGGAGTGAGCTCTGCCAGCGCTGGAGGAGAGTTCAACTCCTCACTCATGGCCGTGTCCAACCGTGCGAGGGCAGAGGCCATGATGGCGGAAGCAACAGCAGGCGCTTTCAGACCTGTGTCTCATGCTCCGTGTGTTTATGAGAAGCGCAGCTATCGCAAGCATGTATGAGCCCAATTACGCACGCTGCTTTGCATGCGCTCATATTGAGACAAGGCACCAGGCACCAAGCACAGCAGCACGCTGTTAAGAGTTGGACCGTGAAATCTTTGCTACAGGCGGACCGGAGCCGGGATTTACAGCGCAATCCCTTCCTGAAGCCGCTGTCTTCGGGGAGGACGCCTTTTTGCATTGGGGGAGGGTCTTGACAAAATAAGCCCGTAGAGTAGCCCTCATAGCAGCGGTGGCAGCAGCCCCTGTGGTAACTGTGATAGCAACCGTTGTCGTGGCCCTGATAGTGACCAGTAGAGTCAGTAGAGGCTGTCGGAAGATTCATTGAAGAGTCTTGGGGCCTTGAGTGGGAAGCTGTGTCGTGTAATGTAGTTAGTGATTCGGCCCTTGGTGCACAACATGCCGGACGAGAGCCATCTATTGATCTACTGTCAGGCTGTCGATTCACAAGCTTCTACTGCAATGTAGCTATATATATATATGTTTAAATCGATTTGTGTATGTATACAGATTTATGTATCATGTATATATATATATATGCATATGTATGTACACAAATATAGGTAGGTGATCCTGAAGTCTTCAACGTGCAAGTAAGCGCGATTCACGTAATTCCCACTGTAAGCCCACTGTAAGCTCAGACCAGAGACACAGCGGCGCGTCATGCGTTTCTTCGGCACTGTACATGTACCACCAGCGCTGTATGTACGTCGAATGGTTAGGCGGCATGGACAGACAGCCGCTCATTCCTAAACAGCCACAGTACTAGTAACAGTAAACAGAGTGCTAATGATCGTTCTACGAATACTAATGAATACCTCATACTAGTACTCATAAAAAGACTCATACTAATACAGATACTAATCCTAACACAAGACAAAGCAAGAGTTGAAAACCAAAAGCTCCCGCAGCCGCAGGAAGCTTTCCTGGGCCTCATACCCGGCGCAAGCGTCACGGTGCGAGTATGCAAGATGCAGCTTGGCATTGCTGAAGCTCCTGGGTTCTATTGCTAACATTGTATTAGCCTTAAATGGTAGTATAGTAATAGTATTGCTATCATTTATTATTAGTGAATGGTAGTATAGTAATAGTATTGGTTTCGGTGTTTGTATTGGTCTTGCCGCCATTTAGGGCACTCGACTGGTTCATGCTGGTGGGCCTCGGGTTGTCCTTGAACTAGTTTTCGGGACCATCTCAGGTCGGAGGTGCGACTTCTGTACCGGTCCGTGTTCGACCAGACCCTTGAGAGGTTCCCAGCAGATCGAGAGTGGCTTCAGCGTGGCTTTGATGGCAGACATCTTGCAACGATGATGAGAGCGCTCGCTTGGGGCTTAGGATTAGCTTGATCCATTTCTGCCAGTGCTTCCACCCGCGCTTCGCCGGATCTGCGATTCAGCACCACTCGGCCTTCAGAAAGTCATTTCGAGGATGTAAGGTCCTCCACCAGAACCAGGGGATCTCCACATTGCATATTCTGCCCTTACATTGACCTCCAATTGAGCTCTAGACCCTGAGCTTACACCCGTCCCTGCCCAGCAAAGGCTTTCAATTGGATGCCAAGCAAGCCTTTCCTTTCCACGACTTCCGGGACTCCGAGGGTTGCCGCTCTTGCACCGCACTGTCCTCTCCAGTAGTCTATAATTCGCCATCATCGTTGTGATTGCTTGCGTTCTATGTTGCTTGTAAGCTCACTGACTTGCATTCCTGCAGGGTAGTGAAGGATGGGAGGCAAGTGAGATCGCAAGGCGTCCGTGCATGTATGTGAGATCATGGGAGGCTGCGTGTATCTGACTGCCTAGGAAAGTACGCCCATCCACACCCAGCATCTTCTGGTTCACCACCCAGCATCTTCTGGTTTATTTGTTGATGCGGTTATTCTGCAGTTCTTATACATGATCATATATGCGTGTACTAATATCTGCACAAATTTATTTCACTTCGTCTATCTGCTGGATAGTGCCGTCCTTTCTCCCCAACTTTCTAATTTAGCTCGACAGGTAGTACCCTAATCCCCAAACTCGCTCTGGAGGACCATCCCATCTGCCAGCATGTCGACCTCAGCAACGAATTCTTCGACTTCCTCTCTCGACACGTCGAGCAGCGAATGTTTTTTCCAGGAGAGTCTTGGCCGCAATTCTCGGTGCTTGGGCCCCAGTGGCTCCAGCAAAGCCTTTCCGCTTGCGTGATTATTAAGTATTAATTATGAATATATACACTGTATGGAGTTTTGATGTGTGTAGTATTTCATGACTGTCCTCTGAATTTACGACTGCTGTTGTCATGGCCCTTACGGCACAGGACTCGGTGTTCCGGTTCTCCAGGGAAGCGCCTCCCCCAGGATCACATCCTCCCGGACAACTTGAACCAGTTTGTGCCATCGTCCATCCTCTCGCCGACGCTGAACATCAGCTGCGCGGCGGCCGCTTGCTGCTGAAAAATGCGTAGCCGTAAGCTGGAATTTTAAGGAATGCTGGTGGTTCCTATCTCATCGCTGGGTTTCTCTGAGCGATGCAATCATTGTCCGCGTGTACCACTTTGTTGGTAAGAAGGACTACTTGAAATGATTGGAGTTCGTCTGTATCAGGCTTTCTTCTTTTTTCCGTGGCATAGACCCTTTCTCGTAGAATTGTAGACACTGCTCGAAGGTGAATGTGGGGCACGTCCGCCTACAAACCCTGCACCTTGGTCAATCTTCGGGATTCTTTGTACTTTGTCCTTCTTGGGCCTTGGGTTTCCTCCTACCTTATCCTATTTCAACAGGGAACCCATATATTTATCGTATTTAAAACCATAACGCCCGACCAAGGCATGACCAGCCACTCCTCCCTTTCGGCCACCTGTCCAGCGGCGACATCCTTGGGCCGGGTCCAGACCTCGGTTTTTGTTGCAGGCGTTTGGCTCGGACTTGCAAGGTCTTTGGGGTTCATGTAAGGGTTTCCGACAGAGCTGCTAGTCGGGTTCGTTTCAGGGTTACTTGAAGGGTCACTACAAGGGCTACTTGAAGGGATACTATACGGCTGCCTTTAAAGGTTCCTGAGGGGTTCCACAGATTTTTATGCGGTTTTAAGGGATGGTTAGTTGTAATATCCCTATGTGGTCCGCTATGTAATGACAGTATGACATACTCCGCTCTCTTCTTATAGTCTCTATAGTACAATAAAACTGGCAAACCCTACATAAGAACTTGTAATTGGGCCCAGGGAGCATCCTGCCCGGCAGCTGGTTCTGGTCCGGTGCGGAAGTGCAAGCACTGCAGGCACCTGCACCTGCATGGCTGCACTGCAGTAGTTTCAGGAAATACATCAAAACTCGACACGATCTAGCGGCACGGGAGCATGGGTTGAGTTAAGTTCACATGATGAGCCCTGCGCAGCTTTGCTGCCTGACTGTGCTTCACCGCGGCATCATCGCCCGTGCGTTGGAGGACCCTGGCTACAATTAAGTATATTCAATATCACATCGAGGTATACGACTATGTTATCTTGATTCCTTTGGGTTGTAGTATCCCTGCATCATATTGCCTCTGAAGTTGTTCCGTAGTGTAGGTACCCGTATCTCAGTTATGACTGGAGGCCTGTTCGTGCATATATTCTGGCTGTTGGAGGGTCTTGGTTGCAGTCATGTTTTGATGGGCTGTCCCGATGACTTCTTGCGGGGCTAAGGGTGTCATGATGAATCAGCATTGCGATTGTACTATGATGCTGTAACCATCCAGGGTCTTACCCAAAATTATCGTCGCATTCAGTGCCCTCGTATGGTAGTATTTTTACCGCTATAGATGTCGTTGTTCTTGAATTTGCCGTTAATGTTTCCGTGGTTCGGTTTGTGTGACCGTTGATGCTGTCGTTGTCGATGGTGAATATGGTCGTTGCAATGATGTGTTCGGTTAGGAGCATCCTCGTTACAGGAACATTTGCATCCATCCATCCATCCATCCATCCATCCATCATCATCATCATCACCATCTTCAGTCATGGTCATAATCAACATCATGGCTTGACCATAATCCTCGTCATCATCACCGTCAGCATCTGCATCACCACCATCACCACCAGCATCACCATCATCATCAGCATCATCACCATCATCCGCAACATCTCGATCAGTGTCAGCATCCAGGAGTATCCACGCGAGCGTGAGAAGGCTTGGTTCCTGAGGACTTCGTCTTCAGGTTGCAACACGGACGCTGCACCGCGTGCTTCCTTCAGAATTCTCATGACAACTAGGCTCGCCATAAACCTGGCAAGCCGCATCAGAGCCAAGGAATGAGGTGCATTAGGCCAGTTGACAGGTCCCGGGCCCGTTATCGAACGCAGTGACTGGCTAGCCAGAAGTCATGACCATCGGTCGGAGGCTGCGGATGAAGGCATACATGCATAAGTTTGTTTGTTTGTCTGTCTGTTTGTCTGTCCGTCCGTCGGTCTGTCTGCATTTGTGCTCGTAGGTATGTATGTATGTATGTATGTATGTATGTATGTACCTTCGTTGGTTTTGATGTCCGTTATGTGACTGAATCATAACGTTCTTTCTCCTTCTCCTGCTTGTCCATCCCACTATTGTTCTACCAGTTGGCCGGCCGCACCCGCGGTGCAACACCTTTTTCCCAAACGAGGATGTAAGAGTTACAGTGCTGACTATGCGCGTGCATTCCCACACAGGTTGTTGGGTTTTCGAGACAGTCTGCATGCACGCCTAGTCGAAAGGCGAGTCCCAAAGAGCTGCACCCTCGAAGCCATACAACCCCAAAGCCAGCCTTTTCTGGAGCTGTCGAAGTGTTGTAACAGCGCGGAACGAAAGACAGTGCCCTCCGTGGACGCCTGGAGCGAACTCCAAGATCGAGCTTCCAAGCCGGAAGGTGGTTCCCCTGCTGGTCCTGGAACATCAGCAGCAGAGCAACCCCCGCTCCACAGTCACACAGGTCATTGCAAGGGTTCTGCCAGTCTTGTAAAAAGTTTCGGTCTCATACTTAGGAGAGGATGCCATCTGAGCGATTAGAGCTGTTGCGGATCCCAGTTCATTGACCGGCATCTCTCATCCGCATGACTAAAGAGCGCATGTGCGCAGGTTAAGAGCTACAGGCAAGAGCGCGCTCGAACCTCGGATGTGGCGCCACGCTGTTATTCTTTTGGAGACGCGAGCAACAACAAAACGCTGCACACCATGGTTTCTTTGCGTTGGTGCACTTACTTGCACTGGACTTGATGCCGGGACTTGTCGAAGCTTTGGCTCCTTTCGGGCATCTGATACGCACAATAGAATAGAAACGCGAAAGTGACACCCTGTAACACACAACCACTCCCCAAACCCTGAAGCTCCGGACACTTCCTGGACTGGGACTGACATGGCCCAGGTCGCAAAAATCTTGCGGGAGCGGTCCATTTTTTCGAACACCTCACAGGATTACCTCGCAGTCACAGTGGTGAGGGCTGTTGTGCGGTATTGCCAGTAGTGGCATAGGTCCAGCTAGTAATGCTAGCAACGGTAGTTAGCATGAGCCACAGACTAGTGGGTGGAGTAGGAAAAGTGTGCGAAATGCAATGATAGCAATGATTCAAATAGTGGCAGCGGCAGAAAGCAACACAGCAGTAAACTGTGCAATCGCAGCTGGGCTAGGAGATGTTAGTAGTGAGAGCAGTCTGTGTGAAACCTTTGCCTGTGACTGGTCTTGTCGCATGTTGGCCCAAGCACTGAATCAGGCTGGTACTCACAGCACCGCCTTCATTGATTGAGTCTTCTTCGGCCGTTTCGATAATGATGCAACTCGAAGCAAAGAGTCATATTCAGGATCTGGCAGTCCCGGCATATGACATTCGTTCTGCGATATATGGAATCTGCAGACTGTGTTGTCATTGTACTCGGCTCTCGCCATCGACCTTCTGTTCGATCTATTTCCGTGAGGAGTTCGTGGCGGAGATCCTCAATTTTGGGACGGTCCGGGTGTCTTGGATGTGACGATTGACCTTTGGAAAAAGCAGCGGGAAATGGGGGAAGCTACGTAGAATAATGGTAAGAATAATAACGATAAAAGAGTACGAGTAATGATAGCGAGAATAGCCGAAGTAGCAATAGTAGTACTGATAGGGCATGAGAATTGATAGCACAAACAGTCGAAATAATAAGCAATAGCAACACTAGCTTCAATAGTAATATCGGCAATAATTACTGTGTTTCGAAACAATAGTGGTCCTAGTAAGTATTTCATTGGTAAAAACAGTGTGATAGTCACACCGGAAGCAGTAAAGTGATGATCATGGTAATCATCGCAACATCGCTAGAACATGGCAGCACTCACAGTCACAGCTGAAGTTTCAGTATCACCGTTAATAGGCATCATCAACATCGTTATCGTCATCATCATCATCATCATCAGCAGCATCACCAACATCATCAACATCATCATCATTATTATTATTTTGTATCTCTAATCTCACGCAGACACAGCACCAAGGAATCGCAAGGGGTTGGAAAAACTCGACGGACAATTTCGGCGTACATCATCTTGAAGTTGGATCGTAGTAGGAATGATATTGCCACTTTGGGAGGCTGCTATGTTCCTGAAGAATGGAGGTGGCTTGTACGGTAGGGTCGGGCGGTCGGAGGAGGAGGAGGAGACTTCTTGTGAGTCCAGCAAATGCACGCTTCAGGAGTGTCTAGCCGCTTCTGCTGCACCTTACTCCAGCGTGGTTGGGATTCGCTGACCTGCGACCAAATCGTGCATCTGGGTTTCACGGGAATCTGCCGAAGACGTGCCATCCTACGGTTCAAGCGCATCCCCCTACCCTTGTGCCAATCAAGAGGCAGTCTCAGCAACGGAACTCACCCTTCAGAAGCGAAGGTATTTATGCCCGGGGACCGCATCATCCAACAGGCCAGACGGGACCATCTTGACTTTGGAAATGCTTCGTCGTAAAAGCGTGCAGAGTTTTGCCGGATGTTCCACAATCTCACGCATACTGATCAAGAAAGTCGTGAACATCGAAATAGAAGCCAGCCCGCAGTACTCGTTAGCAAGTGCAAATCTTGCATGCTGCTTCAAATCTTGCATGCTGCTGAATAGAGAATGTAATTTTCCCCTGTCTAGCCTGCGCTTCTGCGGTTCCGATGCACGTTTGCTTGAATGCTTGGCACAGTACCAGTCCTAAAAGCCTGCAAGCATCCAAACATCTGCGAGGGTGCCGAGGGCAACTCCATGTTCATACTTTCAGTTGGCATGGCAGAAGCCCGGGCCCCAGTGGGAGGCTTTCGGGATGAAACTTGCAAGGCTTTGTTCAAGATACAGCCTGCACAAGGGATCTGGGAGCTGTCTCCATTACGCTTTTCCATTTTCCATAGACGCAAACACGAAAGATCTTGCCTTTGGAAGAAGTTTGAGTAGCGGGAACGAGAGCCCCTGAAGTGCCCCAAGACAGCCTGTGGTTGATGTCCCATGTTATTCAGGTAATGCAAGGGCCTGCATAAACACGAAGACTAGTTACTAGTCCTTAGGGTTCCTTGATGTGTTCACACTATAAGACACGCCAGAAATCTTCGCTCAGAGCTTAGCTGAACGTCCCGAGATGCACAAGTCATCTGTCGCTTTGCGCGTCAAAGACTTCCAAAACCCTACTCTGGTTACTAAGGCCATTTAACTACGAATACTCGCCCTTGAGGTTCCTTGATATGATTACACTACAATATCCCCACCCCCCCCCCACCCCCTTATACTATACTATCATATACTATACTATGCTAGACCCCCTATCCCAGTTCTAATGTTCGAAGGCCCCGAAGTGATTTTCTAAGGCGGCTCGGCCCCTGAGCCCTTCACCGCTGCTTCTCATACCCCAGGGTAGAGTCACGAAGACCCTGAGACCCCTTCGGGGGAGGATCTAATAAGGCCTATGTAAGGAAGTATACTCCCCTACCCCCCTCCCCCTTACCCCCCTTAAGCCCTTTAAGGGTCCCTATGATTTGAGGTGGTGAAAGAGAGCCTGGAGGAGTATGCTGGCATCTTGCTGAGGAATCGCTGGGGACGCTTTCATCTTTGGAGTTCACCCGGGGCCCGGCCCTGGGAGCTCTAAGATTGAGCTGAGAGCTACACCGGCCCTGCAGGAATCTTCACTTCATCGGGGGTCTCACCTATGGAAGTGTTTTCGGCGAGCTGGTCATGCTGGGCGTGCAGGCACACCTGCAGACTGCGAAGTCGAGGCGTTCTTCCAGTTAAGAACATGCGATTCTGGTCTCTCTGTTTGTGTATCTGTATATATATATACAATAATTATATATGCTCTGTATACTTATCGTGAATCTTCCGCACAATGTAACCAGGACAGGCGGTTTGAAGCATAGTGGATCCCTTTCGCGAGTCCCGCAACTCACGGCCAGTCGCGGCCAGTTATGAGCATAGAATCCAGAGACCTGAGCCGATCTGGAGCCCCTGCATGTATGTCAATGACACTGTTCAAACACTGATAAGAGTTCAAGTTGCAGTGGTAATAAGTTTTACTTGCCGTCAGGTATTGAGAGCAGCTTGGAGTCCTGCATGTTTTTTCCGCTTTCGGGTTGAGGCTGGGACCATGAGAGGCGTGCGGGTTAACAGATCCGACGGCTCAGAGCATAGATCTCTGAGTCGACGAGGGTTCTGGCAACCCTAAACCCTAAACCCAACCTTACCTCATTCTTTGGCCTCGCATGATGGCAGCCTGCCAGTCGAAGCGCACCGCCTCCATCATTGCCAGCTCCACATGCTGCACGTGGGAGGTGGCCTCCGTCGCTGAGCGATCGACTTTGTTGGAGCTCTGAGTGACATGGGTGGGGCTCTCTAGACTGCAGGGATATCGTTGAGATATCCGGTCGGTGTTTGTGAGCATGTGTGCTTCGGGTTCTGTTCAGATTTAAGGTAACGTATTGAACGGGTGGAATGTAACATGCACGTTTCCGCAGCTTGTTCTGTTTGCTGGATGTCCACCATATGTGCAAACCTCATGAAGGCTCACTTGTAGAAAGAACGGCACAAGCTAGCATCCTGCCTAGTACAACTTAGTTCTGACCTCACAGTTTCAGCTGCATGGCAGTCTCTTCCTGTGAAAGGTTTGCCTGATAGGTTGTACAATGGTTCTTCACGCAAACTCTCGCCTGATAGATGCAAAACACACACCGTAGATACGCCCTGCAAAGAGGATCAGGTGCTTGAAGGTCCTGTACCTTGACAGCACTAAGAAGGAGGGAAGGCGAACACAAGCATGCAGTAACAGCACGTGCTGAGCATGGCGACATGGCTGCACAGGCCGGGAACTCAGCCACCTCGCAGTGCTGTGCCCCAAAGTGTCCAAAAGCAGAGAGAAGCAAAAGCCGGCCACATCGGTTTTGCTACATATCAAGTCGTCGCGGTGTGTGTATACGAGTTGTTTTCCTGATCAGCCATGAAACGACGCGCAGTTTGCCTCTCCGACCTAAGGCCAGGGAAGGCGTATGCGGAGAGCAACGCCGAAGGCACATGCTCGCACTGAAAAATGACACGGCACGGTTCTGCGACGCCAAGCGAGGAATCTGGACGCCAGGGGGTTGTGGGCTCTGCTGTTGGCATGGAGCGGTCTGGGGAGGCTCCTCTTGGGCAACTTTCTGGGGAGACGATGCCAAGGCGCCGGCAGTGCTCCTTTCCGCTGGGGTTTGAACTTTTTGCGCATTCAACTGTATGACAAGGGCCTTGGGGTTCTTCTTGGATGTGCCGTTCAGGGCCCGTGCACTGACCGCCCGTCTCAGGGTCTACAGTATCTATAGCTGACATACTATAACATCTGAATTGGACCGCAGGCGGCCGTGGGTCTTCCGACTGGTGCAGGCGCTCCGATGCAGGCCTTGGGCAAACGTCATTGCTATTTTTACTGTTACTATTATACTATTAAGTTATACTGTTAAATTATACTATTACTATTAGACTATTACTACTATTAGTATTGCTAGAATCACTATGTTTTAGGAACCATAGAGCTCTTTAAAGGAGCCTTTTCGTATCATTTAAAGGAACCCGTTTTGTAAGCCTTGGAGGAACCCTTAGAATCACTACTCAGTGGTATTAGGTTTAGATTTTGAAGTCCCTAAACCCTAAACCCTAAACCGTGCCATTAATTGTCAAGTAGTAAAGACATTGCTATTACAACCGAGTAGCTGCTGGGAACCTTTGCCTATAACCTTTTGGGGTTTATATAGGAAAACTTTTTTTGGGCTAGGATACGCAGCCCCCTAAGACTATCACTGCTCAGTAGTATTGTTGGTATTACGAGTAGTATCGGTATTCTTGTGACTTTTAGTACGATTACCATTAGTACAACTAGTAGTATTGGTAGTAATTAGTGGGACTTATTCGTATTACTGTTGCGCTGACCGGAATAGAGTCATTTGGTGGCTGTTGCGCCTTATGTTCATTATAGTGACCTAGTGCGAAGACTTGCAAACTCTGAAACAGCCCTTGCAAGACGTCTTCTGTAGTCATGACAAGCAAACTCCGAAACTCCCGAGTCCGGACAAATGCGAAGAAACTAGTGTCTGCTGTGGGAAACCAAGAAGCATGCCTGATTCTGTCGGACAATACCTCAGCATTTCTCAAGCATACCTAAGGCCATTCTTGGACCCAGCCTGAATCCTACACCACCCTCCTGAACGCTGAACCTAAAACAGAACCCTCCCATGAGACCACTAGAATCTTCGTGACTCACCTTCGCCGCAGGTCGTCATGGCGCGCACCGAGGGTCAGGTCGGGGCCCCTGAAGTGCCACGGAAGCTTTTCAATACAATACATAATCTATAGAACATATGATAATATATATTATGTATAAGAATATTTTGGGTTCAGGGCCATGGATTTAAGGGCTTAGGGGCTGTAGTTGTAGTCCTTTGCTGGCGCCTCATGCTGCCTCCATGAAGGGCAGCCAGTGAAAGTCGAGAGCAGAGAATGGATAGTCATAAGTGGGGTTATAAGTAGGATTACTAGAGTTGTAACCCATACTAGGGGACTTACAACGCTACTTACAACTACCCGTGTCTGTGACTCCCATCGGTCCGGGGAGGTCTTCCGGGAGCGCGTCGGCTTCGTTGTGCTTTGCATCATCGGCGCCTACTGCTCTATGAGGCCGCGACATAAACGGAAATTTTCGGGTCCCGACCATCCGCATCCTACATAGTATAGACAAAATTAAACCCTAAACCGTCACACAAAATAGGACCCCTTTATAAGATGTTCCTCGTTGTTTCCTGTCAGAGGATTCTCGTGGAGCTGCGCTACATCCTGGAGCCCTTCCTTTGGGCATTGTTCCTCGTCATGGCCCGGCACCCATGGAGTGGTCTCTGGGGTTTAGGTTGGGGTTCAGGGTGTAGGCACACGGGATTCGGTAATAAGGGTTACGGGTGTAGGGTACGTATTGGGGGTTTGGCTTTGGGGTTCCCAAGAGTCTGTGAGGCTCGTCAACCAGGGACTTCGAGTTCGGAATCCCACAAGCTCGATTCTTGTCTTTATAAAGTACAGGGCTTCTCTTCCCTGACACCAAGGACTTTAGGCTCGAGGCTTCGTGGTACGGTGTGCTGTTTTGTTCGCATCACTTTCTTATGAGTGCCATGCTGATTGTAATGACGAGTGTTTTCGTTGGACCCCGTCGCCCGTGGTGAAACATCCTAGGATTCGCGAGGTCAATGGGTACGGATGCGGCAGTTGTTTAGACCCCAACAACCCTGAACTCCGAAACCCTAGGCCCTAGATAAACCCGAACCTCGGAAGCCCCAACTAAAGTGGGCAGGCCTGGAAGCCTGTCGTGGACGGCATCGAGCTACGTCTGGAGCTGATGCCAGGGCCTTGGCTCTTGTCACAGGCGACGACGACGGACATGGGCTTTATGGTTCATGTATCGGGGGTTCTTGTACTGTGTATTCCAGGGGGTTTGGTAGGCCACACCTCGTTCCCAATATGTGGCAGTGCGTGAGACATGGTCGTAGTGGCAACCCTGCTTTCGGTACTGCTCTGCCCTTCTATGCCCCTCGTATAGATAGTACACTATATCATATTCGATCATACTACATCATATTGCATTATTTCCTAGTTTTCTATCATATCGTAAGTTAGGTTAAATGTTATTTAACATTTCACATTTTATTTATCTTATACTTGATATGTTCAGTTGCAGATTACTTATAATATTATATCTTATATCGTATATTATATTCTATATGCTTATAGGACAGTATGTTACATCATGTTGCAACCAAGGCTAACCGTGGCATTTCCGGGCCTGGGGAAAGCCGACCTGCCAGGGCCCCCAGCTCTCAGCTCCGAGGGCACTTTAGTTACATGTCTCGTACACTGTCACAGAACTCGTGCCCATGTTGCTCCTCTGCACGCCCTATGTAGTTATACAAAAGCCGTTTAAGAAGTACACATGAATGAACGAATGCGTGAATGAATGACATGACATGAATTTATGAATGCATGCATGCATTTTCGTGTTGCTCTGTGGCACTTGACAGACCCGCTCTGCCTCGCAATGTTGCTACTGCCCCCTCCGGTTGCTTTAGGAGCCTAAATAATTACCAATATTATTCCTGCTCCCTTATTTTAAGTATACTATAATAGAGCCCCCAAAGCCCTTTCTACTTATTAACGCTTCACGTCACCTGCAACCTGAGGCCCAAGTCCGTTCGGTTGCCGTGCACCAAAGGGCACGACTCGGAGGACGAGTTGGATGGCATCGATGGACAGGGCCTGAGCTTTCTCCGCAGCCTAGCCCCATATACATAGACTATGTGTATATACATGTATATGTATATATATATATATAGTATAGTCTTATATTGTTCATACTATTTTATGTTATATGGTGTCATGTTATAACTTCTCCTGAGCAAAGTCCCGTGCAATCTGACACTGCTTGTGCCACGCAGGTGGCATGGGGCATGTGCTCTTGGCAAAGACCATTGTAGGCATCTCTTCACCACTGCAGTGTTTTTCGTATCCCCGAAGCTCGACATGTTTGAGGATTTTGAAGCCATGTACATGATATTAAGAAAACCAGTAACCTATCCAAGCCTTGTGAACTCCTGAGTGGTTCATGCACCGTAGTGCACAAGTCCAAGTATCGACTCATGTGGGCAGCTACTGCAGTGCAGAACCCAGAAGCTCAAGATAGCTCAAGTATCCTTAGATAGGCACCCCACAGTGAAGTCTTTTCAAGGAGTAGTCTGGGCTCCAGGTGAACTCGATTCCATGATCGAGCGCGGCAGCGAGCGAAGCGAGAGCTCGCCCATGTTGCCGGAGGTCTGCTGGAATCGAAGTTTGATTATGCTGTGTGTTTTCCGCCTGTGGGATAATGCAGTCTCTGCGGAATGCTGGGCTTCCGGAATCTATGGGATGCATTCTGCCTATCCCCAACCTGTGCACAAGAAGCACAGTCTTTCGGTTGGTCAGCACTTTGAAGCACTGCCGCTACGTTTTTTTGCTGTATCTCTCATCCTTATCTTCTCTCGTAACGCCTCAGCAGAGCGGAATCAGCGCTAGATTCACTAGATATCAGCGTGGATACTGTAATCTGTTGTATCCATCAGCAGCTACATGCTGATGTGGAGAATCGACGTGTTCTGTCCGATTCCGGCTTTCCGAAGTGACGAGTTCTTTCATCTCCGACCCCCTGGCGAAATGAGGTGTGGCTCGTTTTCCAGGTCTCAGGTCTCATAGACGTGTTGCGACTTTCAGGTTCGAGGGTCATATTGGAACTCGGGCAGGCTTTGGCACTGTGCAGCTGCCCAAACCCCCCCCAAGCACCAAGTGCCCAGTCCAACTTATCAGAAGAAGGTCCTTCCAGACGATGCTCGAGACAAGCGCGGCACTCGTGAGAGTTCCCTTGGCTGCAACACTTAATCATTTGTCATGTATTTTTGCGTTTCGCAAAACAGTGACGTCTGGGAACCATGTCATGCACGTGCCGCCGGCAGCGAGTCGGCCGGACAGACGGATACAGACGGATGCTTCAGAGCTTCGTCAAGAGCCCTGAGGCTGCCAGGATGTGGATGAGGAAGACTGGGAGGTTTCAACTACAGATGGAGGTGCCATGCCCGCAAGAACTTAAGGTGGCCGTCCGACTGAGCTAGCATCGATGTGAGTGCAAGTCGCTGTTGGCTTTAAGTTGTATCGTTGAGGGGTCATCGAGAAGGGCAACCCACAGCAATAATCATCGAATACCCCCTCACCCCAGCCACCCAGTAACTGAAACTTCGAAAGGCCCAAGCCCTAAACATCCGTAAGTCCTAAACAGCCCCACGGCCTTTCGTAAGCAGGATTGCAGACGGAGAATGGGCGTTCCAAGCTTCTGATTCTTAAAACCGAACCGAACCCGAGCTTTGACCTCCTCCAGTCTAAGCCCTCCGCATCCTCGGTCCTCAGGCCGTCCGTCTTTCCGCCGGGCCCTGGCCCGCAGCTTGGCCGTACTGCCCGGGACCCTGGGACGGGGCATCTGAGATGATAGACAGCGAGGCTACCGAGAGACTCAGTCGGACTAAACGTCTGTAATACTATGTAACAATATAACACGCGGAAAATGTCGACGCATCAGCTTGAAATGAATAGAATAAAGTATGCAACATGTGTGCGCGTGTGTAGACTGTGCATACATTCATCAGTTTGTCATGGTTCGAAGTATGCAGGCAGAGTGTTTGGCTCTACTTAAACCTGTGCCGCTTAGATTGGTTCAAAATTCCTTCGTTGTGCATTTCGCATGCCACAGGGCCATCTCAGATCTTTCCAAGTCCGGCAGAGCACGGGCAGTCAAGAAGGCATGCATGCATGATCTTACAAGACACCGCTTTGGCGCAAGAACTATTCGCCCGCATCGCCCCCTTTGTGTATATATATATACACATAGATATAATATACATACATATCAAGTGTAGGTGTATGGTGCTGCACGGCATGTCGATTCCTGAGATCTCCCCGATCTAGAAAACAACTTTCAGGTCCGCATTCCAGTTCTTGCAAGCTTCCCAAGAAGCCGTGTGGATGAGTGTTTGAGCCGATCTCCTCAAGCTATCTGCTGTTGCTTGCAGCAACTTGACGGAACCAAAGCAGTTCCTTGCGAGGAGTGGCAACGCTCGTAGGACCGGGAAGCCAAAAGGACCAACATCATTCTTGGGGTTCCTCATTATAGCTGTACTGTACGGGAGCACAAAACCCTAGTCTAATTATTCAGGCCCCTACACTATAAGTAAACCACTTCAACTGCGCTCTGACGAGGGCCACCTGCCTGTAGCTCGTAATGAAGTATTCAGCTAAATGATGTCGTGCCCTGTTAGCCATACGCAGGAAGAAGTACATGCACGTAAACTGTTAGACTGTGGTGCCTGGGTTTCCTTTTTGCTTTAAATCTATCGCCACGAAACTCATGATTACCGCTAGCCCTCGTGTCTGCATTCGGATCCACTTGCAGCTTATGGTCGTTTGCCCCGCTGCGAAGTGATGCTCCACGATGCCAGGCTGCGAGGGCAGCAACGTTACACACAGTTGACTTCGTCTAGGAGACGAGGCTGAAATCATATATATATATATACACATATGTTGTAAGTCAATAGTATATATATATATATATGTATGTATATATATCCTATTATATACAATATGCTATATATTATATGCTATATATTATACTCTCTCTATATATATATATATATAAGTATATCATCTACTCCTACAGCGCTGATGCCGCGTAGGGTTTCTCGGAGGCCCGCTCGCTGCGCCCACGCCCGAGCGGCTTCCGGAGACGCGGCGCTTGGGGCAAGGCCTTTATCTCGCTCCGCTGAAGGCGCCGCGGGGGTGGGAGGTGTTTGGAGTGGTGTCTAACTACGTAGACCTTGGGTGTTCAGGACGCGTGCGACAGAGAAAGGACTCGACTCTTCGACACGACGTGATTCCCTCGTGACATGTTCTCTACGAACAAAGGCGTATTGATTATTGTGGCCATCCCATACAAGCCAATGGAACACCAAGTTCAACATTGGGCACAGTGCTAAGCAGACGAGCGGCATGAGCAACACCAGTGCCGAATGATCTACAAGCACTTACTCCAAGAACCAATGCTCCTATACCAGACCCTGTAACACCCCTTTAGAACCCTTGGAGGAGCTTCCAGGATGCGCCTTCTTCCCTCGGCATCACTATGCCACCGTCGCCCTCTCCTCCGGTGATGCCTTCTTCCTGTTGGGGGGCAGCATCTCTGCTTTGTCTTTGGGAGGTATGTGGCATGAAAGCCAAGCGAAGATTCCGAGGAGGATCGCAGTGACTGCAGATTACTGCGCTGGTGTATGGACGGGTCGTGACATTCATGCGTACAAGTGCATGTAGGCAGACAAGCATGTCTGCATGTATGCCTCTATGACTGTATGCATCTATCTCTCTGTTTGTTTGTCTGTCTTTCTGTCTTTGTGCATGGATGGAAGGAAGGAAGGAAGGTATGGACATGTTGTAATGTCCTGTGTTCGCATGCATGCATGCATGCATGCATGCATATATGTACGTAGCATGTGAATGCACGGGTATGTTGTAGGTCATCAGTCAGGTATTTGTGCGTCCAGAATCATATGACACACACGGAGAGAGAATATTTCTATGTTTTACTTCACGTGTATGCTTGGTTTTTCCTGTGCGGATTCCAGTTGCTGAGGGCTGTAGTTTGCGAAAAGCGCAGCACCAGCCGAGGGTCGCCTTGTAACTTCTTCGCCCCACAACAGTCGGGGTCGCTGACGCGCGCGGTGTAGGGGGATTACCCTCCTCCACCATAGCCCTGGCGAAAGAAAGAGAGGTTTGCCATCGTTTACCCTTCTCGTGTGCGCGCACAACATAGCAGCCAGCTGGCCCCTCAGCTCTCAGGCCAAGCACTTGACAGAGCCCAGCGCGCTTCACAGGGATTCGCCAAGTGTCAGTGGACTATCATGGTAGACTGGTGTTCTAGACTCCACCAGCTGCTATGCAGGAAACGTAGGCTCTGACACGGTATATCCCCTATTCGGGATTCTGTATCCACGGTGTGACGACCCAAAGGGGACACTAGCACGGATAAGTTTTTGCCACGTCCCCGGTGGAAGTGTGGACGTAACACATCGACTTCAGAGACGGACTTTTCGAGTGCCTGCGAATGCAGGGAGCGTGGCAACCCCACTCCGCACACCTGCGGCACGCAAGCAAGAGAGGAAGCGGTCCGACCTGCAGCATTTGAAACGGAGAGAGGGCTAGAGCACTTCAGTGCACATTTGTGATCTTGTGTGAGGTAATGGCCGCATACATCTCAACGACATCTGGTTCGCACGGCTTTGCAACATCGGCAGCTTTTCAGCAAGTGCCGAGGGTCTAGCGCTTTTGCGCACTCGTACATCCGTCGTGCGAATTTGCTGGTGCTGATGGCACCATACCCCAAGCCCAAGTGCTCTTGTACCTGCATTCAGTGGTTTACCTGGCTCGTCGACGCCAGCAGCTTGAAAACGCTGGAACCTTTAAAACCAACATCCGCCCTCAGCTCAAAGGCGGACAACCTGACTGGGCCTGGTCGGAAGTTTCAGAGCATCAAGACGGCCGCCGCGACCCGCTGGCGCCTTTTACAGCATGGAGTGAACAGTTGAAGGTTTCGTGTGTTCGGGTGGTTAGGGTGCAGGCTTGGGGTCTGGAGGGCTGGGTGGCTGGAGGTTTGGATTGTTCGGCATTCGGCGGTCGCTGTATGCGCCAAGATGAACATGAGCCTGTTGAAATCGTGTTTGCTTGCGCTGTTGAATTATGCTCAAGCGCAAGTCGTGGACTTTCAGGAAATGCGGCACCCTACTACGGACCCGAATACTAGGACCTTGACTCTAAAGAACGCTAGGCAGGAATCCTAAAATCTTTCTGTAAATTTCCACGACGCTTTCGGTCCCTCCATCGAGGCCAGCGCAAGCTCTAGGCCTCCAGGCCAGCCTTGGCTTTGCAATTACCTGCAAACTATAATCTATCATATGATATAACGCACTATAATCAACCATAATGTACTATGATATACTATGATATAATCTGCGAAGTATCGGAAGTTTGTGCCAACTCTGCTCAAGTTCTGCAAGCCTGTAAGCCCTGAACCAGTGTTGAAGGATCGTAGTTGTTTGCTTTTTCTTCCATGCGGTCCATGTCCTCCACCCAGCTCTGCCTGTCCAGCATGTTGTTGAAGCTTGAACTAAGCGTATTGCTGAGGGCCGCTCAAAAAAGCAACAACAGCTCTCGCACCATCCCCCCATCCCGAAATTCTGTGCGGTACGAAGTGCAGCGCAGTCGTATATTGTTGTCCCAAGGATGGGCAGCTGATGCTATCGAAGTTCCCCGGCCGGTCGCGTTTTGCAGCTGCAGGCGTCCTGAACGCGAAAGGTGGGACTGCCAGGGCGCTTTACGCCGCGAGTTCGCAAGCAGTGAGACCCGCAGCAGCACACGCACATCTCTCAAAGCCGTGCGACACCAAGCCGGAGCCTTCGTGAAAGTGAGAGATCCACCCAGGTGACTGGCGGCCAGGGTGCTTTCTGCCCAGAGGACTGCAAAAATGTGTTTCACCTCCCGCGGCTACTGCATGTAGGCTATACTGTACTCATGCAGACTAGCTTTGGACATGTCTGTCTCAATGGAGGGCCGCGCATTATTATAAAGTGGATCTGATTGAGGGGATGGGCATTGCTTATGAAATTTTGTAAACTACAGATTCCCCAGTAGTACCCTTTTGCACTTTTTCATCATTTTGGATTCCCTTATCAAAACCATGTAGTAGGAAAACGGGTGCCCTGGTTATGAAGGGGCTACTCAGGAACCCCGATGCTTCTTTCGAGCCGTAGGGATGCTCATGGAGGAGGAGCTGAACTGTTGTTACATGCACGACCGGCGTACTGTATGTGCATGCAAGCTACCGAATGTGCCAGAACACTCTCGACGACCTGTGCCCTCCATTTGGTCTTAAATCAACCAGCGTCTTCATCTAGCCTAATTTATTAATGCTAATGCTGTGTCACTACCTCCGTCTAGGTCTTGTATGTCTTGTATTGCCTGAACGTGCCTGAAGGATTTCTGGGCCTCTGAGGACGCTGGTCGTACTTGGCGACTCGCCTTAAGTCAAACCCTCCATGAAGACTTGGAATTGCTGGCTGTTGGCTCGACTCCGTGGATTCTTTGGGTCTTGCCCAAGTAATTGGAGAATCGGGGTAGCTGACCTGCATTTGTTGTCTCGCCCATGCTTCTCATTCGGTATAAATGTGGTTAAGGGTGACTGGAGCTCTACACAAGTTCCCAAGCCAGAAATTACCTCAGCTCCATGTCGGTTGAAAGCATCCCCACCGTTTCATGAAAGCTTTCATCATGCTTCCCATTTTTGCCGTGCGGAGGTATTGCATGTGCCGTCGGGTTCCATGGGGCGGGCGGCTGGAGCCAGGAACTGCCGTGTCACGCTGGGCTTCGATTCTGAATGTGTTGTTACAGCGGGGCTTTGCACTGCGGTCGGATCAAACCTTGCTTTCATTTCTATCTTAAGATGACGTATTCGGAATCTGGAAGCAGTAGCGCAAGGGCAGGATGTTCCTTGATGCCTACAAATTATTGCATCCAATGCCGTGGCAACAATCTCAGGGAACTGTCAGTGCTTCTATGAAGCTGTGCTGCAAGCGTTGCCTTTCCACATCCATGCCCAGCTCTGTCAAGCATACGGCTCGAATTCCTTGTGAGAACAAAGCCTTCGGAGCATCTGACTGATTTGAGTTCGGAGATGAAATGCCTCTCAGGATATGAGTTCGCTGAACCTATGATCCCAGGTCGATGCTTACCAAGCCTTTCTCATGCTTGTTGATTTCCTGCACAGACCTCTGAAGTGAGGACTGAGTGTGGTCCCGACAAAGTACGAGCAAGTGGTGGTACTGGGAGGCAGGGAGGCACCTGCCTGATGCCCTGGTACTCTGGGGTTCATGCACGCCAAGTCCAAGCCGTAGCTCAGGAAGCCTTCCAGTCCGAGTCCAAGCATCGGCTCAAGCTGCGAACAATCTATTTGCTAGCAGCTAGCATGGGTGCCAGTCGTATTTCGACCGCCACCGGGCGGCGTGGCCGGAGGCATCGGGGGCTTCGGCAGGGAGCTTGGCACATCCACAGCTTTGCCGGAGACCTTGCGTTCACCTTGTGAAAGCCAGCTCTTGTGCCACGAGCTTGGCTTGCAACTACTGCCACGAAGGGCATGACAAAAAACACATAGCAACTCCGGACAAGTGCCAGAGGCAGCTCCTTCAAACCATGCGCGAGGAGGATGTTCGCACCCTCTTGCGTGCACCCCCACATCCTATGCAGGCTTCAACAGCTAGAGTTAGAGCTCACGGAGCCAGCGGCCGATCTCTTGAAGCTCCTGGATCAGGATTAGGGACCGAAGTGACAAGAACCCTTGTTGACATCTCCCGCATTGTGATTAGATTGATTAGAGATGTTAGCTTACAGTTGGATGTTCAAGCGCGTTTTGGGGTCCCGGCAGGAGATCCACTCGGAGGTGCAGGGGGCCTTCAGAGAAGTGGGAAATTTTCGCCTCCGACAGCTCAAGCGGGTTCTAGCACGTATGCCTCTGCAACCACTCGCACCTCAGAGGCAGCAAGGCAGCCACAAGCCGGATAATCGTCATACCAGTGGTAACACACGGGCAATGGAGTCATACAGCGACGATTAGTTTTGAACAATCATATGAATGACTACATGTATTTATGCCTTCAGAGCCAAGGTCAAGCTCTTTCCATCTCAGTCTCCCTTGGGAGTCGAGGCGCAGCTGGATCTCTTGAGGCTTGAGATGTGCCGCATACAAGCAGTCAAAAAGGGGGCTGTGCTGCAACTCTAGGACCGTAGTAGTAGTAGTAGTAGTAGCGAAAAGTCATCATAGGTCAAGGTCCTCTTCTTTAGGTCCTTCCAGCTTGGCGTCCGACTGGTGACCAGTCGACGTTGAGTTTCGACCAGCATATAGGAAGCCTCCGACCGGACTGGACGGTCTCTGTCCAGCTCTGGCGCGGTAGAGGGAGCTATTTCGCTCGTTTCTTCGGCCTCTTGCATCTAAACTTATCTGGCTTCACTCAGTTTCTTGTAAACGAATATAGACGATGTAGAGGTCGCGAGACTGCCGTAGTCGCCGGTGTGTTTGGCAACATGTTGCCGCTCAGTTTACTTTTGAAGGTAGACTCTGCCGTGTCTCGGTCTGAGAGCAAGGCTTGCCAAGGCTGTCGTGGCTGTCAAATGACGATGGGAAGCCCTGGTAAAGACTCTCGGCGCGGCATGGAGTGGAGGTTTGTGATCGACCTCTGTCAACAGTCCATGGATAGAGTCAAGATGCAAATATCTCAGTCTCTCAGTTTGACGATTGCATTGCCTGTGTTGAATTCGGGCATCAGGGAGATGACTGTACGTCCGGCTGTTGGAATCTTACGAACGTCGGAAGTCCCCCATAATGCAATGCGTGGCCTTTGTTCCAACTTGGCTCCTCATTCCAGTACTCACTTGTTCAGACAGGACGCTCAAACGCAGCCCAAGTTGGGTGCAATACCCTACTCGGTCCCGTCCTGTCCCCTTGCCTCGCTTGGAAGATCAGGAACTGAGTCAGTAGGGTAGCTACGGTTCCAAGATGTTGCAAGTATCACAGTGGTTTGCACCGTTTTGCGCATCTGCAACCTTCCTCCTAAGTTCCCAGATCCTCCAAGCATCCTTGCTGTATGCAGGAGACACTCCTGAGGGTGCTAGACATGCCTAGCTGGAGAGCCGTAAAGGAGATCGTACTTGCTTCTTTCGGCGGTTGCAGAACGTCAACTGTAATCCTTTCTCTTTAGGAAGTGCTGTTTGTCAGGTGCCTCCAGCAGCGGCTTATGGCGCTCACTGGCCTCGCGACTTGTACAGAAGCATTTAAAGTTGCGTATGCCAGATCGTACCCAAGATCCCCAAAGTGCTGCAATCAGTTTTTTCTGAAAGAAACACGATGCTTGCACACCTTTGGCCTTCCGTCTCTATTCGCAGTGCATGGCAGCTTTTCCCAGCAACTTCGATACTGGTGAACAGCGGCAGGCATCGTCCCTGGAGTTGGACTTCGTGTTGAACGAGATCTCTGGATTTCTGCAGACGCAGGCTCTACCTGGAACAGCGTTATCACGCCCGACCCTCGGGCGCAAAAATACCATACATGCGAAAGTCTCATGTTTCCCGACTCAAAATCCGTTGGCTTACTGCGGGGGCAAGTGCCGTCATTGTAGACCCGGGCTTCCTTTGAAGAGCTTCGCCTTACAACCTTACAAGTAAGGGCAAGCCCAATCCAGAACAAGCTCCGAATTTTTTTCCTCCAGCTGTCGCAGATGAAAGGAGTGGGAGCCGCGAAGTGCACCGCTACCTGGAATGAAGTGCGACATCCCAAAAAACTGTGTGACCCGCGCAGGGTCTTTGGAGTAGACACGTGTACTATGCAATGCATACTGACACCACGCTTGCCGCCGCTGCTGCTGGTGCTACTGGTGCTACTGTCACTACTACTACTGCTACTACTACTGCTACTACTACTACTGCTGCTGCTTCTGCTACTACGACTACACTACTACTCCTGCTGCTGCTGCTGCTACTACTACTACTACTACTTCTACTTCTACTGTTCCTACTCCTGCTCCTGCTCCTGCTCGTACTCCTACTCCTACTCCTCGTCCTCCTGCTACTGCTACTGCTACTGCTGCCACTGCTACTACTTTGGCTGCTGCTACTACTGCTACTAGTACGAGTACCAGTACTTGTACTAGTACTAGCACGAGTACTGCTTCTACCACTACTGCTACTAGGCGAGTACAACTGCGACTACGAGTACGATTGGCAGCGGCTACGACTACGATTTGTGCCATGACGGTGACGGCGACGACGACTGCGAGATCGATGACGAGCACTGCCACCACCACTGCCACCCACAACCACCTGCTAGTGCTGCTGTTAGCCCCACTAGCAGCAAGAGCTGTCTTCGTTTCACGCGGTAAGAACCGCAAGACTAATGCCGTTCCCATCAAACAAGCCACGAGTAAACATTGAGTGACTGTATAAACAGTGCGATCAGCAACACTAGTAACAGTCAACCAGCCACTAAGCCCGTACGCACAACGACAAGGCTAGTGATGATACAAGTATGCTTACACTGTAAACCATGGCAGGAACAGCCACCTTTACGTAGCTCGAATCGAAGGTTGCTGGCCTTTCCGCCTCCAGGGAGGGCTGGTCGCTCGCTGCTGGTGTTGGGTGGTGCGCGCCTGGCCGAGGCAACGACGGCTGATGGAGGGGTGGCGGGATTTATGGATGGATTGTGTGTGTGTGTGTGTATTTGGGGCTCTGATTCCATTCTTCGCAGAGGTCGCACGTCTATTTTGGGAAAGTCGCCATGAAATGAGGCTGATGCATAAGACAGGGCTGGGATGGCATGAAGCAGACGTTGTGGAAAGGGAGACTTTCGCACGTTGCCCCTCGGCCTTGCAGATGGCATGCCATGGTTTGGAAAATCTCGTGCAAAGCGTCAAAAATGCTGCACTGATTCGTGCATTTCTGTTGTTTTGTGTTTTGTGTTTGCGCGTCTGAGCTCCTGCATGCCAGCAGAGATACTGAAGACGACAGATGGATGCAGGCACTGATAGACGTGCCTTGTCAGGTCTTTGGTATCTGCTGCCCATACTTGTTGCCAACAACTCGTGTCAGCCACAAGCTTCACTTTGGCCACCAGGACGCCGCAGGGGATCGAGCTCATGCCGGTGGAAGCCGTTTCTTGGACGATGCCTGGGAGGCGGGGAGGGATTCAGGGTTGACATGGCTTGAGCACTTGCAGACGCACTCAACTGCAGTCAGTATCCGGGCCATTTGCCTTGACAGGTTCGCTTAGACTTCATCGAGAGCATCTTCGGCCGTGAGGAAAGTAAGCAGGTTTTCATCGCGACCACCGCATTTCCAAACTTCCAAGGCCTTCTCACGCCTTGCCTTGCATGTTTCCCTATCTTGTTCTTAAGTCTTGGCTAGTCTGACGAGATCGAAACTTAGACGGGCTTCGTTTCCTGGGAGCCTCGCCTGCAGCTCAGGCACATTGCAGGCACGGGAACTCGCAACATCAGAAGCTCCAGAAGGTCGGGGAAGAAGCTCAGATTGTCAAGATTTTCAGTCTCAGAATCGTCATCATTCCATTCATAAAATGGTTGTGTCAATGCTTGATTGTGCTTGCGCTTATTACTTCATCTACAGTTATTGTGATTGTCATCATCGTGATACTCTGAGCCCTTGCTTGCGGTAGCTACTCTTCTCATTGTGAGTTTGCGTTGTCACTGCGATAGATATCAGCACATTTGCCAGTGTCAGTTCGGTTGCTCCATGCAGACAGAATCCATAAACCCTGAGCCCCTGAGCCGACTGAGGCGATGAAAATGGCTTTGACAGCCACATGGCCGCGTTTGATGCGTCGGCATCGCTGTCAACTGCAGCGGGTGCTTCGCCTGCGCTTGGCTTTAAATGGATGGAGGAGTTGTACTAATTGTTCCTGTCGTTGTCGTTGTCTTGGTTGGTTGTGGCTGTTGCTGCTGTTGCCGTTGCCTTTGCTGTTGCTGCTGCTGCATCCGAGAGTACATCGAGAGTACACACACACACAGAGCTACTTGTTGAAGTGCACATGTGAGTAATTGTAGGCATCATCCTCTGACGGTCCTCTGAGACCAGCAGGACAAGTAGTGCCTGGTATGTATGACACACTAATCAGTCTTCCAAAGTACATAGGTGTAAGTACACTTAGAGTCAGAGTCCTGACACCCGCAACGCACTCGCAATTCTGTCAACCATTGTAAGGTTGGCCTTCGTAGAGCTCCCAGGAGAAGCCAATATCAGCATGGCCAAGGGCAGAAGCACCACCAAGAAGGCCAATAAAAACACGTGTGTCACTCCTGGAACGGAGCAAGGGGCCAAGCGTGCATCAACGGCAGGTCTGACTGGCTCTGCAGTGTGTCCTCATGTCTTGCAGGACTCACATTTCACATCAAAACAGTCGATCAAGCCGCTTCATCATGAGTCCTAAGTCTACAGTGTCGCCACAGGTAGGCAGCTGTCTCACAGACCCTATGCATTTCAACAGTTTACAGGGCAAACATCGCCTCAAGCAGCAGCAATTTGCTCAAGAGGGTCTTGCCGTAAACCTACTAGACCCACCACCCTAGACCCAAAGCCCGAACGGCTGAAATCCAAGCTTCAATCGCAAAACCCCAAACCCTGCAGCCTAAGAACACCGACGCCAAGCGCATCAGCGCTTGATTTTCAGGCGAGGTGTGGCCTCGGCCTGGTGGGGCCCTCATGCTCCGATGCGGCATCGAGGTTGCAACATTGAGGTTTCCGCTCAGGTGCCCTTAGGCCTTAGGTTTGCGGTACCCTAATCCCTAAACCCTAACGTTTGAGGTGCAAGAGCTCTCGGTCGGCGTGCTACACCGAAGCGAACCCTCACACGGTCATGACTGCTTTGTCGTATGAGGAACTCCGGTGCTTCGGGGCATGCTGAACCCGATTGACACCATCGTCCAAGCCGTCCTGTTGTTTCCGCTCCTGTTCTCGTAAGTCTCGCTGGTGTCGCTAGATAGATAGCTAGTCCAGCAATTTCTGCCTTCAACTTACATCTTGAGCCTGCAACCTTGGACTATAAGGTGGTGTCGGTGGTGTTTAGCTTCATTTCTGCGGAGCAGAAAATCCCTCGAAATGAGACCCTAATAACGTACCCCGAAGTCATAATGACACCGTGAACTCAATGCCCTAAAGCCTCAAACCCTACGCCGAAGCCCCCAAACGCCGAGGACAGGTGTATCTGGCACCTCTTACTGCGCCCCATGCCTGGGCTCCCTCTGCGCAGCTACGCGAGGGCTGCAGCCTAAGAAGTTGATTGGTTTGGGGTTTAAGGTTTGTGTACATTGATTGATCACTACTGTGAACAAACCATCGATCGAAAAGATAAGATGTTCTGTGACTGTCGACATACATACGCATATACTATACGTATATAATTACTTAATGCTTTCACATACACAGCTTTTGTTTTTGTGTATATATCAGGACTCCATAGCGTGCATAAGTCTGCATTACATCTGTTTGTGAGACACTTGGGCTGTGGTGGTTGGAGGTCAGTGGTTGCGACCTCGGGATGCAATATGTTGCTTGCGAAGTCATCGGGCCAGTACAGCAAAGCAGTAGTTTCGGAATTTGCAGCAAGAAAGACAGCAGAAGCAACGATAATGACGATAGTGGGTGATCAGCCTCCTGAAGTTGTGGTGTCCGGAATACGATCAGCTCGAAGGGTCCGGACAAGAATTCCGAACATCTACACGAAGCTTTGGTCTTGTCTTGTCTGAAAGTAGTAGCAGGAGTAGTGGTGGTAGTAGTAGTAGTAGTAGTTGTAGTAGTAGTACGACTACTACTACTACTGCTACTAGTACTAGTACAAGTACTAGTAGCAGTAGTAGTAGTAGTAGTAGTCGTGGTGGTGTTGGTGGTGGTGGTGGTGGTGGGAGTCGTAGTGGTAGTGGTAGTGACTGGCAGTGGTAGCATCAGCCGCAGCAGTAGCAGTGGCAGTGGCTACTACCATACGACTACCGCCACTCCACTACCAGCACATCCACGCCCGCCACGGCCACCGCCACCATGCCCATTGCCCGACTGCCGCGACCACCACCACGACTTCCGCCGTGAGTTGATGCCAAAGTCGTGTTTGTAGCAGAATAATGAGGAGTACCCATACTGGTAGCAACGTGACCGGCAGCAGTTGTAATGCAAACAATGATGGTTTCCAGTCAACAGTGTTAACGTGGACAACCAGAAACATGTCGTGCTGCTCCTCCTTCTCCCTCCAGTCCTTCCCATAAGGTTGTTCTTCTTGTCTATCCGAGGGTTTCGGGCTAGCAAACCCTATAACGCTGAATTTGTAGGATTCAGGGCTTTGGTTTACAAAATCTAAACCCTGAGCTGTACAGGATTTAGGGTTTGGGTTTGGCAAACCCTAGACATCCCTACACGCTAGACCGTAGGATGTCGGGTTTAGGGTTGGGCTCCTCCTTGTCGCCTTGGCCAAGTGCCCGAGGTTGGAACACTAAAAGGCAATTGCAGCACGTTTTCGTGGCTTCGGGACCAAGGGCCAGCTGCACCTCGTCCTGGGACTGGGCAGGGTGGGGTTCTGGGAGGCTGTCTTTCGGAGAAGGGTTTCTATGAGATCGACATCAAAAGTTGCAGTTTGGCTCATAACGCACGTCCGCCAATGGAGCTAAAGTCATTTTATGTCTCTTATGTGATGCAGCATAGAAGCCCGAATAATTAGCAACACTATTCCTTAGCGGTTCCCCACTAGAACTATACACTATACATGATTATGATTGAGGCCCTTTTCACACAAACAAGTCCCGGGCAATCTGAGGCCCGCGGCTGCTGGTCTTCGGAGCCGACGGCGTGGCGGCCAGTGGCGCCGGCGAGATTTGCGCGCAGCGTGAGGCCTGGAGGGCACGCAGGGTGGCTTCGGCCTAGACTTTCCATAGTTTCAGCACTGGCTGTCGTGTGTGCTTAATGCTACTTGTCGTAAGTGTGCTGCAAAAATCAATTTTGGACATGTCAGTATGTTGTGAGGCTTGAGACCTCAGTGAAGCCCTTCTGCAATTCTTGCTGCGCTAAGACACGGGAAGCCGAAAGACACCAGCGAAGCAAAGGTCTGGAATGCCAGCTGGGTTTGCAAAGGATAATATTGGCTCTTTCGGTCGGTTGCAGATTGCCGAGTAGGAGCCCGAAGACCCAAGCGCACTGGATAACTAAGTTGCTCCGGCGGCTGGGTGCAGACATGGAAGCGGCAACGGGACTACCCTGCCCCTTGTGGCACCGTGGCCTTGCACTGCACGTTGCCGGCGCAGGGGTGTTGGTTCGGTCGGAATCAAATTTCCTGAGGCATCAAGAGAGGGCAGAGAAGAATGGCGCTGCATTGGCATGTTTGGCAGATAGCTGAGCTGCTGGAATACATGCCAATGGTGGATATGGGTTTCCAGCGTAGCTGCCGCTCACTGCTAACCCTGTACCTGTCGCGCAGAAGTACTGTATGGATGATGATACCAGTCACTGTAATTAAGTTTTCGGTGATATATGTACGTACACATGTTTATACAGGCATATACACATCTGCGCATACATTCAATTCTCTTGGAGTCTAGTGCTGTCCAGGCAATCGCGCGTCGTCCCTTGTCTGCTTCCGCGCCCACGGAGCATCATTGCACGAGCTGGGCGGGCTGAGCCGAAAAGGGGGCGCACGGCACTGCACCTGCAATATATTGATTATTATAGCGTACGTAGACGGCAGACTCACAACTCGCTTTCCCTTTCGGGGATCCGAACAGTAAGGCTCTTAATGTCTACAGTGGGGTTTACAGTAGCTTCTAATCTAGGCTGGTGAAGATTCGGATGTATTGCCTTGCTGAGGATGGCATCCATGGGCATGTTGGCGCTGCAAGGGCCTCAAGTTGTGGCTACGAGCAGCAAACGTGTTTCACCAGGGCCTTTTCAGGATGTTCTAAGGGTGTTTCCAGGTTTTCAGCAGCGTCCAAAACCTCACGATGACCGTAAACCCTAACACCCTTAAACTTGATGGATGTCCTGGAAGACTGTTTAGGCTCACGGCCTCTGGAACACTGTTCTATGCACTGCTCTGCTGAACAGAGCTGACCCTGGAAGCTATCGAATAAAGAGTTGCAGCATCCATGTATCTCCGCATATGTTTACATGTACGTTCACACACACATGTGTGTGTGTATGTATGTATGCATGCATGTATACATATATATATACACATGTGTGTGCATTTAGTTTTGATTTGTTTGCTTGTTGCTTTAATTAGCTGTTAATTTATATGGTCTTCCCAATGACCCTTTGACTGCGAAAGTATCCCGGGCTAAAGAATGAAACTGGGATAAACCCCTTGCTACTTAGCACATCCGGGCTCGCTTCTCGCTGAATTATTAGGCGCATTCCGTGCAAGTGAGGCTCTCTGTCTTCGGGCTACTTATCATGGAGTCCGCCAGACATATGCAAGAGCACTGGGACGTGTACCAGAAGGCACGGATTTACCTGTTGTTCTTGTAGAACTGATTACATTCAATGGTGCCATCATTACCTTCATTGGTGCCATCAGCCTGGCAAAGCATGGTTTATAGTAATAGTAGTAGTAGTAGTAGCAGAAGTAGTAGTGTTGTGGCGACTCTGCGTTTGCACATTTTTTCTCTCACGCTGGACTGCTTCATTTATCCGCAAGTAGGCTACAATTAGAGTAAGCAATAAGCTATGCCAATGCGTAAACTTGAGAGTTTCAGACTGGCCAGGGCCAGGGACGGGGTCGGCTAAGGTTGTATTATCCCGTGCCTTCGCTTACCATCTCAATGCGCGTCAGGGGATGAAGTGAGGATGCTATGCTGTTTCATGGCGATTGGCAGCTGGAGATTGTGGTTTGGGATTGACTACGTTGTAGTTAGAAATTCGCTCGCGGTTCCGATCTCCGTTGGGATATTGATATTGTGGTTTTGGTTTATTACACCGTATTACACCTTTCGCCTCGTCTGCGGAGTTGACCCTCGCGGCGCCCACAACAACCTGGAGGGCTGGCTTTGGAATAGTTGTCAGGCCCTGTCAGGCACTGGCCCACCCGTGTTCGAGATGAATTGGTGTCGACATTGCATAATTGTACCGAACTGGTTACCATCCGGGATCACATCTAATGTTGTATTAAGATTGCATCCAAAAGGAATTCAATCCGATTGGTAACCAGAGGTCTCAGTTGGGACTGCCAGGGGACTGCAGGGATTGTGCCTCAGGCTAGCTGGCTGGGCTTGAACTCACGACCCAGGCCCTACTAACTATCTATTAAATATGTTTATCTATCTTCCTATCTGTCTGTTTATCTGCCTGTAGGCACGTATGAGGAGAAGAAGCAGATATCATGCTCACAGAAAGATAGGGACTGATAGAGAGGCTCTGAACCTCAAGCCCTGAACGGTACCTGAAGGGTGCGGATCAGCTGACACGCGACCTTCTCTCGCTCTTCAGCAAAGTCCCGGAGAGCTTCAAGAAGCAGTACCAGGACTTGTGATGCTTCCACCACGAAGACAGGAAGTTGTTCCGCACCACGGGTCATTTCAATGATTTCGGGTTCCCTTGCACCGAAGGAGATCGCCATTCCTCCCTGACCCAAGAAGTCCATCTACCTGTCACTGTCTGTCATTGTCGGAAAACTACGATGTCTAACAGTCCTTGCTGCCCTTTTCATGTTATACTAATGCTGGACAGGAGGTGAGCGCGGACACCGTGAAATCCGCTCAGGATCTCTTCTATTCTTTGCTAGGCGCCATGGATCTGTGCTTGGCACCTGAAACACCAATGCTTGCTAAGCGTTGAGGATCGTTGTCGTCTTCGGGAGTTTCCTCCAAATAATGAGGATACACCCGTGGTATCAGCACTAAAGGAGTGTACTGAAGGGAGCCTCAAGGAGATGAACCTGTCTCGGCCGCGTGCTACATGGCAAGTCTAGCAACGATCCCGTGCAGTGACGATCGGAACAGCCATGCACGGGGCGGCTCCGTCCCGCTAGGTAATATTGTGAACAACGTCAGCTCGTTGATTTTGGGCGTGCGAGTCTCAGCCGTCCTGCTTTCGGCAGTATAGAGTTCCTGGTTTCTGTCAAGGTTCTTTGAAGCCTTCCTGTTCCAGTTTGAGTTGCCGGAAATGCTCGCCGCATGAGACTCTCCGAGCCCGAGCCCTCCCCCCCCCCCCCGGTGTTTTTGACCTCTCAGCCGCTAAACCCTTGACAACTCAATCAAAAGAAGCCCTAAACCGTGAACCTAGGTGCTGCTGACCATGCTCTACACGTTGTTTTGGCTTTGCAGCCCCGTTCCCATGGACAGGGCCTGAGTCGAACGCGGAGCTTCACGGAGATCCTAATTTGGCTGGTGCTGTCAGCTGTCAGCCATCAGATGTAGCTTGTATTCTGTGGATACATAGGCAAGCAAATCCATCTTTCTGTCTATCTATCAATCCATCTTTGTCTGTCTGCACATGTCCATATCCCTCCCTCCCTCGCTCGCTCGCTCGCTCGCTCGCTCTCTCTCTCTCTCTCTCGTGGATGCCATGACTTCAAGGATTCTTCCGTGGATGTCATGTTCCGAAAGTACATCATGCCAGAGCCCGAGCCGAGTTCCAGCTGTGGGGGAATCTCCAAACTTCGCACGGAGTTGCATTCCGCGTCAAAGTGTCTTTTTGATGGAAAGCCTAGACGGCCTGGACTGGAAGTTGTGCAGGCGCTTCCACCCTCAACAGCCAAAGCTCCAACCCCTCTGTCCCCCTGAGCTTTCGACCCTCAACTCCCAAGCCCCCCAGGGCCCAAGCGTACGGATGCAAACACATTCGCACACTGTTCAGGTGAAGCGGACGGCAGAACACACTGACTTCAACCTTTGTCGTTGGTCAAACTGAGAATCGGAGCACAATGTCTCGGAACCCTCAAAACAGCCGTGCTGAAGACTTCCTGGCTGCTTCAGATTCGAGGTTCAAGACCCTGGCCTGTTTCGGCTATGGCATCTCGGCCGGGCTTCTCCTCTACTCCCTCTCCGTGGATCTTGCGCTCAGTCCTCGGGGTTTGGCTGGCTGTTCAGGCTTGCAGTTGTGGGGTTTCTATATTTTCTGTACGGTGAACGGATGTAGGTTGCTTAGGTGCTTGCCGTATGGGAGAGTTTCGAAACACTATGTAGGTCGTCGTTGCTTGATATGTGTTTCGGCATGGATCCAGTGTCCACAAGTAACGTAATGTGTGATAGCATCGTGCCTTCCAGGCCCTGCTATTTCTTGTATTCTTTTCTTTGCCTATCACAGCATAAGGCATGGAGTCGCACCCCCACCCCTAAACCCTAAACCCTCTCTAACGGTTTGAGGGAGCTTTACGGGCTTTGTGCACGCAGAGGTCGGTCTTCGCGCTAACGACCTTCGCGCTCAACTTCGTACCTGAGGCCCGGAGTGGCTGCGAGTCCACTGCTTCGCCTAGTTGGGACGTCCATAGCTCCAATCTCTGAACTACTTCATGACTGGTTACAACACTTTATCAGCATCATACTATGACTTTACTATAGCATACTATCACTAAACTACGACGCATCCGTAGAAAGCTCGCTGTTGCCCTTGATGTGTCCACTGGCTTTCAGGTGGGTCCTTTCATCGCTATGGCCCGGCCCCGAGCCGGGTTCGGGTTTGGAAGTTAGCAGGGCACATGGTATACAGAATAGATATTACATATTACATATTATGTATATATATTTATTTATTTATTTATGTATTTATTTAATTTATTCATAACTTATATGGGCTTAATATTTAAGTAGGGTTGGAGGGTCAGTGCAGTTCCGGGTGTGCTGCTGCAAGAAGGGATCCGACAGTTTCTTGCAACCTTCCTCGTTTGGAGAGCCTAAGCGATGCGGCGGCCCAGGCGAAAGCTTTCTTTGGCCTACTTGGAAGCTGTGCTTCGTTCTGAGCCTTCTGAGGTACTGCCATGTCCTGTCATTATCCTTGACAGCCGCATCGACCGGCCGATGCTGGTCGGGAAGCCAGTTCTTTGCGGCTGGTGAGAGAGGGGAGGGATCCGTGGAGGGTTGAGGGGTGCACGTGTGTGGTCTTGTTTACTTCGCCGACCTTCATCGCGGTCTCTGGCAATGCAGCTTAACGGCTCAGCGTCTACGGCGTTCAATGTGATCTAGTCTCGGCCTCGCATTTCCTCAAACTGTCACTTACATAGCCAGTCCGCTTGCCACTCGTCTTGATCTCTTCGAGCATTCTCGGGCCGTAAGGCCGTCTCAAAGCTTTCCGAGTCTTTGGTTGTCGAAATACCAGCACTTTTTCCTGCCAAAGCCAACCCTGACGAGTCTTGCTACTTGTACTAGGTAATAGTAGCAGTTGGAATCGAAAAAGCCCAGCATAAGCAACTCCAAACCTTGACCGTTCGCTAGTGTCTTGTTGTATTTTTGGCTCGGGTCCAATACCGTGGCTGCTGTCAAGTGCAAGTGAGGCAGAAGCTGGAGCAATGACGTGCTTGCAGTACTGGTGACCACAGTCGCAGCAATAGCTCGCCCACAAGGGGAAAAAGTGCAACAGGTATCCGCTATAGCAATTATAGCATTATAGTAATTATGGTATCATAGTAACTGTAGTGTTGTATAACTACAGTACCACCCACCTCGTTTGCAGGTGCTTTTTGTCGCGATTCTCGGCCAGCTTGCCTTGAAATTTGCTTTCAGCAACATCATTGAGGCACGTCGCAGTCCAGCAGCGAACAGAGAGCTTAGGGTTTCGGTTTAGGGTCCATGGTTATGTTCTCGCTAGTGACGACTGGCTGTTGCTAGAAACATGAGAAGAGGTACAAACTAGAAACAGTTGTGCAGCCTGTGGTGATTAGTAGCGTGCCTGGCACTTGTACTCGGAGCCCTCCTTCAGTGATGCTTCTGGGTTGCATGGTGTTGAAGGTGAAGCTCATTGAGAGTGACAAGAAGCTCCGCATGCATCCGGTCATGATCCTCTTGCGTGGTGCTCGGGGCCGACGAGCACTTCTTCAAACGTTGCTGAGCGCCAGACCGGAGAGCCCAAGAGAGAGAGAGAGAGAGAGGGAGGGAGACTGTGTGTGTGTGCATGTGTGTACAGCGACTGTCTGTGCCCAATGCCCTTCAGCTAAGGAAGGAGAGAGAGCGAGCGAGACAGACAGACGGAGCAATAACTAGTCAGAGATGACCTACGGCTCATGCTACTAGTGTGTGGGCATTGATGTAAGAGCTCAAGGCAACCCCCACCACAAGAAACACATCCTTGAATCCATCATCAGCAACGTCATTATCGTCTTCATGATCATCATCACCTTGGTCGTGACCATCATCGTCGTCATCATCATCATCGTCACCATCACTCCTCATGCCGAAGTAGCAGAGCAGCATAAGCTGGACTGGCAATGCTATGAGCATGTTCCATGGATTCGCACTGCAACTGTAGCGTTTTTGGTTCCGACGACTTGCTACAAGTGTGTGTGTGTGTGTCACGCCTGCGGCATGACGCTGTTGTTGCCACAATTAAGCATGTCGTGACTCGTCGCAGTGTAATGCTGGTGCAATCGGGGCTGTTGTCACGATGTGCTACGAGCACTGACAAGACTTTATGCGCAGTAATCCGAATTCACATTCTCGCGGCAGAACGAACGTGCTGACCCGGAAAGCAACTGGGAGGAACGCCAGCTGAGGTCAGTGGGTGTCTTTGGATACTTGTGGGGTCCGACCGGCATGCTGTCCGCACCTTACGAAGGCTTGCATGCGGATCGATCAGCGTCAGGCTGGGCACAACAATGCAAGCGCAGCAACAACAACACCAACAGCAGCAACAACAGCAACTGCAACGGCAACGGCAACAGCAACAGAAACTGTAACAGCAACAAATACAAGTAAAGCAACTACAACACCTAATTCATAAAGTATGATGTCAATGTCTGTCAACCAACAACAACAACAGCAACAGCAGCAGCAGCAGCAACAGCAACAGCAACAGCAACAACACAACAACGACATTGACAGCAACAACAGCAACAACAACCACAAACATAAACACGAATACAAACCCATACACAGCACCCGCACCCACACCCACGACTGCGACGACAACCACCACAACAACGATCACGACGACCACGAACGCGAGGGCAACGACGACGCAGCAACAACGGAAGCAGCAAGCACGAGAAAGCCACCGGCAGCATCGTGACAAACTCATTGGCGACAGCGTGTTGAAATCAGGACGGCACTTCAGTCGTGAACTCGTATGATGAACATGAACAGGGATTGTGGTTTTCTGGCCAGGTTTTCAGCAATACATTCAATATCATGTTTTTCGCTTTTGCTGACTGTTCCTGCGTCAGAGCTGAAGAGAGCTGCCTAAAGGCATTCTTCCTAGTAGTCATGACCCATGGAAGGGCGAAAGGGGCGCCCCTGCATTCTCGAGGCTTAGTGTGCCATTGATGGCCCTCATGAAGATTGCTCTCTTCTCGGAGCTGGTGTGGGCAACCGAGAGCTCGGCTTTGCTTAGATTCTAGCGCCAGCCGGTCGTCCTATCGCACTTCCGAGGGAAGGCACTGTCGACATCTGGCATTAAGCTTACGATATTGCTCCACAAGGGTTACTAGATGGGTATAGGACTTTCTTGGCTTTAAAGGGACCTCGGCGTTGCGTTGGCAGTGGATGATCCCCAATCCTGGTTTCGGCAAGAAGAGGACGAGCACTCGGAGCAACTGTAGTGCCATACCTACAACAGGATCTATAAGAGTAGTACAGTACATGATTGATTGGGCCTCTTAGTCTCAAGTAGAGTCAGCACGCATTCCTGCTGCGGCCGTCTGTATCATTGCCTTCCAATGCTACGCTCATTAGAACGCCAGCTTTTGGGGGACTGAGGCCTTCCTCCTACCGCGACCCCATCCTCGTGATCCTCGAGGGGGACCGGAATGCACCGCGGAAACATGGCCTGAAGGCGGGGTTTCGCGATTAAGTTTAGGGTCTTCCGGGGGAAGTTCAGTGCACTCCCAGCTTCTGGTGGAAGCCCCGGCAGCTTCAATTAATACCTTTTTCCGTGCCCTTGCAAGCACACGATCGCTCCTGCCCACTGCCAGTTGTCGGTACCCCGTTTCTGGTGTAATCTGAAATGGCAGCGCCCGATTGCAGATGTGGGATGTCTTCTTTGCCTTGACATGATTGTGGTACTCTAGTATGGTAGTACTAAGGAAATGAAAGTGTAAAGTAACTACAGTGCTTCCCCGACTTCCCGAAACGAAGCTTTCGCCCCTTGGCCTTGGCAGGGCAGCTCGAAGCCCGGGGCCCGGCATTCGGAAGACGGAAGACGGTGACACAGAGACCGAAGTCAAAGTCCTTTCAGGGGCCTGTGCCGCTGTCGTCGTCGTGGTCGTCGTGGTGGTGGTGGTATGTGACTGCGAAGCCGGCTTGCGTAGGTCACAGACCGAAAGCAGCTCGAAAGCTCAGGCGCGCTAGCACCCGGCGAGCTGCACCTGGTGGCTGATGGGTTTGTCCTCTTGGACACGGGTTGAAGATAGGCCTCTCGGTGAAGCATGACGGGCTTGCTCAACTGTATGCCAGATTAAGCGAAGATGCCAAGCAGTCGTCATCTTCACTGTGGCACTGTGCGCCAGCAAAGCTTTCCTGGCCAGTTAACGACATGTCTCTTGCAGCTGCAGTCACTGCAGGGACACTGTGCATAGACGAACCGGGTGCCAGAGCTTAAGAAAGGCGTTCACTCGCTGTCATTGGGCAGACTCAGCCTCTGCGTTGCGCACCCAACGTTCTGCCCATCCACAGGCTCACCTTCGGGTTGGATAAATTCTGACGAGCGAGTAGGTATGATTTCCGGCAAATTACACTCAGCCGGCGAACATTCGGACACGTTCCTCCGCGACGTGGAAGGTGGAGAACCAAAAGATTCTGTCGATCTTGAACCGGCCTGGACCTCGGAGGTATACCAGGACGGAGGACATGGAAGCGACAAACCAATATCAAGCAGACAAAGATCGCTGTCAAAATGCCCGTACACCTATGGTTGCTTTTGCACAGTATACATGTACAACACGAGTGTGTGAGTGAGTGTGTGTGTGTGTATGTGAATCTAAATGCAGCAGCAGCAGAGGTTTGCCATGTGCCGCGGAAAGAATGAAAGCCTCAACTTCCGCTCAAACAGGCCAAGCTGTTGCCATGACATCCCTGCTCCGCCAGGCACCCCGTAGAAAGGACGAACTTCTTGAAGCTTGTCGAGGCTCGTGTGGCGAGTTGCTGCTCTGCATTCTCTGGGCATGGTTATGCCGCTTTGGGAAGCGAGATTGTGGTAGCTGCTGGTAGCTAGTACATGCATTTCCTGGGCCACTCTGTGACAAGCATTCATAAGCTGGATGATGTCCGGCAACTCAAGCACAGACAGGATTTCTTCTGGGCTGCTGTTTTCCACAAGAGTTGCCGTTGAAGTCTGAGACGTAGTGGTCTCAGGCTCAGCAGGTGTCTTATGGCGTCTTGGCTCTGCAAACCTGAAGTGCTAGGAGCACTTGGACAAACTGGCCGCGCCTCGGGTGATCTACCACAAGGCTGGAACTTCAGCTGCAGACCTCGGAGACCGCATGAACGGTTTTTCTGCATCGGTACACATATCACGAGCTCCCTCAAAAGATATTGATGCGGTTCTTTGACTCGACCAGCTCTTCGCGGACTTCTCGCAGCAGTTCCGAACCCTCATCGGCGTCAACTGTGAGAGGAGCGCCTGTGCGACCGGAAAGAGAAGTCGAGTGCCTTCGTTCTGGGCTAGTCCGGGATGCGCATCAAAAAAAAACTTCTTTTTCCATCAAAAAATTTTTTTTTGAATCAAAAAAAACTTTTTTGCATCAAAAAAAACTTTTTTGCATCAAAAAAAAATTTCCCTTTGTCACACAAGAAGAGAAGGGAGTATGGACGAAAGGACGGCAGGAAGGAAGGAAGGCAGGGAGGAAGGAAGGAAGGAAGGAAAGAAGGAAGGCGAGAAGAGAGAGGGAGGANCTACCACTACTACTACTACTACTACCACTACTACTACTACTACTACAACTACAAGGAAGGAAAAAAGGAAGGAAGGAAGGAAAGAAGGAAGGACGAATGGCAGGAAGGAAAGGAAGGAAGGCCACCACCACCACCACCACCACCAGCACCGCGACTACTACTACTACTACCACTACCACTACCACTACCACTACCACTACTACTACTACTACTACTACGACTACTACTACTACTACTACTACTACTAGTACTACTACTAGTGTTGATGATATAAATCCTGCATTAACTTAAGGACCCTAAAGTATGGGAATTATGGTATATTCCCTATTCTGGGTAATGCAGGATTTATATTATCAACCGTACTGCTACCAGTACCACTACCAGTACCACTACCACTACCACTACTACTACTACTACTACTAGTACTACTACTACTACTACTAGTATAGACTACTACGACTACTACTACTACTACGACTACTACTACTACTACAACTACTACTACTACTACTACGACTACTACTACTATTACTGCTGCCATGACTAAAGCCAGTACAGCTAGTGCTGCTACTACTACTACTACTACACCGACGACGACGACTACTACNCAGTACAGCCAGTGCTACTACTAGTACTCCTACTCCTGCTCCTCCTACTACTACTAGTACTAGTACTAGTACTAGTACTAAGACTACTACAACTAATAGTACTACTACTACTACTACTACTACTAGTACTAGTACTAGTACTAGTACTAGTACTACGACTACTACTACGACTACTACGACTACTACTACCACCACTACTATTATTATTATTACTACTGCTACTACTATTACTACTATTACTACTACTAGTAGTACTACGACGACGCCTACTACTACTACTACTACGACTACGACTAGTACTGAAAGTTTATTTTTGATGGGTACGAAATCTCCGGATTCTCCTAGGCTTGCCTGTAAACTGGTAGAGAAAGTTTTTTTGATGCAAAAAAAGTTTTTTTTTGATTGGCTAAAAAGTTTTTTTTGATTTTTGAGGAAAGTTTTTTTTGATGCAAAAAAAGTTTTTTTTTGATGGGTTTCCCGGCTAGTCCTGTGAGTAGCAACAAGGAGCTTGGTGGAGCAGTCAGGTCGTCAGGGTTGTTGTGTTCTTCCGCACTGGATCAATTTTGGAAAGCATGTGTGCCCAAGCCAACTCGGATAGAGCTCGATCCAAGCATCCTGGTTGCATGCGGACCTGTTCATTCGAATCAGAAAGTGGGAACCCTGAAGCGCCAAGCCCTCAAGGCCCTTGACCCGAAACCGCTAAACTCTTAAATGACAAGCCAAGCCTCCCTTCTCAGCTTCGTGCCAGGAAGCTCTTCTTCCCGCAGGAAGTCATCGTCAAGGAGGGCGGCACAGGCCAGAAGCTTTCGCAGCCTAAACGACACACGGTACCCCCCAAGAAGCGATGAAGTTGCCGCTGAAGTCAGACACCCGTGTCCTACCGTTTCTGAGTTATGGAAGGCCCTGGCATGCTTACAGTTTGAATGTGGCAGGAGACAGAAGAACACAAGTCCATGATAGCGGAATACTGAACCCCTATAGAGTGGAAACCAAATGACAGGAGCAACAGAGTGAGAAAGCATCAGAGATCATGGGACAAGACAGAGCGTAGCAGTAGCTGCGATGACCATACTTCACAGTCAAGGTTTGCAAATTTCATCAAGAGTGTCAGCACCAGCTGGATATCCTAGAGGAAGGCGTGTTTTCAGAACGTAGGCTTGATTCTTCGCGCCCGATCCTCGCTTGAGGCAACAGAATGTACATCATGAACCTTGGCAGCGCAACGGTCAAGGTATCGCAATCAGACAGGATGGGCGAATAGTAGATTTCTTGGCGCATGCTGGATTATGACATGTCTAACAGCCTGTGCTGTAGAACTTGCCATGGCTTAGGGCCGGGGTGGCAGACAGTGCTTGGCGGTTGCAGAATGGTTGCGCTGCATTGGCGTTCAGAATGTGTCGTAGGGGGCAAGTTGTAGGAAGGCACCGTGGTACTAGTATCGGTGGCTCAAAAACACGGTATGACTGCGAGAGTCTATTGACAGAGTATGAAGCAACGGCAGCAGAAATTGTAGACTATTTCAGTATACTTCGGCTTTGCAACACTTCACAACGAGCATTTGAGCATCTAGTGGACCGCCCCTCCTCTTTGACCCAATGCTCGCAGACAGAGCTTAACTTATCGCTGGAAGCATCACGGATGTTGTGGTTGTGCAAGGATGTTGCCGAGTCTCACGTTTTCCGCACTGCTTGTATGTCCCGTTTCCCCTGCTCCTGTCCTCACGCAGGTGTCCAAGCAGTGCGTCATGCAGATCCGGGGCGGGCCGAGGGCCTCAGTTGCTTGAGATATTCCACTTGACAGTGGCAGCGGCGAGGGTCCGTCTTGCGATTCTGGGTTACCTCGACTGTCTCGGCTAGATGTTGCGATTTGTTGACCAGGAACTGTCAATTATATTGGCCTGCTGCCAGAGGGCCGCTCTCTGTATTGGTAGTAAGTGCGGCAATGGACCAAGTCGCCTTGGCCAACGCAAGCCCTGCGAGGTCCCACTTTGGCTTCAACATGCTGTGCTCAGACAAGGCTGCACGATGAGTATGCAACTAGCCGAGACTCCAACCCCGCTCCTTCTCGAAGTTAAAATGGGCAGAGTGTTGTAATCCTGCAGCAATCTGCGTTCAGTGATGACCATGAGTATTGCAGCGCTTGACGCAAGCTTCGGTGGCTGCCGTATCGGTCAGGCTTGAAGATACTCTTGTTCTTGCCACTTCCAGGAGCGGTACACCATGTCCATCACTACAGACACCATGCGCGAGACCGAGCCCGGTCGATGTGAGCATAGACTGATTCCGTGTGTAGTAATACTGGGGTCGGAAGATTAGTAGGAGGATTCCCGTATAGTCCCCATATACCTGAAGTATAGGATATCCCCAAACCCTACTCTAATTACAAGCGCAGTCATCTGCATAATGCTTCGACGAGCGAGGTGTAGTGAGTATTCACGTAGTTTTTGTTGTTTGCGACTGTTAGTTTTACTTCTGTTGGTGCTATTATTCGATTGTTACTAGTATTGCGATTACTTCCATCATTTCTTTTGATATTAACTAGTGCTCGTCATGTTCAGGACGCAAAAAGAGTCGCTGCTGTTATTGTTGCTATTGCAGGGTTTGGGTTAGGATTTCCTGAGTGTTTGGAGCGCCGTGCATATATACCTATATAATTATTTTACGTAAGTAAATATACATACATATATACATACATATATACATACATACATATATATATATATAGTTAAATATATAAATACATAAATAAGTATATATATATATATATATTAATAGCAGTAATATTCCCTGGCTTTCTGGGTCAGGGTAGAAGTCTTCAACTCATAGACAACGGGGCAGATGTCCAGTCCAGCGCACTCGATGGCAGGTGCCAGGTGCTTGTGGTGACCAGGCTGCGAGCTCGGCTGTATGCTGTCCTTATCTCACAGAGTTAACAAGATTCACTTGGAGATGTCCAGCTGAAGATCTTGCCCGGTGCAAGGTTTTGTGCATTCTTGCATAGTTTTGCTCTTCGTTATAGTTGCCATTTGATTTTCATTTTATTTGGCTAACTGTGTGCTTGAGCCGCAGGGAGTCTGTTTTTGGGCATGGTGCCTCTTTGCTGCGGGCACCCGGCCAACTGTGAATCTTGCAGCTTCCCCTGTCAGCCATCCGATCACATAGGGATCAAAGAGTGTGTTGCACGCCGGCCCAGCTCGAAGGCCGAGGACTCTGGATTCCACGCAAGTTCACATGCACACACAAACACACAGAGATTGAGAGAGACTGACCAGGTGCAGACACAGAACGGTCCGAGAGCAACAGCACCCTGTCCCAGGTCCAGCTACCAGCATGCACTGAGCAAGTACCCGGAGATGAGAGAAGTGGCCAAGCAGCTCGAGGCACATCTTGTTTTAAAGTCCGTCCTTACACTGCCGGGCTGGAAAGGCAATCGCAGTCATCCAAAAAACCGATGGTATCACGGCAGCCGATGCCTCCACACTGCAGCAGTTGGTCCTCCTGCTCGCATCGTTCCAAGCCGCATGTACTGGCAAGATCACTGCATCTCTCATGCATCCTCCTTAAAACGCGAGAAGGCAGATGCAATGCTCTCGAAGGGAACTGCTGATGTTCAGGCACGGGAGCGAGCTCGTGAGCGAAAGCAGTTTGCACAGTTCACCAAGCTGGCCGGCAACTTACTAAGAAGAGCTTGTGCCAGAGACCACTTACTGATTGCAACTATACGGTGACTGCCTTCAAAGCGGATGGAGAAGAGAGAACTGCACTGCAGTTCTGCTGCTTCAATCCCCGACTGCAACTCGTTGTGCCAGTATGAAGACATCTCTTGCCACCCACCCTTCACGCAACCGCCGCTGTGGCACCATGGCAGCTGCTGGTGGCTCCTCCCGATAACTTGCAGAATGATGCGCAGGCAGCTTGCAGCACATGTGTGCAGTTTAACGAAGGTGCAGCGGCGGCGAGGATTGCGCTACCTAGTGGAGGCTGGGCCTCAAGATGCCTCAAGCGACATATGCCTCGTGAATCCTGCTGAATTCGGAACCAGCTTTGCCTTTCAACATGTACGGACTGGCTGTGTCTCGTTCTTCCTCAGATACTTGTAGCTCTTATTCAAGCTCAAAGCAGAATGCATGAGACAAGAGATGACATTTCAAAAGACTCAGAAGCGTGTCGAGCAATTTAGCCGAATTTGGCCATTGCGAGGCACTTCGGGATGGCGTTCTCTCAGATGCCAGAACTGCTGTGCCTTGGATTGAATTAGCCCTGAAACCCGAACCGTAGGCTTTCGAAACTTACGCATGCCATGCAGACCGTTTCGCAGAGTTCTTTGCACCGGAAGCTCTGACAGAGGAGTGCGCGACTCATGTCCCGGTTGGGCAGCACATATAGTTTCTTTTCCAGCGTGTAAGGTTTAGGGTCAGGGTTTAGGGTTGTGACCGCCGGGTCTTGGAATGACTGGAGTGGAGTAAAACAATTATTTCTGTGAGAATCTTGTGAGAAACCTGTGAGCGGGGTCTGTGAGCAGTAAGAAACCTGTGAGGGGAGCCTGTGAGAAACCTGGCCGGACCCAATCCCCAGCTGCTTACAGGTTTCTCACAGCCCGCTCACAGGTTTCTCACAGCCCGGACGTAGGTCCGGCCGCCAGGCCTGGCTGCTGGGAATCCCCTAGGCTGGGCTGTGAGAANACCCAATCCCCAGCTGCTTACAGGTTTCTCACAGCCCGCTCACAGGTTTCTCACAGCCCGGACGTAGGTCCGGCCGCCAGGCCTGGCTGCTGGGAATCCCCTAGGCTGGGCTGTGAGAAACCTGTGAGCGGGCTGTGGGCCCGGACCCAATCCCCAACTGCTGACAGGTTTCTCACACGTTTCTCACAGCCCGCTCACAGGTTTCTCACGGCTGGGCTGTGAGTAACCTGTGAGCGGGCTGTGAGAAACCTGTGAGGAAAGGGTTCAGCGGCCGAACCCAATCCCCAGCTGCTTACAGGTTTCTCACAGCCCGCTCACAGGTTTCTCACAGCCCGGACGTAGGTCCGGCCGCCAGGCCTGGCTGCTGGGAATCCCCTAGGCTGGGCTGTGAGAA
>BGNK01000031.1:60631-210188 GCA_003297005.1 Symbiodinium sp. clade A Y106 | reverse complement strand
TCACAGGTTTCTCACGGCTGGGCTGTGAGTAACCTGTGAGCGGGCTGTGAGAAACCTGTGAGGAAAGGGTTCAGCGGCCGAACCCAATCCCCAGCTGCTTACAGGTTTCTCACAGCTTTCTCACAGAAAAAATGATTTGATCATTCCCAATGATTCCACGCCATCGGCGGTCACAAGTTTAGGGATCCACGAAGCCCGGTCCTAAAGCCGCATGAAGCCTCCTGGGCAGATGAATGACAATCACAAGACGACGCTGCTCTCCGTTATTCGAGGCCGCCGATGTGTCCATTTTAAGGGGGAGAACGGTACCAATTATGATTATCATCATCATCAGCCTTGCTCTTATCACAACTAAACTCTTCCTCCTCTTCCTCTTCCTCCCAGGCCTCCTCCTCCGCCTTCATCATGTTCGTCCTCACCATCACCATGGATGGCCGAACTCGTTTTCGCAGTCATACAGGCCTAGGCTATCATGATGTAACTACTGCAGTACATACGGTCTGAATACTACTGGTACATTAGCAGCAGTGACAGCAATTCTGGACAAAAAAGGCTGGCTGTAGCTGCATAGCTGGCATACATGTCATTTTGTTAAGGTTGGAACTGTACGATGCTTTGACGGGGCCCAGGTGCGGGAGCAAAGCTGCGTCCTCCCGAATCCCTCAAAGCCGCCCGCTTACCAGGCTGGCGACACGAGGTCGCCAAGTGCGGCAGCCCAGAGCACCCACTACAGCGGCCACAACGGTAAGAACCGGTCTTGGGCTGCTTCATGCAGGGTTTTTGAGGCTGCATGCTGCATATCTAGGTATTCACACTCCTGTCGCATTCGGATTCAGTTTCTGGGGTTCGAGCTTTATCGGAATCGGGCTAAGCCATGCTGAAGAGTGTAGAGTCGAGGCCTAAACCTCGAACAGAGCTTCGCAACAAGCAAGGGCTGCTATCTAGAATGCAGAGCTAACAAGACTATTCCGCTACCGGAGGGCCCTTTTGATGTGGACACCCTGTTTCTTCGCATGAGTCACAGGTAGAAGGGCCACAGCCACTACTATGTCCAAGTTGGCGCTTCGTGTTTTGATTTTCTATCCTGACAGGGTTTAGGGTTCCTAAACCCTTGACCCTTGCCGGACATGTCAGTTTTCCGCTGAAGCGTAAGGTCTGCAGAGATCCGACGCGAGGATGAGCAGACCGGGTCTCATCTTTCCTGGAGGTTTATGGTTCAGGGTTAAGGGGGTTAAGGGTTTGGGGAGTAGCATTCGGGGTTTGGGGGCTGGGGTGTTTATGTTTAATCCTTTCCGCTTAATAATATAGAGACAGCCTCCGGGTGGGATTTTGCGATTTCAGGCTCAGTGATTGAAACTAAAGGTAACTAGTAACGTAGTGGCCCAGCTGTACCCGTATCGTACCTACTAGCGTGCCCAGGCTGCGTATGTTCAATGATGCGCAGATCAACAAGTGGTTGCAGAAGAGGCCGGGGATGTTCATGGGCTTAGGGTTGCACGCCTAGAGTGTTCAGGGTTGCATGCTCAAGACTCTTGCTATACCCAGCTCTGAACTCTCAAGCTACCGTGGGCAGCAGGGGTCAGGAAATCCCAAGCCCCAAACCTCGACAGCACACTCGGAAGCCCGAAATCTGCGCAGGAAGGAGCAGCTGGCAAATGTCCGCACCGAGCGCGAGCTCACGCGCGACATGATCAACAGCCTGGCATCCCGAGGACTTTCGCAGAATCATGGTTAGCTTGCTTTGGCGCACTAGTACACCGTTTGGGATTTCATGGCAATTTTATAGTCAAGATTATGATGTGACTGTGATCATCGCTGTAGTTAATTTCGTCGAGGTTGCTATCAAAGTACACTGTACACCTTCAAGCTAGTCACTGCCAGTGTTCCAGGGCCCACCACAAGCCGCACTCGGTAACAATCCGGCGTCAACGCTCGTCTTATGCAGACCCTCTTCCGAAGAGGACCTCATGAGGTCAGCGCTAAGTTCAACGGCGTCCCATGCCTTGCCCCTGCGCAGGACCGGTGCAGCGCCAAAAGCGAAAGCCGCAGGTGCCTGTGGCTCGTGCTATTTGCACGATTGTAGTTATACCGTATCATATTACAGTATGTTAGATCAGAACGATTAAACTGTATCACATCCCCAAGCCCCTCAACCCTGGTATAGTAGATCCGAGGCACTCTGAGGTATGTTTCTTCCGGGATCCTACCAGCCAGGAGGCTCCGACCATCGCCTCCGGGGCAGCTGACTGGAGCGCCAAGGAGGCCTGATGCACCCCAGTTTTGCGAAAATTGTATAACAAAGCCATATAGCATGGCAGCATCTAAGAGAGACAGTAAGCATATCATACCATGGTTTAGTATACATACTATATTACAGTATAGTAGTACATAACGTGATCTATCACAATGGAACTCTGACCCCAGAACCTAAGGTAAGGTAAAGATCGTGTATGCTACACCTACAATATGAGGCTAATTGAAAGCATTAGTGGGATCCGAGTGTGCTTTGGTGACAAGACGATCATACTCAGAGTCGGCCAGCAGAGTTGGCAACTGGCAGTTCTGCTCCAGGGTAGGTGCTGCTGCATTCGCATGATGTTACATAGGTTTAGAACTCGAAATCTGCAGCGGGTAATGTAATCGTGAAGATCTGTGCATTGCTGTGAGACATCCGGCGGCAGTTTTTGGTCGAATATGCCCCAAAGCATCCCAAAGCCCTATTCTAATTAGTAAGGCCCCGATATCATGTTATTACGTAGAGGGGCTTGGGCACTAAAAGGAAGATGTGTTCTTCATCAGGGGTCTGCATTATGCGTGGCGCAGGAGAAGATTCGGGACTGGACGCCGTACATGACTCCCGCTCCTGTTTGGAGGCACGGGCTCTGGGTTTTCAAAATTAGGGATACCTAATTGTTTAGTAATGTAGGCATAGAGATCCGCCTATTTAGGGTTCATTTTAGAGTTGAGTTTCTTCTTCAAGCTCGCATGTAGGGTGCACGACAGAAGCAACCACTGAAGATCTTCGCCGAGTAGCATTACAGCATGGCAGTGTGCCGCCCATTCCACCGATGTCACCTGAAGCCTTAAAAGCAAATCCTGAAACGGTGTGTGATCAAAGGGATGCTTGCGCAGCACTCAAACTGCATCGAACAACCGCCCAACAGTATTTTACAGTTGAAAGTGAAAGTGAGCATCGTATGAGACCCGACGGTGGAGTGAGCCCTGAAGCTGAAAACCTAAGCCCCAAGCCCTTATGTACAAGTGGAGAAATGTCGGCTCGGAATTTGAAATGCTTCGGATCTAGACAGCGAAGTGTTGTCTTGAGCAGGCGATCTGCCTATCCGCTGGGGCCTTAGCAATTTGAGATAAGTTTGGAAGCTTTCATACCGGCGTGCACTGTTTTGTTGCACTGTGCGCGTACGGCCACGGTCTGATATGCCATGTTCTTTCAGAGCTTATCCTGCGGCCCTCTAGTTCCTCACCACGTGCCAACTGTCAACAGCGCCTGTAGTCTTCAAAGTTCAGTCTGCGTTGCAGGGCCAAACAACGGTTGGCACAGATCGGTGTCAGCATTTTCAAGAACTCCGTGCCCATGAAGCCAGTCGAGGCCAGACTGGGGTCTAGCTGTCAGATCAAGGGCCTACTGTCCTTGTTGCTGTAGCCACGGCGACACTTGACTGCAATTCTGCACTTCTTCATGTCGGGGCTCAGTCAGCCCATCTGAAGCATGCAGGAAGCAACGCCTACGTTGCCTGAAGTGACCCGCCGATCTGCGAACTGACACTTTCATCTGGAGGCCCTTTAGGCCCCAAAATACCGCAGGAGCTCGGAATCATTGGCAATCGTTTCTTCTGCGCAGTGACCTTCCCTAAGGGAGGCGGCTGCACGTTTAAACACGCTCTCGGAGTCCCGGCCCTTGAACAGTGGCGCTTGAATTGAAGTTGAGATAGGGTTTTGGGGTATAGCGCAGTGCAATCAATCTAGGGAAAGGGATAGCACTACTACTCATTCAGACCCTAGACTAGGTCTGCCTGGGCGTGTGCAAGAGGAAGCTATCACCGGCTCAAGCGCCCAATCTGACATGCATGATAGATGTTAGGATGCTTTAGGAGATACTTCTGTAAGTTCAACCCAGCAGCTTCCTAAACTGCCTGAACTCCCAACCCTGTAGCTGCCGAATATCTGAGTCGAATCTGCAGTATGGTCCTGAAAGGTAAATCGTCCGGAGGGCGCAGAAAAGCCCAAGCGCAAATACTTTCAGTCTCAAGGGCCCGGTACCGCAGTGACGGGCAATTCGCGCACATGTACAGTCGCACCATGAATGAGAGAGCATAGCAGGTGATGCATGGTTGCACAGATAAATCCGGGAGGAAGACAGAGCCGCTAAGGTCGTGATGAGAGTATATAAGAACCTTGTTAGTTGTTGAAGCCCCGATCAGTGAGGTATCGCGTCCGAGATACACTGCGCCTTGTACATGTGGATATAAGTGCACTTTGCATTGCCTGCACCGCTACATAGAAGAGGTGTCACAGCTGGACGACATGCTGGGCAGAATAAGCGGCATCATAGCCACACTGATAGCCAAAACCAGACACATACAGCGGAACTCCCGCAAAAGGTGGTCTTGGCAGTGGAAGTTGCACTGGGTCTGGCATTCCAGGGGAAGCGGCTCCTGTGAAATAGCAAGACATCTCTTGGAATAGGTTCTGGGTTTATTAAGGTGTATGCATACAGGGAGTATGTGTGGATACTATCACCAAGTTTTCAAATGTCGACAATATGACAACAGTCAAGAGCATTCCAGCAACTTCTTTGGGGTTGCTGGGAAATCCGGTGACCTGGCTGTTACTTGAAGTGTGGCTCATCTGTCCGTCACTGCCTTCCAAGCTAGCTTGTGATCATATCCACTGTATCAATGAGCCGAGACCCTGAGCCCACAGCCCTAGACCATTCCTTTGATTGCTTGTTGGTGGTAGGCATCATGTTATCGATTCGTCCAGCATGCTCGGCTTTCGGCTGCATTTTTTCTACAAACGTCGGAGTGTGCCTTACTGACTTAGCATCGCCAGCTGCATGTCTGATGTGAGGTACTGAGGGCGCCAATACTGAGGCTGGTAAACACCTGGACAATCTAATCTGCATTGCGGCGTTCCTTAATTCTCTACCTGTGGACTACGACCTGAACCAGAATCAAAGCGCACTTACTACGCACTTGGCGAGCGCTGGTTTGGCATGGGGTTTCTTCTGGAAGGAGCCAACTCACAATGCAAACTGAGTTTGTTGTTCGCCATGTCCCCCGTAGCAGCCGTACGGGATGTTCCGGAGATAACTAGCGAAACACCCCCAAACCCTAAATACCGAAAACTCCCATTTTTTGCAAGGCACACTCTGGTTTCCGACATCTCTCGCGGCACCGCTTGGGCATCTGGCCGAAGCTGGCTGAGAAGAACCGGAAGTTCTAAGTGAAAACCAAAAGCAGAAACGACAAGTGCTGATGCAGAAAGTCCTTTGTTATGTGATTCCCATGCAGGTAATGATCCCCATGTAGTACCATGTAAACTATGCTGCCCGCAGTCAGGGTTCTTCTTGGCATCACAGAGCCTCAATTGCAACGATTGAATGCTGCAGCGGGCACCAAAAAGTACCGAGCCTTCCTTGCAACCCCCATCGAATCCCCTTTGTTCCCTCTTTCTCTCGGCGGTTTGGAGCTACCTTTGCTGAGTACTAATCTAACCTTCAGCTGAGGCTAGGATGGCAGAGTCGCTCAGTTGTCACCTCCTCTGCAGTCCTGTCCTTGTCGAGCCTCGCTGAGGGTGGACAACACCTATGTTTCTTGGGGGCCTTCCTTGTAGGTAGGGTATGCTGAATGGTTTACTGAATAGATTCGCACATGTTCAGGTGTTTGTGGATGTGGCCTCGGCTTTAGCCCTACATATCATGCAGGACGAAGATACCAAACAACCAATCTCGTAGAAGCCTGAGTGTGAGACCTCGCATGATCTCCCATGCATATTTCGCACTCCGATGAATGAGCCCTTCCTGACACTGACACACACACACAAGCACACGCACGCACGCACGCACGCACTTACCTTTTCATTCTGGCTTCCCTTGGTGCCCTTCTTTTGCCTAAAGTGTGTTCTTGACCGCCAGATCCTGAGCTCCAGTCTGGTCTACCTCTTCGCATCTCGGCTGGTGAACCAGTTGAGCTTTGGGGATGTGGGCTAAGGCTTAAGGTTGGGACTCGTAGACCTTCCCAGGAAGACCGATGAATAATGCCATGGTCTGGTCAAACATCCTAAACCCTAAACGCCACCATGTCTCAATATATGCCCCTTGCAGCCTTGTGTGAAAGCTTGCCCCAGCCCTCCAAGTATTGGAGTCGGGCTCAGGCGTCGGGTAATTATTGCAGCATGAGGTGCCGAAGCCAGGACACAGCCAAAAGTAGGTTTGCAGATGCTTAGAGTGAGCATCACGAACAGGCCATTACAAGTCGGCAACACCAATGCAACCCATAGCTGTCATAACTTACCTTGGGCTTTGCTAGCCGCTAATCGTTTCCCATCGCAAGATTGACGAATCAGATCTCCTGATTAGAATCTCAAGAGTTCATGGTCTGTCTTTTTCGCAGGTTGGCAACCCCAACGCATTGCTCCCGCAATAAAACCCCCGTTACCCTTGTAAAACTGTCAGTAGAGTTGTATATCAGTGACTTGAAGTCCAATGTGTTCAGGCTGGCCTTGCATCAGGACAGTTCAAGCTTTTTACACCCGAACTGCAAAGACCGTAAGGACACACCGGTCCAATTTCAACCACAACCTTTCTTCTTGCCTCGAAGCTGAACCCTCAGTAGTAAACTCCTCCCAAACCGCTTGTGTGGCAGTTGCATTTTTGTTGAAGTTACCAAGTACATCACACCCCAACACATTGCTCCCACTATAAAACCCAGATCACCCCTGTAACAACTGTGGGTAGGCTGCTGCATTATACCTCAGTGACTCGAAGATTTCTTTACGCCCGAATTGAAACGGCCGTAAGGACACAACGGTTCAATTTCCGCTTAACCTCTTTTCCCACCTCGATGCCGAACCCTCAATAGTACAATCACCGAAAACGGTTCGCATGGCATTCTCGCTGCATCTTGTGCTGCCCCCACCAAAATGCACGGGGGTGCTGCAGAGCAGTGATACCGTAGTGTTGGGGCTTCTTCGTGAAGAATTAATTTGGTAGCTGGGCTGTATACTTATGAAGGGTTGTCATAAATTTCCCAAACTTCGATGTGAGAGAAACGTCAGAAGACTGCTGGGCAAGACATCCTGGAACCGTGAGCGCTGCCCTTCTTTTCATGTACCTGGCTGATCCTGGCTGCTATCACACAGCACATTACGTGCATATGACAAGATATATATATATATATATATATAGTATTATACAACTTTTTATCAACAGACTTACGTGAGAATACAGATGTATGCGATCCGAAGGAGAGCGACTTGTGCGACGAGCCCGGTGCTTGGAAGCTCCTTCGGTTCCTTTGCCGCCGGAAGCAAAGAGAAGCTTCCCCGAAGTGAGGGGTGCCAGGCTTTCTGTTTCTGTTACTATGGGTGGTAGGGCTGTTTCTTTGTTGTTCTAGCTGGTTGGGGGCACCTTAAGCTGTCTGTCATGTGCACCTCGATTTTGACCTGTGTAACAGCTGTGCCTGCTGCGTTGAGTGCGCTCCGGAGTAGCACGGATGGATATTACTTGGGCAGTGCCTCGGGGCCTTGAGTCCCTGCGTGTTGTATGGGCCTTTATTGTAGTCTAGGATGTGTGTAGTCCACGACTGTGATGACCAGGGAGGCTGCCAAAGTGGTATCAGATCATGCTGGGGGCAGCGAAGAGGGCTAGTATGGGGTGTTGTAGTGGTGTAGTGGTGGTGAATCCCCAAACGCTGAATGCCCTCAGAGTTGTCCCCACTCCCTCAACCAACCTGCTAGTCTGGCGGCAACGGCTAAAAGACACGAGGGTTCAAAAAAGAAAAAAAGAAAAGTTGAGGGCTTTTGGGGTTCCTGCAGCTTCCAAGAGGGCTCGATGTGAAAGGCTTTCCTGCACCGAAGCAGCTGAACCCAGCGTATACCTCGTATACACATGCCCCGGTATGCCATTTGTTTCTCCATACTCTGTGTATGCTAGCTCAACGCACCACAGCTTGCTCCCTTCTTCACGGATTCTGTTTCAAAACGTTCGCAAAGCCTGAGGCCATGACACCTTGAATCTGCAGTCTTTGAAATCTCTGACTGCAAAAGCCACAACCAGCCTTTGATGTGCGAGGTCACTTTCACACTGCGTCGGCCCCACGGCGTTTACGGTGCCGGCTTCAGATGTTTGTTCTGACAAGACTTTCCGTTTGCTGTATGGAGTTCAGCATGGCATGGTTACATATGGCTGTACTGGAGACCACCAATCGTACAGCTTGGGCATTTCGTGGTCCATTGAGTTGGTATCACGGGGTTGATAGAACTTGAAGGTTTATAGACGGTGTGTGCTTTTTGTTGCCACTGAGGCTCGGTCTTGCTGCAGCAAGTCTGAGCGCTGCATGATGGCTTTTCTGGAGTGCATGAACACTTTCAACGTGCCCGAGGGCATTCCTTGTAAAATTTAAAGGATGTTCATGAAGCCGTTGCTTTGTCAACACACCCTCACCTCAGAGCCTCGCAGCTGTTGCAGTCCATTCCGGCCGCCTTCTGGTGGGCCATTGCCACACTGACCACTGCCCGACAGCCTGGAGTTTGTTGGGAGTTAAGTCCTGTCCGAGCTTCAGCCTATCAAGTGGATTGAAATTGGATTTCGGGTTGAGGGTTGAAGTTTCAGGATCAGGGCTTTGAGCTTCATGGTGTGGAGTTTAGGCTCTCGGGTTTCCGAAGCTGTAGCTGAGAGCACTGAATCCCTAAATGCAGATGCAGCAGGCATGATGCAAACATGCCTGCCTGCTGACTGCTCACATAAATTCATGCATACACTCATGGGCATGTGATGCAACTATCAGTAGAATGATCTACAGATATATATATATATATATGTACACACATGCACTCGTCGCAGAGTCCAGATGATACTTTAGCTCCACGTACCGCAGCAAAGCCTAGTAGCTTCGCTGAGGGTCTTGCGTCTGAGATCTTTTGCCTAGGTCGGTTATGGCGACATGGTTCCCCAAAGCCCTCCTGGAAAGGCTTGTGTGCTGCAGGGCGCACGGTCAGCTTAGAGACCGGGGCTTCCTTGGCAGCGTCAGTATTTAATTCCCCCGGCAGTGTGGTGGGACTATGGGGTTCTTACGTTCGGAGTATAGCGATTATTTGCCCGCGCGCGGCAGGCCCACCCTGGCCTTTTTTGATGGTTTCGTCCAGAATCGCTTTCTGTCCACATCCACCGGGATATGCCGAATTACTTGAAACTCCAATACTCTGGCCAACTTCATCATGAATCGTCAGTCCCGTGCTCGTGTTGGCCCTCAACTCACTCGAAGTCTGAAGTCCTGTGAGAACGAAGCAGTCAGAAGTACATGCCGGCGTGGACCTGGTTGCCTCGTGTTCCCGCGCCAGTTTGGTTCGTCTTCTGGGCTGCATTCGGAACTCATGGGTGGTCCTGGGAGCTTCAGGGCTCCTGCCATTAGGGTTTAGGGTTTAGGATAGGTTGGGCTTGGACTACTTGTTTGGACTCCTCACTGTCTGGGGTCTACGCAGGCATACTTGTTGGGTTGTGCTGCGAAAAAATTGGATCAGCATTTTCGTTCGAGAAGCCACGATCCTGTGGGTGCCTACTGTGGAACCCTCCAGGCATTCGAGCCACTGTTGAGGTTTTGTTTTAAGTGTGGGTTTAGTTAGTACAAGGCTGAAGAGATTGGGTCACACCCGGGCAGGCAGAAATTGAAAAGCAACTAGCGACGACGATCCCTACCACGACGCTGGCGACGAGGTAATTATGCTGACGACAACGCGGATGATGATGATGATGATGAAGATGTGAGAAGATGATGAAGACAAAGATGATGATGATGCTGGTGCTGATGACTGCCATCACCAACATCATCACCGCGTCATGTCCATCGTCGGTGCAGTCACCTTTTCCATCGTCCTCCTCTTCTTCCTCCTCCTCGTCCTACTTGTTATCGTCATCTTCTTCATGCCGAAAAGCATCACCGCGCACTCGGCAGGTTATCGGGGCCTTGACAGCGGTGACGGGCCTTGTGGTCGTGGCCATTGGCATTGCCCTGGCCGTGGCCCCATGCGGAAAGTAGTCGAGTGCGGCTGGTAGTTCGGATGCGTCGACCTCTGCATGCTGCAGCATCAGAGCTTGCATTCACACTTGTCGATGTACGATCGAAATACCTATGCCTACATGGCTGTTCGTTTTCCATGGGTATGTTCGGTACGACATTTCCATGCTTGATCCAGCCACACGGAGGTTTCGCTGAATTTCAAGCAGTGCTTCGCGGAGGTGCAGGGAGGGCTCCACCGATCAGTTGTGCATGTGTTTGTGGTTGGGTAGTTCATGGTAGTTTCAGATCATCAAAGCGCTTTCTGCCAATTTCTGCCAACATCAGCCACAACCACAACTACCTTAGGCACAAGCAGATAGAACAACTCCGCTTTATCCCTCTCTTTCCCTCACACTGCTGACTTTGCTGAGTATTCCTACACCTACTTCTGTGCCTGCAGCTGACAATGACTAGTAGGATTAATATTCCAATGACAATCGTACTGATCATAATGTAGTGCTGCACAATAAATGACGACAGCAACAACAACCACAACCACAACCACAGCAACAACAACCACAGCAGCAACAACAAGGACAACATGAACAACAAAACAAGGACAACAACAAGCAGGACAACAGCAATAACAATAATGGTAAAATAGGTACAAGAACAATAAGAATAGTTTTATGTATTTATTCCAATACCCATACTAGTAGTAATGATTTCATAATTGCCGCGACAACAGCGAGGACAAGGATTGGCAGCTGCTGCTGTTGCTTCTGCTTTTGCTGCTGCTACTACTGCTACCCCTGCGTTTACCGCTACTACGACAATACGACGACGACTACTACTACTGCTCTACGAACTACCGCGATTGCTAGGACTACTACGACGAATACGACTAAGCCTGCAACTGCCAGTGATGTTGCGCCCGCTTCCCCTTTTTCCATGGGCAGCATCATGCTGCAGCGTTCGCAGGAGAAGGCGAAGCAAGCTTTGGACAAGCTCGAGCGCAGAAACAAGCGGCCGCTGTCTCGGTGGACGGCTCTGTCACTATCTGAATAGGGCCGGCAACTCTCGACAGCAAAGGTGGCCGATTCATTGTTCGTCATGTTCACGACCTTTGTGGGATTTCTTGCATGCCCAGGCGAAGCGTGCAGTTTCAGCAGCATGATGACGAGGAGCTCGCCACCTGATCCCAACAGCCTTGACCCGCGGCCTCGCAGCAGAACCCTAGGCTTCCAGCTTTTCGGCTTCCGAGGGTCTCGAAGTGCTCTCAATCAAGTTGGGAGGAGATCACCGAGAAACTGCAGGTGTTCCAGGAGAAGTCCCAGGAGCTCGTGGCTGGTCTGCGCTGTCGATTTCTCCGCGACACACTCCTTCAGTCTTTTCGCTTGGCAAGTCTGGGTAGTACAGGTTTGCTTTATTGATTCTTACGTTCATTGCTGCATGGCTAGGGCAGGTACTACTGCCGCTCTGAAGTTGCCGAGTGCTCATTTCTGGAGGTATATACAGAATATTCGGGGTTGAGGGTTTTGGGTGTAGTTTGCGCAGGAGCTCCTGACACAGATTCGAGTCCTATCTGGCCACCAGGACAGCCGCGAACCCGGGTTGTGGGAAGTCGCCGAAAAGCCCAATATCCCTAACCTTAGAGCCTTAGAGTATCATGGGCTTATTTGTGCGATACTCTCTCGGTCTGACCAGCCCATGCGAGCTGCTCGGTCCGTCCTGCTTTCCCTCAATTATTGAAGTCATTAGTTCGGAAGAGTTTTAACGCAGCCATGATGTGCAGGTTTGGCACCAGCATGCTTGTTCTGTGCAATTTATAAGACGCCAAATTCGGCACTCCAACACGAAGTGTGCGATCTGATCTCAGTGTGGTTGATCGATATTCTTGTGCTGATTCGTGCCGGACTGTCCAACATGTAGAGCCTGGTTCATGCCTTGCAGATGCGGGCATAGAACACAATCCCGAAGAAGACGCAACTCTTGCATGGTAATTCACTACCAACTACTGGTCCTGCTGAAGTCTTAAGTCTTTGCACCGCTTTCTGCTGTCTATTTCTTGCTACTGTATCAGAGGCGTTGGTGTTGCTGCTTTTGTGCATGCTGTTCTTCTGAACTTCTGTCTCAGCAAAGCCAGGCGGAGAAGGCGCACCTCAAGGCCATGCTAGCCACAGCCTCAGACCGATTTTAGGATGATATAGCCGCTTGGTCGAGGCCACCCGACTGCAGAAAGGAAACCCCATTTCCCCCCCGTGGTTGGTTGAATACATCACAGCTTTCTTACGTACTCGCAGCATATTCAGGTGTTGGCCTAAGTCGGTTGAAGCTTTCGGACGCTGTGGGCTTTCCAGCACGCTTGGACACGTTGACACTTCTGGGGCTTCGAGCCCCGCAAGCCCAACAGCCCAAACCCAAACCCTGGTCCGGTTGCGGGTTTTAGGCTTCAGGACGGAATCTCCCGAATCAGCTGAAGCTGACCAGGGCATGCTGGAGTCTCACACCGCCGGCCTGGTTTCGGACGTGGAGGTCGGCCGCGAAGTCTTGGGAAGAAGAAGAAGAAGACGAAGGGGTGGTCAAAAATCATGGGTAGTGATCAAAATTTTCTCCGTAGTTGTCCGAGTCGGACCGGAGGCTCGCAGCTCTACTCAGCCGAGTCGAGACTGTTTGCAAAAAAAGCCTCCCCCAATCCCTGTTTTAGACCAAGCCCTGAACCCTAAGCCCTAAGCCCCGAACCCTAAACCCGAAACCCTGTTCGCTTCGTTTCGTCTGGTAGCAGCTCCTGGACCTTGAGTTCCTTTGCGAGTGACTTGGGTCATTCTCATCGCGATATGATATCATTACAGGTCATTACATACTACTTGTGTTATCATAGGTCGCAACTTAACTGCAGTTGCCCTCGCTGCTGCTAGTCCGAATAATGCTAGAGTTCAGAGGCTCTTCCGCTTGACAAACAGTTATCTGTAGCAACAGCGAGTGTGCAAAGATCTCAGAGTTTTGTGATTTTGACTACGGGCACCCGCGTGGTTGGCTTCAAATCCTGCTTTGCCGTTCGCGACCTTCAAGCCCAGAGTAATAGACGCCTCTTCTGATGGTTTATGCCGCTTACTACAGTGGGAGAGGTCTTCAAGACGCAGATCCTGGGCCTGTCCTCTGATGCTGGGTCTTGCGAGCATGGATCCGCTGTGAGGGCTTAGGGCAGGAAGTTGTGCGAGTTGTTCACAGGGCTGCTAATGTCATCAGCCTCAATGAATCTGTCTGTAGACTCTTGTAGACCATACAACCTGAGTAAAGCTTGGGCGGGCAGCAACAACACAGCATCCAGGGGCTTGGGAGTTCAGAGTCATGTCAGCATCAGGCAGTGCTGCGGCAAAGTCCGGTCTGCAAAGCCAAAGTAAAGTGCAAGTGTGGGTACCTGCACGCTCGATTCAATGCAAAGCATGCTGAGCCTCTGAAGGAAGGTCGAAAAAGGTACAGGCGAGGTCTACCTGCATCTGCCCATGCAGCAACTGCGCCATCCTTCGCGGGTTTCGTTGCTCTCGAGTCCTTGAGAATTGCTTCTTTGGTTCTCGGAGTTCGACTCAGCCAGACACTTGATAATCTTGATACAAAACGCAGCCTTCTCCGTGACTTCGTGGTGCCTGCTCTGTGGCTCTGGAAGGTAAGGTCGGAGGGGGAGGGCCCGGGCTGCTAAGACGGCAAGCCCTGGGCGATCCGCACGCTGAAAGCGGCAGGGATTCTCCGATCCTCCCTGATCTCTTGCTTGAAGTAGGTAGACTCCCAGGGGCTTTCAAGTATCTTTCTGCAAGAATGTGTTCAGTGGCATCTTTTGTTAAGACCGTACTGCTATCTACCTGCTCAGTGGATTTGCGTACAGGAACTCACTCATGGATGCTCAATGCTCAATGCTCCATTCTCTTGAGATTGCCTTCGACCAAGTACATGATAGACCATAGGGCCTGCTCAGGCCAAGAAACGAAACATAATCGAGCTTCTGTCTCCGACCATGCGGCGACGACGCTCGCAGCGAAGAGTACATCAGGCGAGCAGGTGTTTCATACTTACTTCCGTTTCTGGGTCCAGTGCAGCATAGTCTGTGCTCAAAACTGACGGTCGGTCAATGTGTTGTTGCTTTGATATTCAGGGTGTCGCCGCTGCATTCAATCACGTTTCCCCAGTCTCAGTCCTGCCACCCTTGCTTGTACTATGACCGTTTCATGGGGCAGCAGACTTTTGCAGCCCTTGCCAGGTATGCCGACACTGACCAAAGGCGGCGACCTTCCTGTCCTGCCAAATGCTGCGGGCCCGGTTTTTTTGAAGAGTTCTGCTTGTAGCAACTCCAAGATGCTTTCGGTGATAGGGCCCAGGGCCTGACGTATTTGGAGGGGGTGCTACTGCACACTGTGCGGCAATGTCTGGAGTCTCGAAGTGCGCTTCCGGCTGTTCCTTTGGGCCCAGTAGGGTTTGGGGCTCTCGGTACGTCAGACATTCCAACTGACATAATTTACTTGCGGTGTTCGGTCATGGGCCCCGGGAGCAACGCACAGCAACAAGTAATGTGCGTAAGGGGGTGGGGCAACCCCCCGAATACATTAGTTGTGCATGTATGTATGTATGTATGCATGCATGCATGTATGTACTTCCCTACGTATCTAACATTGTGTATATATATATATATATCAACGTTTGATGCTTGTTGCTCTAGGCCGGTGATCCTACTCGGGCTGGACAGCAGCGGAAGGCCGGGGAACGCTCAAGTTGTTTGGAACTTGCGGGACAGAAGCAAGACGAAGAACTCACTTTCCTGCAGACGAGCGTGCGTGCTGCCGTGCCGGATGTTGCTGAAACACACACGCGCCATGTGCATGAGATGATTGTTTCCTGTCGAGAATTGCACGACACTTCAGCATGCATGTCATACCCACGCGAGCAGCAAGCCAATCCCCGCTTCCCCAGCAAGGCCTGCCTGATTGACGAAAGCATTAGATGCAAGGTATGCATATACACAGGGTGTAACGTCAATGCCGACATTCAGCTAACACATGTATGTGTGTATGTATGTATGCATGTATGCATGCATGCATGCATGCAGTGCATTCAGAAGAACATCGGGCAGTGTCTAGTCGTACTTGCTGCGCATGCCTGATATCCCGATCAGGCACTGCCGTGGCAGGAGATCGCGACCGCCGTCGCCGGGCCGCTCAAGCAGATCTGTGGGCCACGCCAAGATGGCCAGCGGATGCTGGCCAGAGCCCCACAAAGAAGCGGGGTTGAGGGTTCGCTAAACCCTCAAACCGATGCGCTAAGCTGGTTCCATTATATGCTGGATGTCTGCTATGGCCATCCTACATTGCTCTTGTGCGTAGTGATGTACACATGTTCGATGCGTAACAAGGCGGCGCTTGGCCGCTGTGATGATGCATGGTGAGAGGACATAAGATACGATGGACGCAGTTTGTAGACGTCATATGCTGTGAGCGTGTGCTGATGGGTGCAAGGGCAGCCACCAAATCAATATGTCTTCCTGGAACCTTGGAGCTGCAGGAGCAGGAGCAGGATGGCCTTTTTCCAGGGTGTTCAGGTTTTTTGCCTATCATTGGTGTTCAAGCAAGAGGCAAAAGGCCCCCTCCAGCAGGGAAATCGCCCAAGTATCGTAGGCCTGGTGCAGCCACGCTCTGCCTAAGGAAGCCACACTGAGGAACGTCCCCATCAGAGAGGACGGGATCGGAGCTTTCTCCGGCTTGTTGACAGACACCAAGACCCCCAGAGCCAAAGCTCACGCTTCCCCAGGCTCCCTGCAACGCAGAATCCGTCAATGTCAAGCATGACTAGCCCGGCAGCTTGCCTCAGCAGCAGAAGTAGTCATCCTGCTAGTGCTGGCGGCGGCGGCGGCGGCGGTGGTGGTGGTGGTGGTACGAGTAGAGCAAGTAGGAGCAGCATTGGCAATACAGCCAGCAATCTGCCCACAGCGTTGGTTATCGCAGTGACAGGTGCAATACTACTACCGGTTATAGATTCAGAACATGCAAATACTGACAGTACAGTCGTAACCTTGTCACCATGATCGTCGTGACAGTCAAAACAATACTTCCTGTAAGCGTGCACACCTTGCAGTCCACTGCCCGTGTCATCACGATGTAGCCTGCCTGTGCAGCACAGAAGCCCTGTAGAATGTAGAAGCCAAAAAGCAGTGCTCGAAGGATGAGCCCTTTCCTGGTCTCCCATGCGTGGCTTTCTCCTTGGGCGGCATCATGGGGGCATCGCAGAGTTTCATGGCGCCTCGGATTTTAGTCCTGGGCGGGGCCATCTATCCCAAAGAAAGCCACAGCTGCCCAGTCTGCCTGCCAATAAGGACCTCAGCGGAAGCCCCTTGGAGGAGCTTGGCAAGGGCATCCTTCCTTTTGCAGAACCGCACATGCGCCGGCAATTTCAGCTTTGTCTAGCTGCACAGAATTAGACGAAAGAGGATGTCCGCATTCTGACTGCATCGCGAAGGTGTCTGATCAGAGAGCATGTCCAAGTGAGTGCAGACGACAGCCTCAACCTATCTTAACTTGACTCGACGTCCTACTCTAAATCTATGGGCCGTGAGCCCAGCTGTGAGGAGTTGCTGGGTGCGGACCTGAAGCGAGCACCCCTGCACGGGCTGCTACCGATGGTGCCCTGCCATAGTTGGCTGCTGGGGTCAATGTTAATGTCGGCTGGGCCAACAATCAATAAGGCAATAAGGCCCTGAAGCCTCGAAGGCCGAAGCCGTCCTGCCTGTGCATCGAGCATCGAGCTCAGCCGAGGCGCAGAACAAGCGGCTGAACCTAGAGGCCAGTGCACGCCGGAAAGAGTCACACGACAAATGCTGGATGCTTCCACTCAGCCGTCAGCGCATCCTCACACAGCCTCTGCGATCTTTCCTCAGCCCGACCCCGTTTCGGGTACCATTAGCCCTAGGGACCCCAAACCGAGACCAGATTGCTGGATCGTCGTTTCTGTGAGGCCTGGTCGAAGCTGGAGCTACTCCACTCCCGGACTTTCGCAGGCCCCGCAACCTTGATATTTTGACTTGGTTTTGAAGTTGATGTGTTTATGGCTTTAAATGCTATGGATGTCGTAGAGGTTAGTGTTTGGGATTCTTTAAAGCTTGTCTACTGTTACACGGTTTATTGTTAAGAGAGAAATCTAGTTATCGGTTTGAAAAAGCCTGTAGAAGAGCTGCTCGAAAGGCAAGCCTGATAATGTGACACTTCAGCCCAAAGCGGAACAGAAGCAACGACGTGGGTCGTGAATATGCCGACCATATGAGGAACAGCTTTGAGAAGCAGCAGCAACACCTAGCTTGTCTTGGTCTAGACGTTGCATGTATTACTTTTCTTGGTATGCCGGTGCGCTGTGCGTTACCCTGCCCGGCACCGAGCCAGGGCTCAACCCAAAGCAGCTAACCATTCCACAGCAAGGGGAAAGAAAGCTCAAGCTGTTCCAGAGGGGGGAGGCCTAAAGGGGGAACTAAACTCCGAAGCTGGGCACGCCAAACTGGAACCAACGCACTTAAAAGGGCCTGTACGGGGACATTGGTACTAATTGTTGAGTCAATCAGATTCGGAACGATCAACACGGCACAGCACTGGGCCGCGAGAACCATGAGCTCAAGCCTCAAACTTTCGCACCCAAAGAGCCCCATAGTCTTCCAACAACCGCTGAAATTCGCAGCCCTTATAAACCCTACACTGTAATCCCTTAAACCCTGGTATTTGAAGCCTGTCTGAGTCAGGTGCCTCCCGTCTCAAGGCATCTCGGAGAGCAGTCGTGGCCGATGGCTTAGAGGTGCGCCGTTTCAACCATCGGTCATGAGGGTTCACATCAGTCATAAGTGCAGGGTTTCAAGCATCTCTCAAACTGCTTCTCTCAAACATCCGCGAGTGGCTTTGGATTCACTGTTTGGGGTATGCATACGGTATGCCCTTAACCTCTAAACTTGATTCTGCGCCCGGCATGAACTCTAACGAAGCGCCGCCAGGTCGCAGCCACTGCGGTGGAACTCACAGAGGAGGAGGTACCCTGTCACAGCGCATGGGATTTGCGATCTTGATTTCTGGAGATGTTTAGGGGCTCCTTTTCACAAGGATGCTACTATTTAAGAGTTTAAGGTCTCTTACACTCGTACCCTGCAGAGCCCCAAGCCATGCTGACTCTAACGACAGGCGGAAGACAGTCCCAGTCGAGGTATTTAAATGAAGGTGCCCGGCTCCTCTCCCCAGCACTCAGGAGGAGGAGATCAAATCGGTAACTGTGTCTTTGCTGCTGAGCCCAATGCGACAAGGCCAGGGTCCTCTTAGAGGTTCGCTTATCAGTTTAGGGTTGGGTTATGTTTGGATGGCAAAGAGTTGCGGCTGCTGGAAAGCATCCGTCAGTTTTGCAAACTCACTCCGTTTTTCGCTCCTGCTTCTGGAATGCGAATCGCCGTACTTCGACTCTCAGTCATATAGCTTTGAACCGAACAGTGGAACAGGAGTTTTCTGTGTTAACTAACAGGAGTTATATTAATGGGGAACCCCAACCCAACTGTCGTAAGGAAAACCCTGTTGTCTTCTGATCATGCTTGGCTGGTTGCCAGAGGGTTATAAAACAGGTAGAAGGTTGCGTCGATAGGCTGAACTGATGATGGGATCAGATGGTGATGGCTTTACTTCTCGCTTTGCTGTCCGTCCGTGCTAAGCTCACTATTTTATGAGGATTTTGGATGACTCTGCACGTTTTGAGTAGTCTTTGTGCAGTTCATTGTTTCATGATGCTTCACGTAGTGCTGAGCCTCACTGGATACTAAACGCTTTGGAATGTAGTCTGCCTAATCGCTTACCCCAAGCCCCTAAATCCCACACCCCAGACTTTTAGGCCTTCAGGCTTTGAGGGCCAGGGAACAAGTTGGATCTGTCTTTGGTGCAATAGGCCTTGCGACTGTGGTGATGTCTGTTGCCGAGGGCAGTCTCACGAGGATTGGATGTTTTTGTTGTTTTGACTTCACTTTATTGATGGTTTTGAGGAACTCGGAGAAAGCCCATGCTTGTACAATGGATGTGCGTTGTGCATACATACATCGATACAGACATAACTGCGTGCATGTGAAATGAATATGTGCGTGCATAGAGGCAAGCCGTTCTGGAACCTTGTGAGCGCCTTCACCGCGGAGGTGTTTCGGGATGCTCGCCAGCAGAATGATCGGGTAACATAGAGCCCACAGTAGCTACGACACAAGGCACCGTTTCAAGCATAGCTTTTGCAGAAGGAATAGCACTGACCTCTGAACGGACTATCGCTCGAACCGTCGCCACGCTACTTAGCTACCACCACTATCAGCATCTTCATGATCATGATCATCATCATCGCGCTCGTCGTCATCGTCGTGGCATTAGAACTGCGAACAAGATCGTCACGATAAGAGCAGTCGTAGAAGCCGTCTTTGTAGCAGTGGCAGTAGCAGTCGGAGGTGGTTGTGGGTCATAGTCGTCGTCGCCGTGGCAGTAGCAGTGGCAGTGGTCGTAGTGGTAGTAGTAGTAGTAGTAGGAGGAGGAGCAGGCGGAGCAGTCGGAGTAGGAGTAGGAGTCAGCAGGAGTAGGCGTAGGATTAGGAGTAGGCGAGTAGGCCAGTAGGAGTACTAATAGCAGTCCTCGTTGCTTTCCTTGTTGTTGTTGCTGCTGCTGCACTGTTGGAAGCTGTGGCGGTGGTAGTAGTGCAGTAGGGTGCTAGCAGCACACCAGCAGCAGCAGCAGCCAAGAACATGAAAGAATGCAGAACCACGGGACAATATTCGATCAACGAAGAACAGAGGCACCTGTCTCCGCGTATCAGGAGATCTTGGTCGTTCACGTGCTGATGCCAATCTCAGCCACGGTCCCGAGCATCCTGTGGCAGGAGGACAACAAGGCAGAAACCCCAAGCCTGGAACAACGGAAGTGGGTTAAGTTGGAATCGCTGCGGCAAAGCATGTGTGTTTCTGTGGATGTACGATGATGTACCATATGCGCGAGAACCTGTGACGTCCTGAGCATTCTGCGTCATGGCATCAACTTGTTCTACGCCACACCAGTCCGACACAGGAGCTGCCCAGCATTGCTGAGTCATGCTGGCGAGCCTCATACAGCCTCGGCAGTTGCAGAAGACTAATATAGGGGCCTCAATAATTAGAATAGGGTTTTGGGGCCCATTATACTATAGTTATAGTCAGGAAGCCCCAAAATAGTACTAGTATCTTTTCGGGCCCAATAGTACCAGCGCTGTTATGGTTACCTTGCCCGGAACGGCCACCGCAGGCGAGCTCCTCCACGCCTGGGCCTGGGCCTATTCCAGAACTGCTCCCGTATGTGGACTCGCTGATGAACCGCTTGAGGATACATTTGGGATACTCTCGTCCTTCTGGCATGCCACGGTCTTTGGGCCAATATGCTTGTCGAGTATAGACTACGACACAAGTGAACCTAAAGCTGCTCCTTTCTTGCACTCCGAGCTCTCAGCTTCAGAATCGGCCAGCAGGAGCAAGTTGTCCGAGTTGCAGCAGCAGGAGGCACAACACGCCATCAATGTGGAGGACTGCCTCACACCCACCACCCCCATGCAATGCCGTCCATAGCTATCCTTTCCGTCAGTGCACAAGTGCCCAGAACTTGATGTTACGTGCTTCTGCCCTTGCATTTGCAGCGAAGGGCTCGCTGGAACTTATCCGCCAACCGACATCTCCGAAGAGTCCGACACGGAGGTCAGGGAACCCTGGAATTGGAAATTTGGGGATCGAGAGCTGGGAGCCGTCAGTTCAGGTTGTCCCGAGAAGTGAGTAGGGCCTGATTAGGGGACCATAATAGTATTCTCTTTGCCCGGCTTAAGAAGTTGGGGCAGGATCTTCTGACAGCATACCACCAGCCACCACACGAAGTTTCGCCAAACTGTACAGAGAGATGCCTGGAGGCGGGCTTCAGACGTTGGGCCCATGAATCCGCAGACGATGCCTATCCTCCCGACCGAGCTCCTGAGCAGCAACGCGTGGGCTTGTGGACTTGCAGGGCAGAGACAGGGAGAGAAGGCCATGCTTCGGTTTCCTGAGTTTGTCCAAAGCCCCAAGCCTCGCAACATTTCACCGAGGCTGCTGAAATCCCAGTGGACGCGGCAATTGAGTTCAGGCGTGGAGATCATGATGCAGTCCGCCAGCTGTGAACAGAATGTCAGCTTTAGGGGATTTGCATACTGTTCACGAGCGTAGACACTAATTACGCGCCTTACTGTGAGGTCTAGACGAGAAAGGCAGGTGTGAGGCTGCCCGACGTTTCATCTTGTGTGGTGGAGTGTTGATTGCATGTTCGGACCAGAAGCAGGGTATCCCTGTCTCAAATGCACCATTCCCCCAGTCCGCAGCCTGTCCTAAAGCCAAAATCCCCTGGCCTCACGAACAGATCCCCAAACCCCTATAAATCCTAGACCTTCTAAACCCTAAACCCTCAGCGACTAAAACCCTCAACCCCAAACCCGTGAAAACCCCAAACCTTGAATACCCTGAACCCCCTAAAGGCCCAAACCATCAACGTCAAAGCCCTCCGAGAATGAACGCCTTGCCAGACTCCATCTGCTCGGAGCTTCCCGACTTGGCGGACCTTTGGGGTGCCAGAGAGCTGCCTGGCTCTTCAACGGATTACAGGGTATATTACAGTATATTCGAACATGTATTGTAGTAGTTGTGTATTGTAGTACATACTGCAGTATGTATACTAGAGTACATGATGTAACAAATTATCGTAGGCATTGTGGTATAGGGCTAGTTCTGGAGAGGCCGGGGGATTAGATGTGTACAGTGCTTCTTGAAAAAGGCAGGAGAAGGGAGTGGGGCCACGAAATATGAGAGTGCGAGGTTCGTGCGGTTGGGAGGTTTCGGATGATGACGCTGCCGCTACCTCCTCGGATCAGTTGACCTTCTCCAACTCTCTGGAATGCTAAGTCGAAAGAGTCGGAAAGCTCACTCCACGAAGCCATCATCAGGACATCCGGCTACAGCACATGAATCCTGAGCCCAGAATCCTTCTCGGCTTGGTTCTTGGTTCCACATGCATCCCTTGTCCAAATAGTTCGATTGAGTTTTAGGATCAAGCCGCATCATCATCCTCACTACCAAAATAGCAGTCGTCAAAAGATATGGGCATCGTCATGTCACTCAGCACCACCACACTTTGTTGATGTAGTAATGAAATAGCATCAATAATGGCACAAGCAACTCGAGCAACAGTAAGCACAGTGGAAAGGAAGTTCAGAGCGATGAGAACGATGAGTGTCAAGGAAGACAGTAGCAATACTGCATCATATCAACAATGGCATTCTTACATATTGTATATGTAACTGTGGCCTAGGGAGTGTCACGGGAAGAAGTGTCAAGTGCGCAGGCCGGTGATGATGGCGGGCTCCACTCTCAGCCTCGACTTCTTCGAGGGCTCTGCTGGGGCACGGCGTCCGAGGGTGCTGGAGGTGGCGGAGAATCGCTGCAGGCCCGGAAACATAGCCACAAGTCGTGCAGCGGAAAAGGAAGGCACCGTCCAACTGCAGCGACGACGAAGTCGCAGAAGCAACAGCAACGGCAACAGCAACAGCAACAACCATGGACCATGAGGTTGATAAGACGAAGCAGCAGCAGCAACAACAACAACAGCAGCAGCAACCGCAACAGCAGCAATAACAGCAATAACAGCAGCAACAATAAGAGCAGCGACAACAACAACAACAACAACCACAAGAACAACTAGGAAGCACTTGTGTCTGCCGCCGCGCGGGGTGTGTCGTTCACTTTTTGGAGGTTTTTTGGGTCAAAAGCCTGAAAGCCTCGAGTTTTGTGTGGTTTTCGTCAAGATGACGATGTTTCGGATTTTTGTTTCATAGTAGTTTGGTCTTGTTTGTTGGTGAGGTTTTTGCGAAAGTGTCGCAAATACAACTACAACAACTACTACTACGACTACTATAGCCACAAACACAGCCACAACCCGCAACAACAACATCAACAACAGCAACAACAACAGCATCTGCAGCAGCCACAACAACAGCAACGGCAGCAGCAACAACAGCAACAGCAACATAAGCAGCAATGGCAGCAACCACTTGCTACAGCAAATTACCATCATCGTACAACAACCATGGCGACGACGGCGCCGGCCACGACGACGACGATGACGACATCGACAGCGACAGCGACAACGACAACAGCAGCATCCACAGAAAAAGCGAGCAGCGACAAGTTTAACAGTCGCACTTGCCGGAATGATGACAACGGGGCAATCAGTCACAGTGCGTTCGATTTATCACAGATCCTAAGGCCCAAGTCAATAACCCCTGCACTGCTGGCAGGAACCTGGCGAGAGTGCTCGGTGAAAGCATCTTCTCAGGCCCCGCCGGGCATCGCTAGGAACGAACTAAGAACTGAATAGTAGCAACCCTGAACGCTAAAACCTGATAGCTTTAGCCCTCAACCCTGAACCCCGAACCCTGAGCCAGGCCCCATGAAGCGGCTTCGGGCAGACCTGTGTGTGATCCCTAGGGCTGAACCAAATATGGAGGTCGGAAAAATAACGAACAATAGCCCTACATAATTTGCATATGATTAGTCATCCAACACTGTTCGTTTTGTCAGCATCACCTCGTGACCCAGTACCCTTCTTAGTCTTATTCTTGATATGTGACTGTTGCAATCATGGGTTCGAGTGCAAGAGTGCAAGGTATCCACTTTGTGCCTCGCTTCGGTGCTGCGATTTCGCACCTGGGCGGCTTAAGGTTGTTTGGAGTTTGATGGGTTAGTATTCAATGCTCAAGGGGTTATAGGCTGTAGGGTTTCAGAGTTTCGTGTTGTAGGCCGTGGGGTTTACATGGGTTGAGGTTTGAGGGTTTGGGGCAGTTCAGGGTTTGCTGCGCCTTGTAATGATAAAATGCTTTCTTTGGGTGGGAAGCACGAGCTACATGAGCTGTTCGAAGTGATTGATGCATGTAGTCACATGTACTGGATCCGAGTTCGTTGCGATTTCTGAAGCGTTAAAACTCAAGAAGTCATGCCCAGGCTTCCGTACGAGCTGCTGAAGTTCGGAGAGGAGGCTGGTTGACTGCTCTTTCCGGCGCAGGAAAATTCACAATGAAGGCCAGAGTCAGCACGACACTCTGATTTAGTTCGCCGTCCAAGAAAGCTTGCTGCAATTCACTAGATGCTGAGTCGATGCATGTTCGACGACAAACCCTGAAGCTGAAGACCAAGCAAGCATGTAATCGACAAAAACTGGTTGGAGCTGCGGAGATTCCAGCTTGCGGCATCAACTCGCTGGCAACCTGTCCACTAACCCCCTTTTTCCCACCTCCTTCCGGTGTTCTCTTGCTGGTACTGCTTTCATGTCTCTTCTTGTTGCTTGCACCGCCACATGCTACTGTTGTCTCCGGAGGTTCTTCTTTTGCCCGGAACTCCCCAACTCTCTGAGCAGCCAATCCCGGTAGTCATCGCACGCAGGTCTTGGAGAAGGAGAGTGAGGAGTTGGTGATGCAGTGGAAGTGGGGTGCCTCGGCGGAGCGGTGTCATGGGAGTTCTTTCGTTCTCAGAACGCCATGTCGGCTCTTTGAGTCCTGTAGGTCTGTGGCATGAATCGCCAGCTTCTCGCAATCCAGGTGATCGGCACCATCGAAAGGACAAGTTCTATGAGGTGCCGTTCATGCATCTTGGCTCGCTCCAGCAGAGGTAATTACGAACGCCCTTCTGGCCCATGTAGCAATCGCTAGGTAGCTAGTTGCCGAGGCATCCTGACGTATCATGCCCAAATGGTATATACACTTGTATATTTCAATTTCGCTGTGTTTTGTGTAGGAATACATCCTTCTTTCGCTATGTCTATAGTGCAACATATGATTATCACAGTGGCCTTGCACCGATACTTGGGCCAATCCCGGCTGCAAGGATCTTGGATCCGGACGAGGTGGACTGCCCCATCGCCTACATGTCGCAAGGCCACATAGTGGCGACATGTGCCGGTAGTGATACTACAACAGCAACCTTAAAGCGACGTGTTTGATCCTGGAGCTTGCAACAGATGTCCAGGAGCAAGAAGGGGAGGAATACTAAACCTAGTAGGAAGCAATAACTTCACAGCGGCAAGATAGGGTCTTTTTGTGCGCAGTAGCATGTTGCTGTTATTAGTAATTCTTATCTACTACTACTCAGTATTATTTCGTACTACTTACTTATTTTTGGCCCACAGGCTCCATGAGGCGACGGAACGTAACATGCGGTGATTCTGATGCTTGCCTCGTGGCTGCGACTATCAGCTTCACGTGAGAGCTACTGACGAACCATTCGTGTTACTGAAGTGATGGTCAGGGGCATGCTGGCGATGAGGATGATGAGGATGGTGATGATGATGGGATGATGATGATTATTAGTGTTATTATGGTGATGACCGTCGGATCTGCTGACAGGCATCAGACCCTAAAAAGATTGCTCGGCCAAGGTCCAGGCTTGAACCCTGATGCCCGACACCTGAATCGAAATACACCAGTAACAGTGGACCAGATTAGCCTCAAGTTTCACAAAGACCCTAAACCAAATTTTAGGGTTTAGGGATTACTGTAGGGTTTCAAAGCCCATCCCTGAAGCAGGTCTCGAGGACCTGACTGGCTACTTCCGAGCTTGGGCCTTGGGACGGCACTTCCGGTTCCTGCTGCTCCCGGATGCTCTGCAAAACCGTGTCTTCAACGGCCAGGCCGGCTGTTGCTTTTGTTTTCGGGTTTAGGATTGCTGCTCGGTCCTCGTGCCCCTTCAATCCTGGACTCTTGTGTTTCGGAGTGTGTGCGTGTGTTTGTGTCTGTGTGTGTAGGACGTCGGCTGCAGGCGCTAGTAGTGGAAGGGTTTGGGCAGGCATAGAGTCAGTTCAGGGCGCCAGAAGGTAAGCTTGGAGTTCACAGTATCATGTATAAGGCGGTGATAGAAGAGCAGCTAAATATACATGACATTGCCTGGCACTGTACTGTAAGGTAGGGCAACGGGGCAACGTTCCACCGTTTATCACGTAAGCTAGCATACAGCATAATGCACGGACACACATGTGGTAGCATATTCGGTTCATGTAAAACTGCACTATGGTTAAGATAAGCATGTGACAAACGACGATGTCTGCATCGGAAGGGAAGGGGATGACAAGAGCCTTGCATTGGAAACATGCGGCAGCTCACACCGTGTTTTGTGATTCAAACTAAGTCTGCACAATGCCGAGTTCAAGAACTTCTCGGCGCTAGTCCTCCTCCATTTGTCAGGAGATGGCGAGGATAGACGAGTTCTGCTGCAACCAAAACAAGGATGCACCAACTACGCCACCTGCATGCACAGTGTTGGCTTGAATGGGGCGGGGGTGGTTGGGACGACAGGTTCTGCTTCTGTGATCATGCCTCGAATCCTAAGTGCAAGACTCCGGCGCGGGCTTCGAGTAGTCCTTACTCTTTAGCTCAGAGTCCTGGTTATACCGTAAGACATTCATGAATCCGCTTTGCTCGTCCCGCAAAGCCTGAGGCCGGCAATCTCCACCACGCGCGTCTGCTGGGACTCTTGGCTGGTCAAGAGTACGATTTTGGGGCGTTTGTTCTTGGTGTTGGGGCTTTTCGGATTGGGCGTTCACAAAGGCTCGGTGCATACCAGCATTCGCAGCATACCAGTACCACTCGCCATGCCCACAATATATCAAAAACCCCTACAATGTTGCTGATGATGATGATGCTGATGATGGCGATGATGGCGACGACCACCTGCCGCAGTACCGGAATGCCACCACCACCACCACCACCACCACGACGACAGCCACGACGGTGGTAAACTGCTGTTACCACTACCACTACCGTCACCAGTACGAAAGCGACTCCCACGGCTACTACTCTTACCAACACTTGTACAAATCACTTGCTGCTCGCAGTCATAGCCTGAAGCTCGCAAGGACTTCAAAGAAAGCGCCTTCCTGGATCGGTCGCCGCGCTCCAGCAGCCCCAAGCGGAAGCGGGTAGGGCAACCTCCTCCGCCCCTGCGATTGAAAAATTGGTCAATGATTCAGGGCTGCAGGCTTCCGGTGAACAAGTCTTTCGGGCTTCTAGTGTAGGGATCAAGAGGCTCTTGGTAGGATATCGAAGTTCTTGAGAAGTATCATGATGTGAGCGGCTTTGAGGGGTTGGGATCGAGGTTCATGAGAAGTTTCGAGCAGAAATGCTTCGAGCTTCGGTGAGGTGAGTCGGAAGGTGTCTGTGAAGATGGAAATGATGTGAAGTGGGGGGTCTGGTTGGATCCCTTGGCCGTCGGTGAGAGCAAGGGGGGTTCCGTGGCATTGCATCGTGACGGAAGGGGTGGCAGTGGGGAGTGCAGCTGCATGGGACTAAAGCCATCGCATCGAGGATGGTGTCAATGCAACTCGTACGGCGGTGCAGTACGGCAATACAGTACCGTTTACACGCGTTCGCAAGGAGACTTGTGCAATTAGTTTATACGAGAAAGCTGTGCCACGGGCTACCACGTCTTATTCGTTAAGATCCCTGAGTAGATGGACAGCCGAAGACCCATTTCGCTGTTTTACCGTGGTAGCAAGCTATTCACCTCGACTGAGGTCCAAGGACCTGGATGTCCCTTGTCGCATGCTGAGCTTGCTGCGGCTCTTCGTCCCGAAGAACAAGAGCCCCGTTTGGAGCTGCTTCTACTTAAGGCATGTCTGGGTGCAGGCCGGGGGGCTGAGCGTTTAATCCCGAAAGCTCAACGTTACAAGAGAGTGTGAGGTGTGGTTTCATTTCCTCGGAGAAAGTGTAGTCAGTGATGTATCAGGATCCCTCCATCCTGGATCCGACTGCGGACTTCTGTGTGAAGCACTTCATTTTCGTGGTGGTTCGCCCGCTCTATACGCAGATGCCAGCGCTCGAGGACGGGCTTCAGAGAGGCTTTGGGATAATGCGAGGCAGATTTTTTGTATGGGGCTTCAGTCAGTGGCTGTAGGGCTCCGTGGGTATATGCATGCACAACAGTCCTACTTCACATCCTTTATCCCTAGGTGGGTACAGGGCTCTGCCGGAGCTCTTCGGACGGTCTCGCTCTCCGAATCGGTTCCAAAGATCGTCTAAAGCCGATGGTATCTTCGAGATAGAGGATTACGTCGGCTTTTTCGAGGGCTTTACAGGCTCGTAGGACAGGCTGGGTGAGCGGCTTCCTCATGCGTGTCTAGACTTTCTAGGGTCAGTGACAGTGGTAGAAGCGCGAGCTCCAGGATCCCGGTGCAGGCATCGGAAGTGCTTATAAGCTGGGTGCTATGCCGGGGGAAATGATCAGGATCTGCTGACCATGGACGCCCTTGAGACGAACCTGGAGCTTGGGGCCCACCTTCGGAAGATGCTTCTCGAGAGGTCCCTGGAATTTCGCTTGCCGTTTAGTGCTGCTGGGGTTTGTAAATCTTTAGGGCGTTTAGGGTTTCTGGGGATTGGGCAGTAAGCACATTCGAACGACGATGGGTGCGAGCAGGGCGAGGGGTGTCGACCTCAAAAGGCAAGGTCCGAAGTCTTGGGGCGGTGTCATTGAAGGGACCGAGGGACTGACACGACGAAAGACCGAAGGAGTACAGTGTACAGCATGAGTATGGCCATGTCTTTTTGTTTTCCTCGGCATGGCCGTCGTGATTATGGCAGCCCTCCCCATTCATGTTTGTTGGCTCTGAAAACCGGACTGCATCGAGAGAATCCGATGAGAAGATCAAGTACCGGCTGGTGCCCTCTAGGGTTTTCCGCTCTTGCGAGTACCTGAGACCCCTGGAGGTCTCACAACGTGGCGTTGAAGGAGCGTGAGGCGATCTCAACTTTGGACACTGTGGTCCCTGCGCCATGGCTTCATGAAGACGACCCCAGCGTACAGGGACGACGATATCTCAATGGACCCTGCTAAGCAAGCTCTTTTTGTCTGGGTTCCCGTTGCATTGAGTGGGATTGGCGGCTGAAGGCTTGTGAGGATTCTGGCATCGAGAGTCTTTGATTCATGAGTGTTTGGGCTATCGACAAGCCGGCCCCTTCGTTTGGGATGATGGTGTCATTAAGGGGGCCCGAATCATCTATCTGCCTGTTGATCAAGGAATGGCTGCTGAAGAATGGCCAGGGTGTTCCAAGCTGCCGCCTGTTGTGCACAGAGTAACTTTTGCAGTCCGAGCCGCACCCAACACGTTTGGGACTTGACCCACGCGGTGCTGCTTCTGCTACTGCTACGGCCATCACGATGGCGGCCACAGCTGATAATTTGAACTGTAACAGGCTGGCGATGATAGCAATAGCAGCTACACATACAATAGCATGGAAGATCATAGTGAATCTATTTGTCGCTGTTTCTCTTCTTGTCGATCACACGATGATTGCTTCATGTCAGATGACACACGTGCATTATATATATATATATATATATATATCTGTGTGTGTATTATATATATATATATATATATATATATATATATATATATATCAAAATTAGGCATGGTTGGCTGGCATTTCGTGGCACGAATTGGCCTCGCGGCGGTCCGGGACTTCCAGGGCAGCTGGTCACGCTTGGCCAAGAAGCTTGGAACGGTATCAGACCCTTTTGTCGATGGTTCTAGGTTTTATGCCCTTTAAATTTAGGATTGCCATGCGCAGCCGACCCAAGGACCCTTTTCAAGCTCAATCCCGAGCCCACCGGGACGAATTTGGTGGAGCAGAGCATCAACGATGAGGATGAGCGGTGATCACCGACCCTCCAACAATCCTCGGTAGGTGAAGAAGGGCCTGAGGATGGTTTCGCGATGAGATCGATCCATCCTTTCAAACCGCCTCCATCGAAGCCAATTTATCGAAGCCAATTCCTGGAATCGTGGCCCATTCGGCCGTGCACCTTGAAGCCAAAAGCACGCAAACACTCCTCCCCACCGGAGACTGGAGCCCCAGCCAGGAGGATGGACTGCTTTGTTGGGTGGCGGACGCTTCCTCTTGGGTGGAGGACACTTCGACAGACCGCAAGATGGGTCTCCCACTTGTGTTCATCAGTAGCTGCCTCAGCCGCAGCCATAGAGTCGGTGTGGAGAAACAGAGCTACATAGAGCATAGAGTTGGGGTCGGGGTTGCTTTGGTGTTCGGAGTTCCGTGTGCTTCTGCAGGCAGACTCGGCCTCAGCATGTCTTGGCCTTGAGGTCAGTCGCTCCAGAAGTTGACGGGCTACTCCAGCGAGTTTGCACTGGCTCGGATCCATGGCCTGCAATACTGTAGACTGTACCTGCTTCAGGCTTACCTGCAACAAAGTACAGAAGCTTCCAGTTCACATCTTGGTGTTTTGACCTCCAGCGCTCGATCTTTGTTCATGACCATTCATGCCACTTGTGGGAGAGGCCCCACAAGCATGCCAAATGTCACATGCAAGCATGCGTGAACCTCTGCATACGAAAGCAATACAATCGGCAGCCAGATGACTCCAATGTTAACTAACTGCATGATTCGAGGATACTATACCTTGACCCAACTTACACCGACACTGAAGACAAGGCTGCGCAAGTGGAAACTGTAACTCCGAGAGCACCTTTGCTTTCTCGATGCTCCCAAACACGAATCTGAGGAACGTGCAACTCTTTCAGCCGCTGCCTAAGATTTCATGCGATGTGGGGTGCTTGCTTCAGCGACTCAGAGCTTAACCAGTGTTATGGCACAGTGGCCACAACGAAGGAAACAGGAAGCAAATCAAGAGACGTCATCATGAGAACGACGGTACTTTGTACTTACCTAGAACCGTGATCATCAGCAGGGTGACCACTACTATATCATACCGACAGAAATGGCGGTCATGGCATCGCGGGCATGATCATGGCGCCTTACAGCCGTGTTCTTTATCAGACGCGTCGTTGGTGGAGGGCTATCTCGGGTCTTGAAACACCTCTGTAATTGGTATGGAAGTGCAGTGATTCACGTGCTATGCTTCCACCATACCCGACCTAAAGCTCGAGTCAGATTTCATGTTCAAAACAGGGCATGTCGAGGCTTTCGTCGCTCATAATTCTAAAGGCCGAAGAAGCAGCGCATCGACCAAGCCATCAACAACGAGGAGTTCGCATCTCAGTGCTCGCTCCAGTAAGCTTAGTTGTGTGCAATTATGTCTGTACAACTCTTGGATGCGCTTGATACTTGCTAATCTACTTTCTTACTTCTTCCCGTATTATCAGTCGATACCTGTATACATGCGTATCATATTCGCAAGCTCTGCCAAACAAATGTATGTATGTGTGCATATCTTATATATATATTATATAAATATATATCCACATATGTATATATATATACATATATATATATATATATATATCGGTGATCTATGTGACGTTGCTTTTTTGATTATTGGTTTGTTCGATTGTTTGTCTGGCTCTCTTGTCTTTGTCGCTCGAGAGCGCTCTCTCTCTCTCTCTCTCTGGACTGGATCTCTTTCTTGACTGAGGCTGGAGCTCTTAGCGTGTTTTCGCTGCAAGTGGGGCTGGGCTCTGCATCAGCCGCCAATTCCGGACTGTGCCTGGTCATTCCTTTCACTTTGCCTCATCTGCTTCTCCTCCACCTTTACCGGCTGCGCGAACGTCGGGTTCCCTTTCTGATACTCCCACTGTACCCTCTTATCTCATCGGCGCTTTCGGCGAATCTCCTGAGCTTAGAGCCCCAGGCCTCAGCGCATCGAGGCCTTCAGCTCGCAGACGAGGCTAGCAGTGGTTGTTTGCCAAGGATCCTCTGGGTTTGAGTCACCGGGGTAAGCTTCAAGGCCTGGGGATCACGGAACTGGGCTGGGGGCTTACGGGGTCTTGCTCTAGGGCATGCAGGATCTGATAGTGGTAGCTTCAGAGCCTGCCAGACTCCAGTATGTTGCCCTTTGCCGACGTTGCGAGAGCTGAACGCAGTGCCTACCTTTCGAAGAGGTCGCACGGCGACAGCATGGCCTGGGGCCAAGTGCTATGAGTGCATACATGGTTTCAGAAGGGTTCTGAAGCCTTGGACTGCAGTTGCCGCATGCTTTTGAAGATTTCAGATGAATCATTTCGCCCGGAGCAGAAGACTGTGTGGTGTGATAAAGAAAACCAGAGTGACCTCCGCAGCCAGCAGTAACATGGGTGGGGAGCCCCACTGTCATTCCTGTTTTTATTACTATCAAAATTTTTGTTATTAGTACTATTGTTACTACTATGATTATTGTTCTTATTATTCTACTTATTCTTTGTGCATATTATATTATTTCCATTATTGGAGGGAGCCCCTCCCATGGACACCACAAGATTCCAGTTTGGGGGCTACCTCTGCTCACGGACACGTTCTCTTCCTGCGACCTGCATCTCTGAACCGCAGATATCGGAGTGGCGCAAAGAACAGGGTGCCAGCTCGAAGCCCCAAACTGCAACAGCATGCACGTACTGTTGAGCTCTGGAACTCGGGCCATCTTCAACAGGAAGTGTACTGATAGGGGTACCGAAGCTACGTCTCCTTCAGCTCTCGGGCTGCAGCAAGATTCTGCCCAATCCCATCTTTACCCCTCCTCTGGGAGAGTCTCTCTTGTCCTAAATTTGCATATGCCTACGGCATTGTAGGCACCATACTCAAGAGCTATCATGCATCGGTAGATGTACGAACCAGTCGGTGTGTGCCATGCATGGTTGGCATTTCGCCACGGCCTTTACTGCAGCTGCCGCCGCCGTCTGTGTAGCGCTCCTCCTCAGGTGCGTACTACAGCGGCCTGAATGACTACGTAGTACTACTCTCCATATAGGGCTCCCTAATATAATCTGTGTAGTAGAGAACTCCGCCAAACCTAGTCGAATTCTTTAGGCTTCTGCAGTCTACATTTTCTTGGGTTTCGATTTTGCCGCCGTATCTTGTTGCGCGGCATGTTTTCTGCTACATTGCCAGACTCTTGGTGAGATAGTACAGGATGTCAGAGGGATTTGAGTCAGACGTTCTATGGCCTCGGAGACTAGATCGCAGTACCAATGCCCCGTTTCCACACATCTGATCCCGAAACTTGCGCATCTTTTGTGCGCAATGCAGGCGCGAGACGACTGCCGAAGATGACTGTGACGTGCGCACGCTGCAGCAACCTGGCTTGATATGTTTGTTGCCAGTTCTCCCATCATGCTTGCTATCATCCTGATCCTAAACTCGAAACCTTTGGACCCAAGCTCAAACCCAGCAAATCTTTACACCCTAAGCACGTATGGTTGGTCTGTGTTGCTGATCCTGAGCAAAGCAGGTGGCCTTTGGAGGGCCCGTCCTCGAGGGCTTCGGGTCTAAAATTCGATTGGACTCGCCGAGACTAGCCTTCAAGCTCAGGGCTTCGGGTCTATAGGGCGCAAGGGGAAGAGAGGTTCTACTGGGGCCTGCAACCATGAGATATGTCCATTATTAATTGTGTCGCGAAAAAACCCTGTTCTAGCTAGACTGCTAGACCTTGCCTAGCTTTGGGTTGCAGTTGGTGCGGCGCCGCCGTGCCAAAACAAGACGCATCCCTTCCCGCCACAAAGCAGCCACGGGCGCCGTCACTGGAAGGTATGGCTCGCCTGCATCGCGAACGCAAGCAGCAACGACTTGATTTGTTATGAGGATGCCTTGCGGCTTACAGGGCGATCTTGAAAAGGGTTTGTTGTGTCAGTGTGCGAGAGTCAGTTGGTGTTTCGACGATGATAGAAACCATACCTGGCCCGAACCCTAGACCCTGAGCCCCGAACCCCTCAGCCCTTCAAAAACCCTAAGCCAGTTTCTTGCAGCCCTCTTCTTGCACCGCGAGGCAGCCCAGTCCGCTTTGGCCGAGCATCTCTGGCGCAACGTGCCTCTTCGCCTGACCGGAGTCCCACCACATGTGATGCCCCGGCGACCCGGCTACAGTTCTGGGTGATTTTGGTTGTATGGAGATCGGGGCCTTACTGCTTCGAACAGAGTTTTGGGGTATGTTGCAGCGCAGCTGTATAGTTAGGGACTTGGAGGGGATTAAACAGCTAAATATTCAGAGCTCTATACCAGGCTTGTAAGGGGCTCTGTAGGGCCTTCGGAATAAGAACTTTGGAGTCTCAGTATCAGGGTTCAGGGTCCAGGGAAGGTCATCACGGCGTACTTCGAATAGTGGTCTCTGTGGCACAATTTTGACATTATGCTGACCAGCTTTTAGAGAGCATTGTTATTGCTTCCGCCATCGTGTTTCCAGGTCTCTGTCGCTCGGCCACCCTGCTATTGCAACACAGAGCAGCTGCTAGTCTATTTGATGTTTCGTTGCTGGTTCTGATGCGATTTGTGTCGCATGGATGGTGTGCAGAATACGAAATTCTTTAATCTGCAAACTGATAAAAGAGAAGATAAATAGAATGACACAAAGTGAAGAAAATAATATATTGTGATGAAATTTCTAAATTAATAAAAGCATTTCCTAAAGATATAGCAGCATTAGATAAAAGAAGTGTATTAGCAAAAGTTAATTCACAAGGATCNAAAGCATTTCCTAAAGATATAGCAGCATTAGATAAAAGAAGTGTATTAGCAAAAGTTAATTCACAAGGATCTGGAAGATAGAAAGCTTCTCCAGGCCACATCCCTAAAGTTGGAGAAGATAATAAATGAAAAGATGTCCAAAAGAAGGATACAAATAATAGAGCTTCAGAAACTAGAAAACCCCCAAAAAGAAGAAAAAAGATTATTAATAAGACTTCATATTTTTTAGTGAATTCTCTTAATAAATCTCTAGACCAAATATTAAAACTATAAATTAATCCAAATAAAAGATGATAAAATATAAGAAAATAATTCTATGAGAAGTGAATTCCAGTCCAACAATAAATATTAAATCCTGTAAAGATAAATAGAATTATAATAAGAGCAAAGATTAATAACCAAGAACTATTAATAAGAAAACAAAATGAATCTGATGTAACTTCTAAATGTTTAGATTTCCAAAATACCAAGGTGAAAGAATACCAACGGAAAGAACATGAATTAAGAAGATAAACATAAGGAAAGAACTGAAAAGAAATGAAATGTAATCTCCAATATTAAGAATTAGTTGTAAAATAAACCCAGAAGATAAAGAAGACTAAAGGAAAGATAAAGAAACCAGAAATTATGCATTAAATAAGCCTATAAAGATATGACCATAAAATATAAAGATAAACCACGAAACAATATAAATCAGGAAATATAAAGATGTACAAGAGAATTAAAATAAATGACCAACAATAATAAAATGTAAACAAAGTACCCAAGAATATGAACCAAATATAGGTGTAACAGAACCATAAGATATTCTATAAAGAAATGTAAACAAGACATAAAATATAACTTTAAAATAGACAAAACCATGAAATGTAAGGTGTAAGAAGGAAAAATAGAACTAAGATTGATGATTCCTTGATTTGAAAAATAACCTAAATGTGAGATTGAAAGATATGAAAAGAACTGGAAAGGATGGGTGTAGCTGTAGGAAATGAAGTTGGAATTGTTGGAGAAGAACCTGGAATGACCACTTGGGATTGTTAATAAATGAAATAGGAAGAAGAATACCAACAAGTGAACCTAAATGTAAACCTAATTCAAAGATGAATGGGATTAACTTCACCAGAAAGTAGATCACAATGGTGTAGGTGAACGAAAGAAGAACAGAATGGTGTAGGAATTAAGTGGAATACGAGGAAGGAACCACCAACGAACCCTAATGCCAGGTGAAAGAGGTTGAATTAAGTCAAAGCCATCATATAATATTCTACAGGTAAGTTCCTAATGTTCATAATAATTCCTCCAAAAAGCCAAAGAATAGAATGATGAATGAGATGGAAATTAATTTAATGAAGTGAAGATAGAATGCGTGTTCCTTTCACTTCGTTCAACTTTAATAAAATGAAAACAGCATGAACGGAATGGAATCACAAATCTTGGAACTTGTTTAATTTGTAATAGAATGGAATCACCTGGAGAATGACCACTGTGATGAATGAACGGTTAGCCTAATAGGAAGAACAGGAACCAGAGACCATTGAAATGTTGGGATCTTTTCAATAGGAATCAAATGTACCTGGAAGATAAACAATCCCATGTAAGATATGAAAAATGACCATAAGATAGAAAAAGACCATTAAAAATATGTCCAAAATGAAAAGCAAATGTAATCTGTTGGAAAATGATCAGAAAATTAAAGATTAAATCCACTAAAAAGATCCAAAATTATAAAATAAATGTGCAAAAATATGAAACAAACCAAATTATAATGACCATAAAGTAAAAACCACTTATTCACAATATCCCTTTCATGCCTTTTATAATATGCAAACACCCATGAACTGAATGGGATTGTAGCGTGAACGCTTAGAATAAAGAAGAAAACCAAGAAGAATATGAATCCTGTTTCCTTTACGTTCCACTTCATTCCAACACATTCCAATTCAATGAAATAGAAAGATGCGTGGATTATAGAGCCCGAACCAACAGCGGTTAACCTATGCCTGAATGTAGCACATGATTTCGTGTTTAATTCTTTTTCCCTTTCCATTGTAAATAAAGTGTAATATAATGGAACAAAGGTAAAGGTGAAAAAGAGGCAAAAGATGTAAGAAGAGAAACAAATAACTCTCTTCATAATGTGTTTAAAGAATATAAAATCCAAGATCAAAGATGTGAAAAAGAATTAGAAAGAGGACGAACTAATCCATGAAAAGACCCAGATATTATATGAACAAAGCACTACCAACAATCCAAGTTCTTTGCGTTTAAATTAATACAAAACAATTCATCACTCATATGCTGTAGAATTAAGACAGAACACAACACAAATAAAATTATAGAAATGAATGTGAGAAATGCGTGCTTTTTCTTATTTCCTTTTCCTTTTGGTTCAGTTAAATTACAATGTAAGCGTGAATTTAACTGAAACAAACGGAAAAAGGAAAGAGAAAAAAGCATTCATTTTCTATATTCTTCTCTTCTTCCTTTCCATTCCTCTTTCATTTCTCTTTTCCGCTCGTTTCATGCTTTCATTTCGTTCTCTCTTCGTTCCACTTCATTACATTATAAACGAGCGAAAAGAGAAAAGAAAGGGAAAGGAAAGAGAAAGAAGAAGGAAGTGAATGATGAATCCTGTTTCCTCTTTGTGTTTAATTGTAATGTAATGGAATGGAAGCACGAATTAAACACAAAGAAGAAACGAAACAGGATTCATTCACTTCTTTACACTTCTTTTCTTTCATCATATTTTATTACAAATGAATGAAGAATAGAAAGAGAATATGATGAAAGACAAGAAAGAAGTGAATTAATGTGAGAAATGGTTCGTTTCACTTCTCTTTTTCATCATTCCATTTCTCACATTACACTACACTTCTTTATTTGTTTCGTTCTTTTTCTTCATTTTTCTCTTATTGAATTAAAATGAAGCAAAAGAAGAAAAAGAGAACAGAAACACCAGGATTTAACAGATAACCGTGATGAATGAGAGAAAAGAACCCAAATGAAACAGAGGTAATGGAGTGGAAAGGAAGCACGCTCTGTTTCATTTGGTTTCTTTTCACCATTCATTCCACCTCCAGTGCCAGCGGCCGTGTTGTTTATTTTGTGCTGTGCTCCTTTTCAATTAAATTACAATGAAGAATGAAGCGTGAATTTAATTGAAAAGGAACACAGAACAAACAAACCAACAATCTCATGGTCTGGTTGTGATTCTTTTTGTTTCTTTTATTCGCTTAATTCTCGCTTCCACTTCTCTTTCTTTCCGTTCCATTGAAATTAAGCGAATAAAAGGAACAAAAATAAACCACAAGAACTCGTTTGTAGGGTTGGTGAAAGAGAACAAAAGCCAAGGGAAAAGAACAAAGGGTAAGTGAAGAATGAACGCACGCCTTTCTTCTTTTCCCTTTCTTTTTGTTCCTTTCATTGTGTTGTGTTGTTCTCTTTTCATTTAAATTAAGCCACGCTTCATTACCATTCCATTGTGCTTAATTTAAATGAAAAGGAACACCACCAGTAAACAAGAAGAATATGAAGAGAAACAAAAGACTAAATTTAATATGAACAAAAGGCAAGTGAAGTGCGCGCTTTTGTTTCATTTAAATTTGTTCTTTTGGTTCACTTCATTGTTGGTTGGGTGGTTTGTGCTGTGTTCACTTTCGCTTCATTCACGCGCTCACTTTCTACCGCTTGTAATGAAACGAAAGGAATGAACACAGAACAAACCAACCACCCAACCACTCACTCCAGGTTCTTTGTTTCCTGTTGTTGTTGTTCTTTGTGCTTTCTTTTCTCTTCCGTTCGTTTCACGCTTCCATTTCTCTGCGTTCACTTCATTGTAAACGAACGGAAAGAGAAAAGAGCACAAAGTAAATAACAACACATTCCTTTCATTCTTTGTTCCTTTGTGCTTCCTCTTTCTTTCATTTTAAACACAAGGAACGCGTGGTTTAAAATGAAGAAAGAAGAGAAGCACAAATGAAAGAAAGAAGTGAGGAATGTGTTGTGTTGTGTTCACTTTGTTCGGTTCGTGCTTCATTACCATACCATTACAACCGAACAAAGGAGAACACAACACACCACAGTCATTCCTATCTTACAGTCTTATCTCCTACTAATCAAGGGTCAACTGTAGGATCTGGAATGAGCGGTTGGGATCTGAGGTCATATCAAGGGTTACCTGTTAAATCCTNAACACACCACAGTCATTCCTATCTTACAGTCTTATCTCCTACTAATCAAGGGTCAACTGTAGGATCTGGAATGAGCGGTTGGGATCTGAGGTCATATCAAGGGTTACCTGTTAAATCCTGGAATCATCAATCTTATCCTTTGTTCCTGTTGTGTCCTTTGTTACCGGTTCATTGTAATGGACTGAGCGAAAGGAGTGAGTGAGGGAAGCACGAATGAACCGGGAACAAAGACCACACAACAGCAACAAAGGGGAATNCTTTGTTCCTGTTGTGTCCTTTGTTACCGGTTCATTGTAATGGACTGAGCGAAAGGAGTGAGTGAGGGAAGCACGAATGAACCGGGAACAAAGACCACACAACAGCAACAAAGGGGAATGAAAGGAACAAAAAGAAGACAAATGAAAAGAGCACACAATGAAGAGAGCACGCATTCGGCCCTTTCCATTTGTCTCTCTTCATTTAGCTCTTTTCCTTTGTGTTCTTTCTGTTCATTTCATTCGTGTGTTCTTTCTTTCTCTTTCAATTAAAACAAAATGGTAATGAATGAAATGGAAGCACGCATTTTGTTTTATTGAAAGAAGAAAGAACAACACACACACTACTCTCACGTTCTTTTCGCTCTTTCCCTTTCCCTTTCGCTCAGTTTAATTCGCGCTTACATTTCTTTTCATTGCAATTAAACTGAAGCGAAAGAAGGGAAAGAGGGAAAAGAGGAGTGAGAAGAATGAAGAGAGAAAAGACCAAAGGAAAATGAACAAAGCGTGCGTCCTTTTTCCCTTACCTTTGTTCATTTCTCCTTTGTCTTTTGCTCTTCATTAACAATCTTATCAGGTGAACTGTTGAGTGAAGGATGAGTGAAGGGAACTGAAGTGAAGTGAAAGGGTAAGTGAAGAATGACCGCACGCCTTTCACTTCTCTTCATTTCTCTTCACTCCTCTCTTCACACCTTGGAAACGAGTGATGTGTTGACTTGTGTTGTGCTTTAATTGAATAGAAACAAAACAAATGGAACAGAGTGGAATGCGTGTTTGTTTCATTCAATTAAAACACAGCACAAACACAACACACTTTTTCACCTTGGTTTCCTTTTCTTTTCTTTTTCTTTTGCTTCAACGGAATGCGTGCTTTCGTTCGTGCCTCACTTCATTACCATTCCGTTGAATTAAAAGGAAAAGCAAAGGAAATTAAGGTGAAAAGATATGAAGAGAACAAAGAACCCAAGTGAAATGAAGAGAAAGGTAAAGGATGCACGCTTTCTCTTTGTTTCACTTTGTTCTTTGCTCTCTTCATTCAGTTTAACCGCTGTCAAAGGGAAAAAGAACAAATGAAATGAACAAAGGTAAACAAAGTGCACGCTTTGTTCTATTTCATTTAGCTCTTTTTCACTGAATGAAAGGAACAAGAAGTGAACAAGAACAAAGAACAAAGCATGCGTTCACTTCACTCCACTTATCTTTGTTCTTTTTACTTGTTTCTTCTTGTTCATTTCATTCACACATTTTCAACCTTATGATCTTCTCCTAGTTGTTGTTCGTTCCTCTTTGTGCTTTTCTTAAATTAAATTCACGCACTTCCGCTTGTAATTTAATTAAATGAAAAGAACAAAGAGAGAACAGAACAACCCCATCATGAGTCTGACTCCTCTTGACAAGTGACTGACGGCTGGCCCTGGATGTGTGTGCTGTGCTGTTGTGTTGTGGTTGGTTTGTTTCGCGCTTCCTTCACTTCCGCTTCGTCCATTGCAAACAAACCAACACACAACCAACACCACAGTTCACACAGCCATCAGATAACCCTCTACTAATGACAGTCATCATATCAGGGGTAACAGTCAATCTCCTATAGGGTGTTACTGGTCCTAGTCTATCCTATCTCACATCTCATTCCCTTTCCTTCTTTTCTCTTCTTATTCAATTAAATTTGATGAAAGAAGAGAATGGAATCACGTGCTCCTATTCCTTTCCCTTTAAATTAGGTGAAAGAGGAATGAATGTAATGAAATGAAGGGAAGAGTGTGAGCGGTTGGAGAAGGAATGGAAACAAACAAACCTATAATTTCCTGTGTTGTTTCTATTAAAAGTGAAATGGAATGAAAATGAACGCTTTCTTCACTCTTTTTCATTCCTTTTTCCTTTTAATTAGAACAACATTAGGATTTTATCTTTATATTTCTTTTGCTCTTTTTCCATCTAAATCTTCTGTAATTCACTTCTTTCATTTGGTCTATTTCATCTCATTGTAAGTCTTATTTTCCTTTGTATTCAGTTAAATGATGAGTGACGAACGGAGCGAATGGAGTGAGTGATGAAGGAACGAATGAACTGAATGGAAAAGAATAAAGACAGAGAAAATGAACCAGAAGATAGATAATTAATAATCTTTTTCCTTCTGTCACTTGTCATTAAAGGATAAAAGAGGAACAGGAAAAGGATTCTCGTGGCCTTCCTTCGCTCATTCTTTGGGTTAAATTCAATGGAAAAGGACCCAAATTCTGTAATTCATGGTTTGTTTTCTGTTCTCTTTGCTTTCTTCTCACTTCGTTCCATTCATTTTAATGTGAGAAGAACGCAAAGAATGAACAGAAACCAAGGGAAAGGGAATGTTGGCTGGTGGAAGGAATGAATGAAACAAATAGAAAGATGTTTATGATGTAAAAAAAGAGCCATGTGTTTCACTTCACTACATTCATGTCTTTCTCTCATGTTGTTCCTTATTTTAATATGAACAAAGAAGGGAAAATGAATGGTTGGTTTGTTTTGTATTAATTTAAACTCATCACCCTTTATGCTGTAGGTAAACGCTCCGTTCATCCTTCCTCTTCCACTTCGTTCCAACAAGAAACACCCCTATAATATTGTGTCCTTCTCTGTTTCGTTTAAAACAAAAGGAACGTAATGGAAACAGCCGCAGCGTAAGGTTGGTGGTATATTTTAATGTGAACGAAAGGCACACGAGAGAAGGTTTATTCGCTTGTAATCAAAGGGAAAGGAATAGGATTCACTTCGCTCAGTCATTCATTCCGTTCCCTGTTCATTTCCATTCGAATAGAAAGAGAAAAGACGAAGGAAATGAATAGAACGGATACCAGAGAAGAGCTGTAGATTATAAGTGAAGAGAAAGCAAACCATAAAATATAAACCTATTATGCCAGGTAATAAATGGCCAAATAATAAAATAATGTGCTTCTCTCAACAATATATTTCTAATGTATTACAACAGAATATGAAGATCCAGATAATAGACATTAAATTAAATGAAAAGGACTCAAATGGAAACAAAGGTGTAGCTGATAAGATTGTTAATGAGTGGAAAGGAAGATAAATAATCCATTTGTAAATTAAATATCTTCACCAGTAAGAAGCCAAATAGAATGTAGAATGAAAGACAACAAAGAATTATTATTAACTGAATGAAGAATGATGAAAGAAAATATGATGAAAAAGAGATTGTAAAAATAATTCTTTTATAAATGACAAAATACAATTGTAAATTAAATATGAAAAACCCAGAGAATAAATGTTAAGAAATGCAAATAATAATCCAATTTAAAAATAATGCAAAATAAAATAATGACAAACCAAGGAATTATTAAGATGTAAACCTATAAGAATAGAAATATAAGGGCAAAGGACTGAATCACAATATAAACCTACAACAGAAGTCACAATAAAGAACCAGGTATAATATTCTCTTCATAATGTAATGGTAAGGAAATAAACCCAAATAAAAGGAATGAAATCATGTGTTCCTTTCACTAATAAAATAATAAGGGAAAATGATTGGTTCTTCATTCATTTAAACACATGATGAACGAACGGAACGGAAGTGAGACATGAATTTGCTTTTAATAAAGTGAAAAGGATAAAGAGTTCTCTTTGTTTATCTTCTTTCATTTTAATTCAACAACATCATGAACACTTCTCTATTCTTTCTTCCTTCATTCTTCATTGTGAGGAAAACCCAACAACCGCAGTGTGATTCACGAACCTCTTTTTATATTTTGGGTCCTTTAATTTCATTTCTTTGTCCCTTTTTCCTTTAATCTTTTGTCCTTCTTTCTCACATTACAAAAGGACCACATTCTATTCCTTTGGTGTTCTTCTTAATTCTAAAGGTAAACATGAGAAGTGGATCCCAAGAATAGAATTGTGATTACAAAAAGTCCAAATTATAGGATTGTGAATAAAGACATGAAGAAAGCATTGGGTTCGTTCACTTCTCTCGTTCAGTCACTTGTAATGTAATGGAATGATAAGAAAGTGAAGTGAGAGAAGTGAAGAGAGAGATGAATGGTTTTGTCTTTTGCTTTTAAATTAATTTACAATGGACTGAAGTGGAACGGAAGGAAGCGTGAAATTAATTTAAAACAAAAGGAACAAAACCATTCACTTCTCACAATACAACTACATCCTAAAGGTGACAGCCAGGTTGGTTCTTTTCACTTACGTTCTCCAACTTTAGAAACGAAACAACAATCCTAATAATAATTCTTACACCTGTAATCTCCTGTAATTCATCAACGGTTGGACAGTGAACAAATCCTGGAACCTGAGCCCCTTTGTAACCCTTGATAATAAGCCAAAATGTAATAATGTAATGGAACAGAATATGAATCAGGAACAATATGAACTAATCCCAACAATATGAATTAGGTAAAAATATGACCTTAGAATATAGAATATGAACAACTACAACAGAAAACATGCCAGTAATAATATGCCAATATAGGAAAATGACCATAAAGACAAATGAAATAAACCAATCAAAATATATGATGAAAGAACTAAGTGTAAGATTAGAAGAAAGAATATGAAAGAAAATAACCAGGTAATAATAATAAATTCACAATAAAGGGCCAAAAGAAATATTATAATCACAATCATTTCCTACATTCCAATAGATTCTAATATCCAACAATAAAAGACTGGTGGAATAGAATGCCGCGCTCATTCCTTCGCTCATGTTTTAATTGAATAGCGAAGACAGCACCAACCTTAGAAATGTTATGATGAAAGAAGCGAACTCCTGTAGGTGAATGTTGACTTGCAGATTTAATTTGAACGAAAGAGGATATTGGAAGGAAAAGGAAAGAGAAAGAAAGAACGGAATTAGAAGAAGTGGAAAGTAGGAGAACGGCCTTGTGCTTTGTGCTTANGAAGGAAAAGGAAAGAGAAAGAAAGAACGGAATTAGAAGAAGTGGAAAGTAGGAGAACGGCCTTGTGCTTTGTGCTTAATTCATTCTTCGTTTCATTGAATTAAACACAAAGAGCAAAGGGCCGTTCACCTATTCCTTTCCTTCCTTTCTTTTTCATTTAAATTAAAAGGCAAAAGACAAGTGAAAGAAGGAACGCGTGCTTTTGCCCTTTTAATTTAAAGCAAAAAGAAAGGCAAAGGAAAGAAAAGGAAGGGAATGAAAAGAACAAATGAAGAGAACCGTGCTTCCTTCACTCACTTCTTTCGCTCTGTCCATTACGTTCTCTTCATTTGGTTCATTTCATTCATCATTCCTGTGGTTCCTTTCTNGAAGGGAATGAAAAGAACAAATGAAGAGAACCGTGCTTCCTTCACTCACTTCTTTCGCTCTGTCCATTACGTTCTCTTCATTTGGTTCATTTCATTCATCATTCCTGTGGTTCCTTTCTCTTTGCCTTTCTCTTCATTTCACTACACACAACACAGAGAGGAAATTGGAAGGGAAATAAACAAGTACTGGATTCTTCATTCTAATTCTCTTTCCTTTTCTCTTTTATTCGGTTATAATGTAGTGGAAGCATGAACCGAATAAAAGGGAAAAGAGAAAAGAGAAACAGAATGGAAGGGAACAGTGCGGTCAAGGAAACAAAGATGTAACTGTAGGTGAGATAAGAGTGAGGAACGAATGGCGTGCTCTTTTTCTTTGCCTTTCATTACAATGAAATAGAATGTAAGCGTGAATGAAGGGCAAAGGAAAAAGAAAAAGCACGCATTCTTTTCTCACCTTACAACTCACCTATCATGTAATTCTAAAAGTTGTTCCTGATTCCGTTCACTTGTGTTTAATTGTAATGAAAGCACGAATTAAACACAAAGCGAACGGAACACAGGAATCCTACATCGTGAGTCATTCATTCCCATTGGCTTTCTTCTTTCCATTACACTTTGTTCTTTGTTCTAATTGTAATGTAATGGAAGAAGAAAAAGCCAAGGGAATCCTGTTCTAGTTGTGAGTTAGTTGTGTGCTTCTTTCTATTCTTTTTCTTCATTCATTTATAATGTAGTGTAGTGAGAGAAGCGAAAGGAACGGAAGCATGAAATGAATGAAGAAAAGAAAGAAGCACATTATTTTTCATTTGTCTTTCTTGTTGTTCCTTTTCTCTTTTCCTTTAGTTGAATTCATGCTTTCATTCCACTTCATTATAATTCAACTAAATGAAAGGAACACGCTCATTCATTTCTATTGGCTTTTTACCTTTAGGATATTGTCTTAATATTTGGCTTAATTCATCATTCTATTCTTACAGTTACACCCATTATGCTTCTGTTCTCTTCATACATTTCCTAACATTCCATTACACTACATTTAATTTGGATTATTTTCCACTTTATTCTTTATGCTTTTCATTTAATATTTATAAGTGGTATATTTTATAGCTACATCTTTGTTTACTTGTCATTTAATTTAATTTACAATTGGATTATTATTTCCTTTTGTCTATAGTTTATTTCATTTACATCAGAAATCATTCATCATTCCATGGTTTATTTCTCTTTATTACAGGAGTTTATATCTTTTGTCTCTATTCTTTTGCTTATCTTCTTCTAGGTTTATTCATTCCTATTAGGGTTAATTTCCATCTCAGTTCTCTGGTTGTAGGATTAATTAACTGTCCTTTTCATACCAATCCATGCTTCTATTAAGTTATTACACCTTTGTTTCCTGTTTCATGCTGTAGTTAATAATATTTTTACACTTATATTTTGACCATTCTGTAGACTTAATTTTCAATCTTTTAGTTGTCCTTCTTTATCTTTCATTTCTACTCATTCATTACATTCNTTTCATGCTGTAGTTAATAATATTTTTACACTTATATTTTGACCATTCTGTAGACTTAATTTTCAATCTTTTAGTTGTCCTTCTTTATCTTTCATTTCTACTCATTCATTACATTCTCACATTACAGGATTTAGTTTCTTTTCTTTGTCTTTATATTCTTTGTCCTGTTAATAATTATTCTTTGTCCTTTATTGTCTTTTATCTGGATTTTTCCATCATATATTTCTTGGCATTTTACCACATTATATTGTTGGATCATATATTTTATAAGTGGTATATTTTCTGGAATTATATTATAACTGAGATATAATGGTTCATTTCTATGGTATCTTTTAGGCTTATTTTCTATACTTTTGGACCATCATAATTCCTTGGTTTCTTTTATATTTGGTCTATTATCTTCTTATTGGATTACATTATTACCAATCCTTTCACCTTCCAGTCCTTCCATCATATTGAGTTCCGTTCATTCATCGTATTACACCTAATTTACAATCTACATCTTGGTTATTTTTCAGTTTATATTGTGTCATAGAATTATTACCTTCTGGCCATCCTATTTCTTTCATTTAGGCCTAATTTTAATATCTTTTCTATTGGCATTTTCTTTATAGAATTCACTTCTTTCTATTTATCTTTACAGGATTCATCATTCATACTTTGGGTTATTTTCTTACACTTCTTTTTGGTCATAATATTCTTACCATTATATTTGGTTCTTTTCAGGCATCATATTTTCTGATTACCATTTAGTTGTAATTCATCCATCTTGTTCCTGGTTCTTTATCTTCCTGTCAGTCATTCAATCTTACACTCATTCCCATTACATTCTCACCTTTGTGACAGAGGAATGAAGTGTTCTCTTTGTTGTTGTTTTCATTCAGTTAAAATATAATGGAACAGAGTGGAAGCATGATTTTGACTGAATGAAGCACAACAACAACAGAACACACCCTGACTGACCGCTGTTGACTGGTGATGAAGTGAGAAATGAAATGGAACGAAAGAAGGTAATGAATGAGTGAACGAATGAAGCACGCTTCTTTCTTCCATTCACTTCTCCTTCATTACATCACACAGCGGCTGTAACCGAACCCTTCCTGGCTGTCACTTCCCTCGTCTCACAGCGGTTATCAGGTGAAAGGGTGAATGAAAGAAAAAGACCCAAACAAAATACCAAAGGGCAAAATACAAATGAAAGTGCGTGATTTTGCCCTTTGTTCTTTTGGTTGGTCTCTTTTTCATCATTCACTTCCACCGTTCTTCTTTGTTCTTTTCTCCTTTCGCTCCTTTCTCGCTTCCCTCACTTCGTTTCAGTCCATTGAAAAGGAGCGAAAGAAGAAAGACAAAGGGTGAACGGTTAGACCAAGATATGAAATGAATGAAAAGAACACACGACAATGAAGTGAATGAAGCGTGCGTGGTTCTTTTCTCTTCATTTCAGCTCTTGGGATATCTTGACTCCTGTTGTGCTGTGGTGTGCTGTGTGTTGTTTGTGTTTAATTCGCGCTTCCATCTTCATTTCATTGCAATTAAACACTCCACAACACATCACTCACTCCAGGAACTAAGCCACCTCACAACCAAGGTCAGTCAAGTGTCTTCCTCATAATTTGGGTTCCTACAGTCTATAACCTCACATATCCTAGTCTGATACCTGTTAACCCCTGATATGTGGAGAGAATCCTAAAGGTAACAAAGAATCCTGGTAATCGAGGGAGATGTCGTAAGTTGTCTTTATGAGATTGGTGATTTGTCTTTGTCCTTTTTCATTCTCTTTCTTCTCATTCACTTACAATGGTATGAACATGAAGCGTGAAGTGAATGATTGAAAGAAGAATGAACAAAGCACAAAGAACCAGACCGTGAGTAGGATTAGACTTGGATAGTACAGTGATGATACCCTATAGGAGGATTAGACTTTGACTGTCCCCTTATGACGAGGAATGAAAGAAGTGAAACAAATGAAGAGAGCATGCGATCGCTTCTCTCACTTATCACTCTTCATTTCTTTTCACTTCGTTCATGCTTCTCACACTGTAACTCCTGGTGAAGGAATCCTATTGTTGTTCCTCTTGTGTTCTTTCTCTTTCTATTTGGTTCAGTTGTAATGGAAATAAAGTGAAGCACGAACTGAACCAATTGAAAGAGAAAAAGAAGCACAATCCTGGCCATCGTGAGTTCTCTTCACTCAACCTAACACCTGTGATTGAAGGACGACCAAGAGCGAGAGGAATGACAGGAAGGGTACAGCCGCTGTGTGGAATTGAAAGAAGCACATGAATTAATTCACTTTGTTCATTCGTCTTTCTTTTCTTTCATCTATTTCAATTGGAAAGTAGGAAAAGAAGAAGAATAGAAGTGAAATTGAATGAGATGAAAGAAAGACGAATGGTAAATGATGACTTGGGTTCCTTCTTTACACTTCTTTCGCTTAATCCTTTCTCGCGATTCAATGAGAAGTGGAACAAGAAGGAACGAATCACACGCTCATTCTGTTCTCGTTTCATTGAAAGAAGAACACGCATTCCATTTAATTCAACCGGCTTACGCTTTCCATCCCATTGTAATTCTTCTGTTTCCTTTGGGTTCTTGTGAGGAAAAGATACGAAATGGAAGTGAGAAGAGAACCACATGCTTCTAATGCATATTTTGTTCCTTGTCTTTTCTGTTCTTTGTTATAATTTGGATTCTTTCTCGTTCTTTTCCCTTTAATTTAATTGAATAACAAGAAACGAACGAATTAAATTAAAAAGGAAAAGATACGAAGAAAGAACTCTCTTCATCTTTCCAAACCTTACAAACGGGCCAGCCAGGAACAGACGATGATGAAGGACCCAAAAATTATTAGTGGAATGTTGGTTGTAAGATTATGAATTACACGAATTAAGCCAATGGAAAACACACCTCATAAACTCCCGAATCCCAAAGGCTGTTGATGATTTTAATGAAGTGAAACCAGACCATCATTCGTCTCTCGTCTCTTTCTTTCTTTCACTTGAATTCATGCTTCCGTTCCATTGCATTCCACTTCATTATAATTCAAGTGAAAAGAAAGGTGAGAGACGAGTGAAAGACGAAAGAAGAGAGAATGAGGTGTTCTTGTTCTTTATTGTGAATGAAACAAGAAGGATAAGCGAGGGAAACAAAGATGAATGTGAGATTGACAATATGAAAAATAACCTAAAGAGAGATAAAAGTTCTAGTTTTAAAATATAATCACAATTCTATGGAAAAGAACCACCATGAGCCCTTCCTTGTGTCCTTGGTTTGTTGATTACGTTCCATTTCCCTTTCATTCACGCTTACGTTTCTCTTCATTGTAATGAAAGTGAAATTAAACGGAACGTAAACAACAATAAAGGACACAAAAGAACTACCTTCTGGATCCTTTGGTTGTCCTTCTTTCGCTCAGCCGCTGTGTTAAATTGAATGCCTTCTTTCTTCTCACTCACATTCTTCTCGCTTCCTTTCCAATTCATTGAAAGAAATGTGAGTGAGAATGAAAGAAGCACATTATTTTATCCTTTTGGAACCCTTTGCACTTGGTGTTTCTTGACCCAACATTAGGATTTTGTCTCAATAATTTGCTCTTTTCTTCATTACATTCCTCACTTCGTTTCATTGAAAAGGAGCGAAATGGAAATGAATGAAAGGAGAAGTGAGTCATTCGTTCCCTTCCCTCGCTCGGCATTCCATTTTCCAAGATTAAGCCAAAGGATATGTAGAGAGTGGTTTATTTGTTATGAAATGAATGGTGAAAAAGAGGAAACAAAACCATTCATTGAAAGACGAAGGGAAAAATGAACCAAATTGTCTATCCTTTTCATAATAATTAATTTGACCTTTTGGTTTCTTTCATTTACATTTGGTCTTTTATCTTTAATTTAGACATTTTTCAGGTTCCTTTTGTTATCTTCTGGTTATTTATCTTTCTTGTCTTGTTTTCTGTTCTTCTCCTTTGTGTTTCATTTAATTGAAAAGAAAACAAATGAAGTGCGTGTTTCTTTTTCAATTAAACGAAAGAACAAAGGACCCAGAACCCAACCGCTCATTCACTGTCATTCAGTTCACGGCTCATTCCTCGCTTCTCTCATTCTCACTGTTAACTCCTGGTGGTGGAGGGTGAATGGTGAAGAAATGTGAAGTGAAGAAAGAGTGGTAATGAAAGGGAATGAAGCACGCGCTCTTTCTTCACACTTCATTTCTCACACCATTCCACTCATTGACAACAACCCTAAGCTGTCAGAATTAGGTGAAAGGTGAAGAGGGGAACAGCCGCCGTGTGGTCTTGTTTAATGGTTTGGTTCGTTCTCTTCTCTCATTCCACTTCTTTTGTCTTTTTCTAATGCATTAGAATGAAGACAAAGAAGTGAATGAAGAGAAAGCGAACCAACCATTACATTACATTTCATTTGGTTTGTTTCTTCTCATTCATCTAATTCAGCTCTTTGGTAACAGGATTGTGTTTATAATGTAAGTGAAGAATGAAATGAAGAAAGACAAATGAAAAGAACGAAGTGAATGTAATGCGTGCTTTCTTCACTCATCATTCATTTCTGTTCTGTTTGGTTTAATTCATCTTTCTCTTCATCATTCACGCCTTTCTTTTCATTTCGGTTGATTTGTAATGAAGTGAAGAACGAAATCAACCGAATGGAAAAGAAAAAAGCGTTCATTCTTCACCAAATATTAGGTGTACATTCTAATTCACTTCTTTTTAATTGGCTTTTTGGATTATTTGTCTTTGGTTTTTGTTCACTAATTAATAATCCAAAAATACCAATTAAAACAAGTGAAAAGAAACAACACAGCACAATTCACGTCTTTCATCTCTCTTCATTCATTCAGTTAAAGGTGTGCTCTTTTTCTTTCACTTATTTTAACTGAATGAAATGAATGAGAGATAGAAGTGTGAATTGACTGTGTGCTTTGGTTTCTTTCATTTATTTCATTCCTCTTTGCTTTATTCTAATTGAAAGAAGTGAAACGAACAAAGCAAACGGAATGGAAATGAATGAAAAGAAAACAAAGAACCATTCATCTCCTTTGGCTTTGGGTTCGTGTCGCATGGTCTGGGTCCTTCTTGTTCTTTGTCTTTCTTTTAATCAAAGCGAAACGGTAAGTGAGTGAAAAGAGTGCACGCGTTTCGTTTGATTAAAAAGAAAGGAAAAGCACAAAAGGACCAACCTCAATTTCCAGGATTCGTGTGTTTCTTTGTGTTAAATTAAATGAAAAGAACCACGCTTTCATTCAGTTCCTTCTTTTCATTGTGTTCTTTTCATTAATTTAAACACAAAGGACACACCTTGGAATCTATTGGAATGTACCTGAATGGAATAAAGAGAAACATAAAGGGAACGGAAACAAGTGTAATGTAATGAAGTGCGTGTTCCGTTCCTCTTTTGTTTCGCTTCATTCCATTCCAACATTACACCCACGACTGGCGGCCCTTTTTCTTTGTCTTTGGTTTATTTCACGCTTCCTTCACTCATTTCTTCCTTCAGTCCATTGTAAATAAACCAAAGACAAATGAAAAGGATGAACGAAGTGTAATGTAATGGAACGAATGACTGAGCGAAGAATGAGAGAAGGAATGAGTGGAATGAACAAAAGGAAAAGAGAAAACAAACGGAACGAGAGAGAAGTGCGTGTTTCTCTTTCCTTTTCTTTCATTCCACTTCGTTCCCTTCACCTACCTTCTCACGTCAATCATCAGTCACAAGTCATTCAAGGATTTTGGGCTCTTTGTTGTCTTTCGTTTCATTCAGTTACAAATGAAGTGTAAGGAAGTGGAACAAGTGCGTGAACTGAATGAACGAAAGGAACAAAGAGGAACCAAAAGACCAAATTAAATAGAAACAAAAGACAAATGAAGTGCGTGCTTTTGTTTCATTTAATTTGTTCTTTTGTGTCCTTTAATGCGGTAACTTGTCAATGGGTGGTTTATATTGTGTGGTGTAGTGAAGCGAAACAAGAGCGTGCTTCCATTCCACTGCATTACCTCTTTGTTTCCTTCACNTGTTCTTTTGTGTCCTTTAATGCGGTAACTTGTCAATGGGTGGTTTATATTGTGTGGTGTAGTGAAGCGAAACAAGAGCGTGCTTCCATTCCACTGCATTACCTCTTTGTTTCCTTCACTACAACAACACAATAACCACCCATTCCTCACTCCTCTTTTTGTTCCTTTCGCTTATGTTTAATTGTAATGGAACTGTAGTGAAAGCACGAATTAAACTAAGCGAAAGAAAGAAAAGAACGTGAGGAATGAGTAGTGAGTGAGAAAGGAGGAACGAGAGACGAGTGAGCGGTTAAACGAAAAGACCCAAGTGAAAAAGAACACAGAGGTAATGCAATGAAATGAAGCACGCTCTGTGTCTTTTTCACTTTGTCTTTTGTTCCCTCGTTTCTAGGGGTTGTTTGTGTGGTGAGTGAAAAGAGATGTGAAGAAGGAGCGCGTGCTTTCTTTTCACTACATTACCACTCCTTCTTCACATTCTCTTTCCACTCATTCCACNTTCCCTCGTTTCTAGGGGTTGTTTGTGTGGTGAGTGAAAAGAGATGTGAAGAAGGAGCGCGTGCTTTCTTTTCACTACATTACCACTCCTTCTTCACATTCTCTTTCCACTCATTCCACACCCTATAACCCAAGAGATACACCTAGGATACCTGTTATGACTTGGAGATACCTTGAGATCTGAGACTAGGATATGTAGTGGTGTGTTGAATGAAAAGAGAAAGGGTAAGGAAGGAATGAAGAGAGTGACGCACGCCTTTCACTGAACAATTCACCACCCTCCTCTGTCAGCCGCCGTGTGAGATTGGTTCGTTTGTAAGGTTTGTTGTTCTGTTGGTGTTCTTTCTTCTTCTCTTCACAATAAAGGTAAGGGTAAAGGAGTGACGCACGCTTTATTGTGAGTGAAGAAAGAACACAACACAGAACAAACCTTAGAAACGAGTGATGAAAAAGAGACCAAAAAAAGAATGAAACGAATAAAGCGTGCGGTCTTTCATCACTTACCTTTATTCGGTTCATGCTTCTTTTGGGTGTTTCTCGTGTGTTCTTTTCTCTTCTTTCTTCGGTCAAAATATAATGTAATGGAATGAAAGCATGATTTTGACCGAAGAAAAGAAAGAGAAAACACACACGAACCCATCCTGACAGTCTTGTTTCTTTCGCTTTGCCTTTGCTTTTTGTTCAATTAAAGCGTGCGTTTCATTCCTTTTCACTTACCTTTAATTGAACAAAAGCAAATGGAAAGAAGAAAGAACCCTGTTAACCGCTGTGAGGATATGATGAATGAAAAGAGAATGTGAATGAAATGAAGAGAGGTAAGTGAAGTGCACGCTCTCTTCTTTTCATTCTCTTTCTCTTCATTCATCTTGGTTATCTTCTGGGTTGTGTTGTTGTTGTGCTTCATTTGTTTTAATTGAATGCGCGCACTTCACTTGCCATTCAATTATAACAAAGGCACGAACACAACACAAACCAGCTATTTACTTTCATAATCTTCTTACCTTTTCTCTTTGGCTTATTTACAATGGATGAGGGATGAAGGAAGCGTGAAATAAGCCAAAGGAAAAGAGAAAGAAGAAATGAAAGGAAATGGTTGGTTTGTTCCTTCTTCTCGTTCACTTGTTCCATTCCTTTTTTGTTCTTTTGCTTTGGCTCTTTTCGTGCTTCACTTGCGTTCCATTACAAAAGAGCAAAGCAAAAGGAACAAAAGGAATGAGAAGAAAGTGAACAAGAAGAAAGGAACCACCACTAATCAAGAGTTAGGTGAATAGTGAATGGTTGGTTGGGTTCTTGTTTCATTTATTTACAAGCGAATGAAATGAAAAGAAAGAGCGCGTGAAATAAAGTGAAACAAGAAACCAACCATTCACTATCCCTTCCACCTGTCACTCCTCGTTCAGCCGCAGTGTAATGTAATGAGGTGTGTTCTTCATTCCATTTCCATTCGTATTTGTTCACTAATAAATATTGGGATTTTATTGTGAACAAAACACGAAATGGAATGAAATGGAACACAGAACGAATGGAATGGAATGTAGTGAAGAATGTAATGAAGAGAGGATTTAATCTTTATTTCGCAGATCTTATTATTTACTAGCGAAATCTTGTCATTAGTTTATTGTCAATTGTAATTTATAAAAGCTTTAATTTGAATTATTTTTCACATTTAATTTAACTTTTTCTATTTCTATTCTTGTGCCTTTTAATAATAATTAATTTCTGGCATAATTTGCATATTATAAAAGGCACAATTAATATCTTTACACCTTTCATTCAGTTACATCTTTGTTGTTGGTTCCGGCTCTTTGGATTCTCACGCCCTTGGTTTTCCTTCTTCCTATCTGGCTTATCTTGATTCCTTTTAATTCAGCATCTTTTCCCTGTTTCTTTTATTCGTTCTGTTCCATTACATTCTTTTCATTGTGGTTATCTCCTGTTCCATTGGCTTGATTTCCATTCCACCAACCTCTTTCTCTTGGGCTATTTCCAACTGGCGAATATAGGATTTAGTTCACTTTGTCTACCTTCTTCTAATCTCACGCTACTTACGTTCATTCCTTTCTCTTTCATTACAATTAATATCTTCTCTAAAGGAAAAAGAACAGAAAAGAATATTGTAATGGAAGGAACGAACCATTCTCTTCATAATGTAATGGAAGAAAGAAACCAGAGAATAAGAATGTAAACCCAACAATATAACCAAGAACTGAGAAGATAACTGTTAATAAATGTTAAACAATCCTAAAGACAAAATATAACCTGAAAAATGACCATAAGATATCAGTTTTAAAATAATGACAAAATATTAATTGAATTAAAAGCATGTGGTTCTCTTCATGGAATTGTGAATAAGTGTAAAGGAATGGGAATAAAGATATGAAAGACAAATAGAAATTAGACAAGAAAATAAGGTCAAAATATATCTCCAAAAAGCCAATTATTAATAATCCAAATAGAAAGAAATAAGACTTGGAAAATGATAATGAATGATTTCCTCTCTTCATAATATAAATGAAACAAGATATGAAATTAAGTCAAAAAGGATAAGCCAAAAGGTAAAATATGAGGAGGAAAAAGATCCAAATAAAAGATGAGCGTAAATAAAACGAAGAGAAACACGAAGATAACCCAAATGCTTCTATTCCTCCTCATGGCCTTGGTTATCTTCATATCTTAACAGGTACATGGTTTATTTCATCTACCTTGTTCCTCCTTCCATCCTGTTACAATTATTAATAATTATTGGGATTCGTGTTTCCATTTCACTTCCGTTCGTATTCTGTTGTAATCTTTAGAAACACGACATTAAAGATTATTATAAGTGAGAATGAATGGTTTTGTCTTATTTTCTTTCATTTCTCTTTTGTTTGGTTTATTTGTAATGTAATGAAACGAAGTGTAAAGAAAGCACGAAATAATCCAAATTAAAAGAGAAAAACCCATTATTTCGTTTGTTTTCCTTCCGTTGGTGCTCTTTTCATTCGCTTCTTACACATTCAACTACATTCCAAGGTGTGTCTCATGCTTTCATTACATTCACTGCTGTTGGTTCTGGCCCCTTCCTTCATCCTATTCCTGTCTTCTTTCTTTCAATTGTAAGGAAGTGGCCATCCTAATCCTTTCTCGCGGTTAGGTTGAGTGAAGTGTAATGTAATGAATGGAAAGGAACGAAACAGCCAACCCACAATGAAATCATGAGTGACGAATGAACGGAGTGAGTGAAGGAAGCGAAGCGAGATTCGTTTTCTCTTCGTGTCTTTCATCTTTTAATCATTTTGACTGAATAAAGAACAACATTGTGACTTACTTCTCCTTCTCTTCTTTGGCTTATTCCGTTTAATTCAAATAAAACAAAATAAGGACAAAATAAGGACAAAGAATAGAACAAACAGGGAACTCACGATGGCTTCCTGTTTCCTTTTCATTTTTAATTAAACATAAGCGAACAAAGAGAACGCATGGTTTAATTAAAAGAAACAACAGGAAGCAAGAGGAACGAATCACCTTTCCTTCTCATTCCACCGCCAGGCATGGGTTGGTCGTAGGTTTGTTCATCTTCATTCTAATAAAATCCCAATAATCCAAATGCTAATTCTATAACTTGGAAATTAAGTCAAATCTCGTTTACACGGTTAATCTCATTCTTTTCTTCATTCTTTTCCTTATCTTCTCTGGTATAATTTACAATGTAATTTTAGGTGTACATTATAAATATGTGTCTTTGTTCTATTCCAATGATGGAAGAAAGAAACCAAATGCAAAGATTTCACCAATAATAAGATTTAGTTGTAAGAAAATAACCATTCATTTCTCACACTATATCTTCTTCTCATTCATTACAGGAATGTTCCTTTGAAGATAAGAAGATATTGGGAATAAAGACGTTCCAGAAGATTCCTGTTGAGATTGGTTGGCTTATTATTAATGAAACTTGTACATTAGGATTTTGCCCTTTATAACCTTCTCACACTATTCCTTTCATGCTTTGGGTCGGTTCCTTCCTCCTATTCCTTTCATTACAACACAATGAGGTGAAAGACTGAGATTAAAGGAACGAAGTGAGCATTCCATTTAATTCATCACCCTGTTCATGGATTTGTTCATTTGTAATCTAATGAAATGGTGTAAGAAAAGAAACGAAAAGGACACAATAATATTTAATTCGTGCTTTTTTCAATCTTTAATCTTCGTTCTTTCTCTTTAAATGAAGAAGAACAAAAGATTAAAGGATGAAAAAGACGCATTAAATAAACCATTAACAAAGACATTTCTCTCTTCACTACATTACATTGCGGCTGTGCCTTCTTCATTCCCAAGAAATCTTCAATAATATCCTTGTGAATTAAGCGAATAGAACAAATATAAATGATGTTCCAATAAATATAAAATGTAATCAGAAAATAAGAAGAAAATATGATGAAAAATAAGCCTAAAATGAAGATAAAAGAGAACCAAATATAAATGATAGATGACTGGAAAGAAGAAAGTGCAGTGAAAGGAAAAGCGTGCGTCATTTCACTTCATTACATTCCTTACCTTTTCATTTCACTGCATCTTTCTCTTCCTCGTATTCTTTCACCTTATAAACCTTAGAATATAGTGAATGAGCGAAGAATGAGTGAAGAAAGCAAAGAACTCACAATGCCATTCACTTCATGTCTTGTTTACATTTCTATTCGTGCGTTCCGTTTCTCTTCACATTAAAAATAGGAACGGAAAAGAATAGAAATGAAACAAGAAAGAAGTGAATGATTTCATCTTTATTTCGTTGGTTTCTTGTTCTCTTCATCCTTTCTTCATTCCATTCCATTGCGTTTAAATTAAAAGGAACGAAGAATGAATGGAATGGAGATGAAGAAAAGAAGAATAGAATGGTGGATTTGGTTCATTTTCACTTATTTTATTCCTTTCATTCTCTCTTCTTTCCAGTCATCTATCATTTAATTTTAGGCACTTTTACATCTTAATTTCCTTCCCTTTCCTGTTGTAACCATTCTATTCTTACTGGTGAAGAGCTTATTATTTTATTTCTCTTTCTTACAGCTATATTTTGACTTCTCTTTCATATAGGTTTATATTTTTAAATTTGCATATTTTATAATTTACATTTTGGATTAGTTTTAATGTCTTGTTTAATGGCTTTTTCTCTTCATAACATTAAATCTTCTATCTGATGCATCTTTACTTCCTGGTGGCTCTATTTTTCCATCTCTTGTTTATCTTCTTTTCATTAGCTTATTATTGGGATATTATTTTGCCTTCTTTAGAATATTGGAAAATTAGCATATTTTTGAGGACTTATTATTTATCTTTCTGGTCCCTTTGTTTATCTTCTTACCAATCATTACATTTACATTGGCTTATTTTCAAGGGATTCATATTATATTGTGAGGAAGTCATTATATTTTCCTCCTCATATTTTGTCTCATTTTTACATCTATTTGACCATTTATAAGAGCTATATTTTGCATCTCATTCATACAGTTATAGGTTTATATCTTTGCCAAGTGCTTTATCTTCCTGTTGGCTCATTTCCGAACCAACCTTACGCTGCGGCCGTCCTTCATCATGCTTTTGGGTCATTTATTAACAGATACATGTGCTTTATTTTGAGTCTTTTAATTCATCATTCTCACTACTCATTCCTTCTCATTCTATTCTTTAGGCTCAGTTCATCCTCTTTCCAATGCCATTTGATTACAATTGGAGTTCTTTGCATTTATTTTATTCCTATTTGTACCATTTATTTTCATTCAATTACACTTCTATTCTTCTCCTTTGACACCTTAAAAATGGAGCATTGTGGATTATTTTTCCCTTTATATTTGGTTCATATTCTGTTCTACATCCAGGTTTGTTCATCTTTCTTTCAGTTACATTCTTCTTCTTGGTTGTTTCTTTCTATTTTTAACAGGATTTAATATTTATTGGTGATTTAGTTCTATTTTTAGGTCTTTATTTTGTATTAATATTTCTTTTGTCTTTCATCTTTCTTCATTTTAAACGAAATGAAATGGAAAGACGAAGCAAAAGAATTATTTTGTAAAGGAATTAAAGACTCTCTTCATTTCATCCTCTTCCACCGCCAGGCATGGGTTCCTGTTCGTTCTGTTCTCGTTTCACTCCATTAAAATCATGCTTCTCTTCATTCTTTTCCATTCCAATTGTAATCAAATGAAAGAAAGGAATAGAAGCATGTTTTTATTCGTGTTTTTCTTCTTTTTCATATTAAATCTGCTGTTTTCATTATCTTATTTTCTGCATATTTTTCTATTTGGATTCTTTCACCTTATCTTTACAATCATATCCTTGTACTTTGGGATTTTTATAAGAAACACACCATTTGTCACATCCTGGCATTTCATTCAGCTCATGGTTTATTTCACCTCGTTCCCCTTCCGCCACCGGTCATTCATGATTCGTTTAATGGTTATTTTCTGGGTTCTTTCACCTTAATGACCAGGAAACGCATGAGATGGACAATTTTAATATTAATTTTAAACGAATAAAGCACTGAATTAATATGAACATAAGCCACTGGTTCTGTTTGTAAGGTGCCAAAGGACATTGGAAGGCCAGACAGGAACACACCAGTCAATTATAACTGATGAAAAATGAGCGGTTAGACAGGATTTCTCCTTTGTTTCTTTTCACTTCATATTTTTATTATCTGGTTCATTAATTTTATAATCTACAACTTACAACTAATCTTTAATGTTATGATTAGAAGATAGAAAATGATGAAAAATAAACCAATCATGTGATTCACTTCTTACATCTCATTGATCGTCCTTCATTCAGTTGTAATTTAATGGTAATGAAATAAACCAATGGCATGTTCCTTCTATTCCTTTCACTTCTAATAAAACAACATTATGATGAATTTGTCTTTTGGTTTGTTTCGTTCCATTACATTCCAATCCTTTGTCTTTCATTACATTACAAATAAACCCAACAGAACAACCCATGCCTGGCGGTGTAATGTTGAGTGAAGAATGAGAAGTGGTTTGTTTCTTTGTCCTTTTTCATTCGGTAAAAATATAATGAAATGAAGTGTAAGCATGATTTTTACCGAATAAACAAAGAAAAAGAACCACATTGTAAATCTTATCTTTTGGCTTAATTCATCATTCTATTCCAGTTCTTTTGACTAGAGAATTATTGGCGTTCCACACATCCTAACCGCACATCCAGGGCCAGCCGATGGTGGTGTTCCTTGATGGCAAAGGAATTATGAGGAAGGGATCCCAAGAATAGAATTATGATGTAGGAAATGATCCCAAATGCTATTATAGGTGTAAATTAATGATAAGATTTCTAAAGAGGTTATGAAGAGAGAATGAATGACTCACTTTCCATTCACTTCGCTCTCTCCTTTCGGTTCATTCATTTCACTTACAATAAACTCATGATTCTATTACAAATGAAATAAGCCAAGGAGAACTCTCTTCATATCTTTACACTCATCATTTCCTCACATTGGCTGTTGAATTAAAATGGAACAAGACATCCATGTGATTTCCTGGTTTGTGCTGTTTTCATTCTCTCTACATTCTTTTCCCTTTCCAAGATGTGGAGAGATTGAATAAAGCACAAACAAGACCTGAAAGTAGCACATTATTTTATTAATTTCGTTCTTTGTTCTAATTAATAATAAAAACACGTCTCTCTTTCCATTCATTCTTCATTCCTTTTCATATTTTATAATGAATGACGCGTTCACTCTTTTCTTTCTTTCACGCTTCATTCTATTTAAAAACTATGAAAAGAGGAATGAATGGAAGGAGATGAGAGAAGGAATGAAAGACGCTCTCTTCTCACTCTTTCACCTCATGATGAAGGAACGAAGTGTAAAGGAATGGTAAGGAATGAATGACGCACGCATTCCTTTCACTTCGTCCTTCTCATGCTGTCAGTCTTGTGTTGTAGGTTTATTGTGTGGTTCTGTTCCCGTTCCTTTATTTCATTTGGCTTAATTATAAACGAAAGAAGTGAAGTGCATGAATTAAGCCAAAGGAAATAAAAGGAACACAGAACCATATTGTAGATCTAATCTTTGTTGTAGGATTTAGGAAATAAATTGGCTTTGTTAATAATAAATTAGCTTATTTTGACCAGAACACTTCTATCTCACATTTGGGCTCTTCCTGGCGGCCATTCCATTACACTTTTAGTCGTATTTTTAAGGCGTATTTTTCCTTCACCTTCCAGTGGCTTACGCTCATTCACAATCCTATTTCGTGGGTTGTTCTTATCTTCATCTCCTGGGTTTCTCGTTTCCATCCCATTGAATCTTCTCAAAATTGTATTCTTATTAATAGTTTTAGGTTATTTTTTGTCTTTAGAAATCTTATCATCTTTACCTTGTCTTTCTTTTTCCTTTTGGTTCTTTTTGTTTCCCTTCTTTCATTCATTTCAATTACAATGGAGTGAAGCATGAACGGAAGCGTGAATTGAAATGAAAAGAAGGGAAAGAAACGAACCATTATTCACTTCCTCATTTCCTGAAAGAATGGTGTAATGAAAGGTGAACAAAAGACCAAAGTGAAAAGAAGGTAATGAAGTGAAGTGAAAGCACGCTTCTTTCTCACTTTGTTCTTTTTCACCTTTCACTACATTCCATTCTATTCAAAAGGAAATGAAAAGGAACCAAATTCACCATTCTCTTCATTTCTCTTTTTATTCGGTTCACTTCATGCTTTCACTCACATTACATTATAAGTGAACCGAATAAAAGAGCAAATGAAAGATGAATGAAGTGAATTGTGTTCTTTTCGTTCCTTCTTTCACTTCTCCTTCCACCTCTCTTTCTTCTTTCATCCTTTTTCACCTCATTTCATTCGTTTCAAACAGAAAAAGGATAAAGAAGAAAGACGTGGAAAGAAGTGTAAAGAAGTGGAACGAAATGAAACACGAGAAAGAGGAAGTCATTCACGGCCCTTTGCTCTTTTGTTTTGTTTTCTTTTAATTAAATTCACGCGTTCATCCCTGTTGACTTGTAATTTAATTAAACAAAACATGAAGAGCACTTGGCCGTTCACTTTTCCATTCCACCTCACTTCTGTCTTCCTTTCTTTCCATTCAATTGTAATAAAATGAAGTGGAATGCAATGGAATGGAGTGAAAGGAGAAGAAGGAAGGAGTGAGTCATAATGTGTTGTGTTCTTTGTTCTAGTTTAAAATGAAAGAGGGTAAGTGTAATGTAATGAAGTGCACGCCTCTTTCAATTTAAACTAAGAACAAAGCCACACAACTAGGATCTCGTGTGTAGTGTCTGACCCCTGTTAACGCCTGGTCTGGATAACACTCGTCTTTTCATGAGTCTTACCGCTGGAGCTGGAACTAGATGCATGAGTCTTCTGTCTTCATCTCCAAGTCTTGTGTTGTGATGTGGTGTTCCTTTGCTCTTCTTATTCGGTTCATTGTAATGGAAAGCAAATTAAGCACGAATGAACCGAGTGAAGAGAAGAAGGCAAAGAGAACAACACACCCAACACACCTAGGATACCGTGAGATTGATGGCTGTGTTCCTTTTGTTCATTCTTCTTACACGCTCCCTTCACCCTACCCTCGTCACTCGTCTTTTAATGTGAGAAAGGATGAACGTAACTGGAACACTTCTCTATCTTGTGGTCTTCTTTCACTTGAATCCAACTCTTTCTTCATGTCACCTTAAAAATGAGAAGAGAATATGGTTCTTTTTCCCAATGCTTTTATGATAGAAAATTAGAAGGGAAAAGATGTAAGTGGTGCATTTGTTTCATTCCTTTTAATTAGAACAAAGATAAAGAATACAAATCTCGTTTATAATGTAATGTAATGTAAGAGTGAAGTGAAACACAATGAGAAGAGAAAGTGATTCCAAAAAGATATTATAGAAATCTCTTCACTCAATCATCACTCCTTTCTTTCATAATCTTATTTCCTGGAGATGAATTCTATAAAGATAAGTATAGTGTAAGATATGAAGAGAGAAAAGAATGTAAGTAATAAAATATGAAGAACAACAATAAACAACCAACAGTTATAATGGTGTACTAGGAAATTAAGTCAAATGTTCTTATTAAAATAAAAGGAATGAAAGGGGAACAAAGAAAAGATGAAAGAAAGAATGCGTGCTTCATTCCACTCCATTACCATTCTTTTCTTTCATCGTTCTTCGTTCACAAAGGTAAAGATGACAGGAAAGAGAAGGTAAGAATGGTGAGAAGATAAACAAAGGGAACACTTTCTACCTTCTTTCCCTTCCATTCTCTTTTCCTTTCTCTTCAGTTCTCTTTTCATTGCATTGAAATGGAACGAGAAGCGAAATGAAAAGGAATGGAATGGAATGGTAGAAGAAGTGGAACATGTTGTTGAATTAAGTGAAAAGGAATAGGATGAACGGCCAAGTGCTCTCTCGTTTATTCGGTTCATGTCTTTGTTCCATTAAATTCATGTTCTTCTCCTTTATTCAATTTAAACTAAAGAAAAGAAGTGAGGAGAGAACCACATGATTTTAATTCAATGAAACAAAGACAAAAGGATAAAGAGTTCACTTCGTTCTTTTCTTCATTCCATTTCTATTCGGCTCACGCATTCACTTCATTCATTTGTAACCGAATAGAAAGAGGAATAGAAGAAAGAACCAAGTGAATGTAATGAATGAGAAGTGAATCCTGTTTCCAATATTCTAAAGGCACAAAATAACCAAATTCCTGTAATGAAAGAATATTAGTTGTAAATGAGATTTCGTTAATAAATATTGGGACTTCCTGGAAATTAAGATGAAATAAGTGAAAAGGACCCAAGTTTATTGGAACCGAATGAACGAGTGGTGCATTGTGATGAATGACCGATGGCTTGGATTTCATTGTAACCGAACCCTTTTCCATTGGCTTTCTTATCATCTTTCCCTTCTTTCATCAACAAGGATCAGGCAAAATCTATAGGAAATGTTCATATTGTTCCTTCTTTCATTCTATTCCACTCATGCTTCCTTCCAGTGCCAACCGCTTTAATGGTTTGGGAAGAACGAAGTGGGTCTTTTATTCCACCATTTCATTACATTAGAAATAAGCGAAGGAAAAGAGCGTCTTTCTCTTTCTGACATTCTTTTCTTTCATTACAAAAGGACACAGGAAAAGACGTGAATTTAATTGAAAAAGAAACCGTAGATGAATGTGAGAAGAAAAACCAAGGGCGAATGGGCGGTTAGGCTGAGTGTAAAGTTAAAGGTGAAAAACACTCTCTTCTTTCTTCACTTCTTTATTCTTCATTCATATTAAATTAGGAGAAAGAAAAGAAGAAAATAAAGATCCAAATTGTGTGTTGTTTTCACTTTTATAATTTACAAATCCAACAGCCTATGTGAGATTGGTGTTTTGTTCTTATTAAAACTACAACTATATTTTATCATCTTGGAATTACATTTGGTTTAATTCATGTTTTTCCTTCTCATTTAACATCAGAAATCTTTAACCACTCATATGCTGTAGATTATAATGTGGCTTTATTAATATGAAAATAAGATTTTGTCTCAATAATTTGCTTCTTTCTTCTTCCCTTTAATGCTGTTGGTTTCTTTCATTACACTCCTTTGGCCTTGGTTTTCTTCTTACACTACTTTCCATCTCACATTTTATCAGATTACATTTCACCTTTATCTTTCTGGCATCTTTTGCATTTGGATTATTTTCCTGTTTCTTTTATCTTTGTTCTTATTATAGGCTATTTAACAGCTATATTTTTACAGGATTTAATATCTTTTGCTTGGTTTATTTCACCTTTAATAACACACATCTTTTCCTCATATTTGGTTTCTGTTCATTTCCATCTCATTCATCATTCCATTCATCTCTTTGTGGTCTTTCTTTCAGTTACATTATTTCTCAAATCTTATTGTTTTTCTCTTTATATTTTATTAAAAGCACATGGTTGTAGGTTTAGATCTTATAGTTGTAGGTTATTTCCTGGAGAACACCATATTATTTCTTGGGCTTTTTCATCATATTGTTTCACCTTTTGGACATCTATTCTTTTCTTCTTGGTATTTTACTTCTTTTCAGTTCTTTATTGTGCTTTATTTAATATCTTTTCATTGGTTTATTTCATTTACATTAGAGACTTTTGCCAAGTGATTCCATGCTTTCCTTCTCAGTTCCTTCTACCTTACAGTCATTCACATTCATCTTTACAGGATTATCTGTTCCGTTTGGTATATTTTATAAAAGCATTATTTTGACAGCTCTTTTCTTAGGATTTATTATGTGTGTTCTTTGTTCTCTTATTTGGTTCATTTATAATGGACTGAACGAAGTGAGGGAAGCATGAAATGAACCAAATAAGAAGAACAACAACACACGAATGAAGAGCACAAAAGAGCAAATAAAATAAAAGCAAAGCGTGCGTTCACTTTTCACTTACCTTTGCTTTTAATTTTATTTGGTTCTTTTGGTTCTTCATTCACTTCTCCTCTTGTTCACTTTGTTCTTTGTTCTCTTTCCCTTGTTTGTAATGAAAGCACGAAACAAGGGGAAAGGAACAAAGGACAAAGCAAACAAGAANGTTCTTTTGGTTCTTCATTCACTTCTCCTCTTGTTCACTTTGTTCTTTGTTCTCTTTCCCTTGTTTGTAATGAAAGCACGAAACAAGGGGAAAGGAACAAAGGACAAAGCAAACAAGAACGTGATGAATGAGTTGTTCCTTTGTGTTTCTTTTGCTCACTTGAATGGTAATGAAATGTAATGTAAGCACGCATTCAAGTGAGAAAAAGAAGAACACAAAGAGAACAACAGAAAACACCACGTTCTTTNTCCTTTGTGTTTCTTTTGCTCACTTGAATGGTAATGAAATGTAATGTAAGCACGCATTCAAGTGAGAAAAAGAAGAACACAAAGAGAACAACAGAAAACACCACGTTCTTTGTTTCTTTCTCCTTTCCACCAATTCACGCTTCATTTCATTCCATTGTAATTGGTGGAAAGGAAGAAAGGAACAAAGAGGAGTGGTGAGGAATGAATGAAGANGAAAACACCACGTTCTTTGTTTCTTTCTCCTTTCCACCAATTCACGCTTCATTTCATTCCATTGTAATTGGTGGAAAGGAAGAAAGGAACAAAGAGGAGTGGTGAGGAATGAATGAAGAAGAAGGAACGAACACAATGGTAATAAAGTGAAGCGTGGTTCGTTCCGTTCTTCTTCTTTCATTCCACCACAACACCACGTTCTTTTCTTCTTTTATTCGGTTCTATTCTCGCTTCATTACATTCCATTGAAATAGAACCGAATAAAAGAGAGAAAAGAGGAGTGGTGAAAAAGGACAAAAGAAGAAGGGAATGAAGAGAAGAAGGTAAGTGAAGTGCACGCTTCTCTCTTCATTCCACTTCTTTCTTTTGCTCTTTTTCCTCTTTGTTGCTGTTGTGTTTTAACGAATGAAAAGGAATCACGCTTCCCTCACTCCGTTCAGTCCATTGTATTCCTTTTTCATTCAGTTAAACACAACAGGAACAAAGAACCCTTGACTGTNCTTTGTTGCTGTTGTGTTTTAACGAATGAAAAGGAATCACGCTTCCCTCACTCCGTTCAGTCCATTGTATTCCTTTTTCATTCAGTTAAACACAACAGGAACAAAGAACCCTTGACTGTCCCCTTATGAGATTGACTAGTGACCCAGGAGGATACCGTGAGATGGAAGGGTTATGAGGAGGAATGACTGTGATATCCAGGACCAGTTGTAATTCCTAGTGTGCTGTAGTGAAGAATGAAGAAGAATGAAAGGGTAAGTGAGGAACGAGCGCACGCCTTTCCTTCTTCTTTCACTCACCACACGTCCTTCAGTGTCTTCTCCTAGTTGTAGCTCTTGGTTTGTCTTTTTTCTTATTAAAATACAAATGAAAGGAACTGAATGCGTGATTTTAATTAGAAAAAAGAACAAACAAAACACAATGAAGAAAAGAAAAGCACAAGTGAAAGAAATGAATGCGTGCTTTCCTCGCTTCTCTCGTTCATTACCATTCATTTCTCTTCACTTGTTCTTTTCGTTCTTCATTCCATTCACTTACATTCTCATTATTTGGTCTCTTTGTTTAACCGCTCACGCTCCATTCATCTCACTTCCGTTCTGTTTCATTTCATTTTATTTTAATTGAATTTAAACACAAATAAAATAAAGTGAATGAAAAGAAGGAAGTGTTCTGTGGTTCCTTTCTTTCTTCCTTCCACTTAATTCACGCTTTCATTCTCTTCGCTCTTTACATTGTAATTAAGTGGAAGGTGAAGAAAGGAACCACATTAAATCTTCTATCTGTTCTGGTTGTGTTTTGTTCTTTCTCTTTCTCTCTTTCGTTTGTAATGTAATGAAGAATGAAAGCACGAAAGAGAGAAAAAGAAAGACAACACACGAACCAACAGTCAACTCACTACAGCCGCTTCGTAATTTCCTGGTTTCTTTCTATTTTATCAGGTACATTTTCTATTGTTGTGTCTAATATTCTTTTCTGTGGTTTATTTTGTATTTTGTCTTTGTTTCTTTTGCTTATTTACAATGGAATGGAAAGAAGTGGAATGTAAGCGTGAAATAAGCAAAAGGAACAAATGAACAAAAGACAAACAAACCGCACAGTACATTTTCTATCTTGTGCTTTTTACCTGATTCATATTGTGGGTTTCTTTCACCTTTACCTTTACCTTTAGGATAGAGAAGTGAATGTAAAGAAAGAGCGCAGTGTTCCACTTTCTTTCATTACACTTCACTCCTTCTTCAACCCTACAAAAGGTCCAGATTGTGTGGTGGTTGGAACACGAGTGTCGTTAATTGATTCCGTTCATGCCAGGCACGGATTTGTTTACGTTATCTTTGATCTAATCTTTCTTCACAAAATCCTATTATTCATCATTCTTTTATTATTGGTTGTTCTTCATTCCTTCTCAGTTATTCGTGAATTATTATGTGAAGAAGAGAAGAAGGAACACAATGGAATGAACAAAGTGAATGGAAGCGTGGTTCCTTTCTTCTCGCTTCGTTTCACTCACACTAATTCACCACAAAGAAGTGTAGTGTAATGTAGTGTGTGGTTCTTCTTTTTCCCTTTACATTCAGCTAAATTATAATGAAATGAAGTGGAATGTAATGAAAGCATGAATTTAGCTGAATGGAAAGGAGAAAAAGAGCCACCACACAACCAAGGCCAGTCAACGGTTAGACTAAAGCACACACATCATGGGTTGTTCCTTTGTTCCTCTTCACTGTTGACTTGGCTTATTTCACGCTTCATTTCCATACCATTGTAAATAAGCCAAGGAACAACAGTGAAGGGAAGAAGGAACAAACCCCAGATGATACCCTGAGATGTTAGACTCCTAGATCCAGGAAGTTAAGCCCAGATGATACCGTGAGATTAGAGTTGACCCTATAGGAGATTGACTGACACCTAGAGAGAGATAGTACTGTCCCTGTTATGACGAGGAATGAACGAAAGGAAATGTAAATATGAATCAGGAAAAGCCAAAGAATAGATCCCAAAGGTCTTAATTGTAATCAAGTGAATTAAATTAATACGAATCCTTGGAAATGAACAAAAGTAAAGATAAAGAAGGACAACTAAATCCTAGAAAGAGAATTGGAATGAAGATAAACAAGAGTTGGAAAATAATAATTCTCTTCACAATATATTTCTAATGGCATGAAGAATATTATGAATAGCATGTGGTGTATTAGTTAAAAGCAAATGGAAATGAAATCATGCTTCTATTTTAAGGTTACATAATATTATTACCTTTATCTTCTTGTAATCTAATGGTCATTTTCCAGGTACATGTGATTCCTTTTGGCCTAATTCCAAGGTGTTACACGGCTTATTCCCGAACCAACCTTACCATCGGCCCTTTTTCAATGAATTTTGACAGGATTTCGTTTTTATAATTAATAATTGGCATTTGTCTTTCTTATCTTTAACTTTAGAAATTCATCAATTATATTATTTTATCTTTGCATTTTGGATCATTTATTTTCTGGTTTTGTTTCTTTTTAATTCAGCTTTTTTACCTTATTAATTTGTGGATATAGAATTCACTTCTTTCTCCTCATTCTTTTCTTCCTTACCATTCCATTCCTCTTTCTTTCAGTTACATTTTATATTGTTGGATATGAAGAAAGAACGATGAAAGAAAAGAAAGGTAAGGAAGAGGAACGAACGCACGCTTTCTTTCTTTCATCATTCTTTGTTCTTTTACCTTTTAATTTTAATTGTACATTTTATATTGTGTCATTTACATTTAATTTTTACTGAATACACCATTCACTTCATATCTTGGGCTGTTGATCTCATTCTTGTTGGGTTCTTTTACCTTTTATTTAACCAGTTACATGTGAATTATTTCTTGAGTCCTTTGTTGTGAGTTGTTTCTTGTGTGTTCCGTTCTCTTCTCTTTCTTGTGCTGAATTGTAATGAAATGGAATGGAAGCACGAATGCAGCACAGAAGAAAGAAGCAGAACGGAACCAAGAAACGAGAACTTATCTGTCAATTATAGGTTTGTTCTTTATTGGGTTATTTTCAAGGAGTCATTCATCACTTTCCTGGCATTGTGAGGAGATTTTATTAGTAATTAATGATTGGTATATTTTACATCTAATTCATCATATTTTTAGTCTACATTTTCTATAATTTGGATTATTTCTCTTTCATTTACATTTATTTTTAACAGGTACATGTGATTCCCTTCCGTTTCCGTTCTCTTTCCGTTTAATTATAATGAAGTGGAACGTAAGCATGAATTAAACGGAAAGGGAAGCATGATTTTATTATTATTGAATTAAACACAAAGCGAAAGGAGCACATGATTCACCCAGTTCCGTCCAGCCATTCCATTCCGTTACATTTTTATTATCTGGAACATTGTGACTTCCTTGTTTACATTTCATTCCTTGGTTTGTTCCTATTATTTTCTTACATTTGGGTTCTTTTCCATAGAGACTTTTGACCCTTTCACCTACAATCCCAACCGCTTTGACTAGAGAATTACTTTTCAAATCAAGGGATTCATATTAATATTCTTTTCCAACTTTATTTTAATTAATTTACACTTTTGTCTTTTCATATCTTGGACACTATATTTACAGGATTTCGTATTCAGTTCCATCTTATTTGGTTTCTATTCTTCTTCTCATTGGCTAATTTAATTCTAATATTATAAAAAGGCACAATTATAATTCTATTTTCCAACCCTACCAACCGCTCATTTTCCATTGGCTTTTTACCATTTGGATTCATGCTTTTCACTTCATATTTTTCATCATATTGTTCCAGATTATAATATTTTAAGTGAAAAGCATATTATTACCAATATCTTCTTGTAGGTTTATATTCTGTTACACCTATTCTTTGGCTTATCATTTGGCTTAATTCATGTTCTGTTTAATATCTTTCCTTTTTGGACATATTTTTAATGGACTTTTTAATATTAAATTTAGGCTTTTTACCAACGAGAACTTTTCTATCTCATGCTTTCTTCTCTCATTCATCACCGAACCAAAGCATACAAATCCTGGCATCTTGGAAAGGCACAATTTTATAATCTACATCTTGGTTATTTTGAATTCTTCTCACATATGCTGTTGGTTGTTCTTTATGCTTTTCATAAGATTCCACCACATTCCAGTGGCTTACGCTCATTCGGGACCATTCTTCTTGGTTCACCTTGTTCCACTTCCATCTCATTCAATCTTACACACATTTTCCTGAGTTATATTTTGCCTTTTGACATATTATTATAGGAATGACTTATTTTCCAAGGTGTTAATTTTAGGTTTAGTTTTGTCTATAGAATTAGCTTATTTTCCAGATATAATTTATAACTGATATTTTATGGTTGTAGATTATAATATTTTGTAACCTTATGATCTTTCATTTCGTTCAGCCTAATTCTCGCTTCCATTTCTTTTCATTGAAATTAGGCTGAATGGAAATGAATGAAGAAAGAAGAGAGACAAAGAACCAACCACAAACATGAGCACTTGGCTGTAACTGTAAGAATAAAGTGGTCCTTTTGGGTCCTTTCGCTTCGTCTTTTCTTTTCATTAAATTAAGCCACGCGCTCCTTTCATTTCTGTCACTTGTGCTTAATTTAATTAAAGAAAGACGAAGAAGAAAGGAACAGAGAAGAAACCTACAGCATGATGAATGACTTGTTAATAATTATTGGGATTTCCTAAAGGTTACACAGAATGTTCCAATAGATTACAAATGTAAAGATAAAAGCCATTAAAGAGAACAACAATATGAACCAAATGTAGGTGTAAATCCTTGGAAAACACCCAACAATAGGAAACAAATAACCATAAAGTAAATGTCCATTAAAAATAAAGTGTACCAAAGATATAAAATGTAGGTGTAAATTAGAATGAGATGGAAAATAGACCACCAGAAAGACAAATAACCATAAGATATAATGCCAGGAAGAGGATGAATTAATCCAGATAAGCCAAAGTGTAAGATACGAAGAAGGAAGTCACAATGAATTATTATTAGCATGGCTTTTTGAATAGAATGGAATGATGGAAGGAAAAGTATGAAGAGAAATGTCCATGCAAAGATTTGTAATGTAATTTAATAAGAACAAAGCATAGAATAACCATGCCTGGCGGTGGAGTTGGAGAAGGAGCACCAAGAAGAACCACATTTGATGAATGACTCACTTCTTCTTCCCTTCTTTTTCCTTTTAATTAAAGTGAACAAAGAAGGAAGTGAGAAAGAGGAAGTCATTCTATTCCAACTGAAAGAAGATAAGGAAAAGATGGAAAACAAGAACCTATTTTTAGAAGATTAAAGGACCCAAAATGTGAGGAAATGGTCCAAATCTTATTGTTGTTCCTCGTTTATAATGAATGAAAGATGAATGAGAAAAAGACAAAGAAACCAAATGCTCATTTCTTCATTCATTCGGTTCAGGTGCCGAGAGACGAGTGACGGTACGGTTTCTCTTTAATTAAAAGAAGATAAGGAAAATGAAAGACACGTCCAAGATTTGTTCCTCGTTCTTTTATTGCATTAGAATGAAGATAAAGAAGTAAAAGACTCATGATGGCATTCCATTTCATTACATTTTATTTATAGTTGTACCTTATATTTTATTTGGTTCCTTTTATTGTTTGGTTTATTTTGTGTTGTGTTTATTTTAATTAATTTATAATGTAGTGGAACGAAAGCATGAAATTAATTAAAATAAAACACAAAACAAACAAACCATTCATCTCTTTACATTTTGTTCATATTTAGGTTTAGTTTTGTGTTTATAGATTGACTTAATTTCCATCTCAGTTCTTCCTAATTCTTCTTCTCATTGTTTTTCTACCTTATGGCCTTGTTTTACCTTCTGGCCATCCTAATTCTTTCATCATATCTTTGTACCTGATATTTTATTAGGAATATTATTTTCTCTTCATATCTTGTTGTTTACATTATGAACAAGGAATTAGTTCTATCTTCTCTTCTTGGGTTCTTTTCTCTTCTGTTCTTCTTTCTTATTCGGTTATAATGGAGTGAAAGATGAAAGAGAGAACGGAAGCATGAACCGAATAGAAAGAAGAAACAGAGAGAAACAACCCAACTATTCACTATCTTCTCACAATTGTATTCTTTTGCCTTTTGTTCATATTCAATTCAGGACCTTTCCTTTGTTGTGAGTTCTTTAATGTCTGGTTTATTTTGTTCCTTTTTCTTTGTCCTTTTGTAATGTAATGGAATGTAAGCACGAAAAGGACAAAGTAAAAAGGGAACAAACAAACCAGCTATTTACCTTTAATTTTAAAAGGAACACCAACAACCCAAGGACCTGTTATCCTGTGTTATGTTGTGTTTAATTAAAAGCGAAAAGAAATGAAACAAATGGAGTGCGTGTTCATTCTTTCGCTTCAATTAAATTCAACAAACACACCTTGGAATGTAGTTGAACCGCTCACCCTCGTCCTTTGGTTTCTTACAGGATGAGAAGTGGAATGACGAATGAAAGAAGTGGAGTGAGGAATGAACGCACCACCAACCAAGTGTTACAGCCGCTGTGTTGTTTCCTGTTCCTTTTGTTCTCTTTTCATTCATTTCAATGTAACGGGAATGAGGAACGAATGAAGTGAAAGCGAGAATGAATGAAAAGGAACAAAGGACACAACAACACAAAGCCATCATGAGTCGTGTGTTTCTCTTTCTTTCTTCTTTGTTTCGCGCTTCCATTCCGCACATTCCATTGCAAACAAAGAAGAAGAAAGAAGAAACGCACAACTCATTCACCATTCTTTCTTCACTCCTCTTTTCTCTTCTTTTCTTCTTTGTTTTAATTTAATTCAGTTCTTTTTTATTGAATTAAATTAAAAGAAAAGAAGAGAAAGAAGGAAAAGAGTGAATCACATGGTCTGGTTTGTGTTGTTGTTTTCTTTCATTAAAATTAAACCGTGCTTCCTTCGTTCCTGATCCATTACGTTTAATTTTAATTGAAAGAAAGACAAAGAACACAACATAATATTCTTCTTCATTTCCTTTCTTCTTCTTTTTCTCACTTGTTTTCAATTAAATTACAAGGTGACGCGTGAATTTAATTGAAACAAGAGAGAAAATGAAGCGAAAGGACTGGATTGTTGGTTCCTGTGGTTGTTTTGTTCTCTTTTGTTTAAATTAAACGCGTGCTTCATTTGTTCATTACCGTTTAATTTAAAGCAAAAGGAACAAAAAGAACCACACCATGAGTCTGACCGCTTGGGTTGGTTACTGTTGGTCCGGAATGAGCGGTTGGGATGTTGTTGTGTTTAATTTAAAAAGAAAGAAGACAAGTGAAATGCGTGCTTCTTTTCTTTTTAAACAAACACAACACTAACCCAACACATGACATGTGAGTTCTGGTTTTGTTCATTGTTCCTTTTTAATTTAAACGAACAAAAAGCGTGCGTTCGCCTTTCACCACTCACCTCTTTGTTCTTTTAAATTAAAAGGAAGAAGGAACAAACCCCAGAGGATAGACTGTGATTAGTAGGTAACAGACTCTGAGATGGAAGGGTAGTGAGTGGTGTGTCCTTTTGATTCAACTAAATACAAGCGAGAGAAAGAAGCGCGTGATTTAGTTGAATTAAAAGCACACACCAGACGAAAGGCCCACGAGATTCCTGTTGTGTTGTGTGTGTTCCTTTCGCTTAATTACAAGGGTAAGGAAATAACGCGTGAATTAAGCGAAATGAACACAACACACCCCAGATTAGACTAGTACCGTATATAGGAGGAATGAAAAGAGACAAAGCAAAGAAGAGAAAAGAAAGAAGGTAATGAAATGAAAAGAAAGCACGCTTCTTTCTTTCTCTTCTTTCTTTGTGCTTTTCATTCAGTTCAACCGCTCACTCACGACACCCAGGATTTGGTTGTGTTGTTTCTCTTTCTCTTTGTTTCCTTTCGCTTCCTTCCTTTCTTTCTTCTCATTGAAACGCGTGCTTCCTATTCAGTCCATTACCGTTTCAATGAAAGAAAGAAGGAAGCAAGAAGAAAGAAACAGACGGAAGGAAATGTAATGGTGGTTTTGTTCTTTGCTTTCTTTCATTCTCCTTTGCCCTTTTACAATGGTATGGAAATGAAGCGTGNTGGTGGTTTTGTTCTTTGCTTTCTTTCATTCTCCTTTGCCCTTTTACAATGGTATGGAAATGAAGCGTGAAAAGGGCAAAGGGAAGAATGAAAAGAAAGAAAGCACAAAACACAAAGGACATCTAAGTTCTGGTTCTTTTTCTTCTCTCCTTTCTTTCTTTTAATTAAATTCACGCGCTCGGTTGTTTCCGCTTGTAATTTAATTAAAACAAAAGAAAGAAAAGAGAGAGAAGAAACGAACCACGTGTTCCTGTGTTCTTTGTGTTTCCTTTCGTTCAGCTTAATTCGTGCTTCATTCCATTCCATTACAATTAAGCTGAAGTGAAAGGAACACAAAGGGAACAGGAACAACAACAGGTTCTCCAGCTATAACCGTGTAACACCTTGGAATGTAGAACTCAAGTCAAAGGTTAGGTGAATGGTGAAGAAAGGAAAGTGAAAGGGCAATGGATGGTGAAGGAAGCGCGCCTTTCACTTCTCTTTTCTTCTCACTCACCATTCCTTTTCCTTTCTTTTCTTTTCCCTTTGGCTTCTTTCGTGCTTTCTTTTCACTACATTACAAAGAAGCCAAAGAGGAAAAGGAAAAGAAGGGAAAAGAATATTGTGTTGTGTCTTTTATTTCTCTTTTCTTTCTTCTCGTTCCCTTACAATGTAATAAAATGGAAGCGTGAAGGGAACGAGAAGAAGAAAGAGAAATAAACACACAACTACATTTCTATTCTTTGGGTTCTTTCTCGTGTTCACTTTGTTTCAATTAAAACTAAAACCAAAGACAATGGTAAGAAAATGAAGCGTGCTTTGGTTTTATTTTTGAACAAAGTGAACACAAAGAACACAAAGAATAGAGGGGAATGAAAGAAGCACAAAGGACGAACCAAAAAGCGTGCGTTAACCTCATTCCACTTACCTTCTTTGGTTCGTTCTTTGTTCTTCTTTTCATTCCAGGAACTCGTGTGTCTGTTGTGTGCTTTCTTCTTTCCTTTCTCCTTGGCTTATTTCACGCTTACGTTCCTCTTCATTGTAAATAAGCCAAGGGAAAGGAAGAAGAAAAGGACACAATATGAGCGGTTAACCTTTACTTTTCCTTTCGTACACCATCAATCTCATGACACCTTAAAAACGAGATCAACAGACACCTCACTTCCAGGAATTAGTTGTAAGGTTGAATGAAAGAAAGGAACACAATGGACTGAAGTGAAACGGAGGGAAGCGTGGTTCCTTTCTTTCACTCAACATTACACCTAATTCACTTGACACACGAGTTCTGGTTCTTTTTCTTCTTTGTCTTTATCTTTTGCTCATTTCATGCTTTCATTCCATTATAAATGAGCAAAAGACAAAAGGAAAGAAGAAAGGAACCACACTACATATCCAAGTCTAACCGTTCAACCTCTGTTATAAAGGGACAGTCTAATCCTGGATCTAGGTGTCAATCCTCTGTCCTATATCAGTCATCAACCTCTATCATCACGGGGGACAGTCAATCCTGGGTCTCAGATCTCAAGGTAACTGTCATCTCGGTATCTTCTGGGGGTTCTTTATTCTCTTTCCCTTTGTTATTTTGGCCTAATTTATAATGGTAAGTTAATTAAGCATGAAATTAGGCCAAAGAACAAAGAGGAAAGAGAACAAGAACCACCAACCACTCATTCTTCGTTCCCTTGACACCTTAAAAATGGGAACGGAATTGTGTTGTTTCTCTTCACTTTTAATTAAACATAAGCGAAGGGAAGGGAAGCGCATGGTTTAATTAAAAGCGAAGAAAACAAAGAGCACACAATTTCGTTCACTGGTTTCATGCTTCTTTTCTCNTTGTTTCTCTTCACTTTTAATTAAACATAAGCGAAGGGAAGGGAAGCGCATGGTTTAATTAAAAGCGAAGAAAACAAAGAGCACACAATTTCGTTCACTGGTTTCATGCTTCTTTTCTCTCTTCATTGTGTTTAATTTAAATGAACAGAGCACGCATTTCTTTACACTTCATTTGTCTCTTGTTCATTTAATTAAAGCACAAGGAAGAAAAGAAGCATAAGAAACGAAATTGTGTCTTTGTTTTGTGGTTTTGTTTCTTTTTAATTAGCTCTTTTGTAATGGACTGGAAAGGAAGCACGAAAAGAGCTAAATTAAAAGAAACAACACAACAAAACCACAATGTAAACCTAATATTTAGTTGTAAAAGACCAATTTCGTTTCCTCTTTCATTTAGTTGAATTCGTGCTTCATTCTTCATTCCATTACAATTCAACTAAATGAAAGGGAACGAAATGGGGTCTTTTCCTGGATGCTGCGGTTGGACTGGTCTCTAAGCCGGTTAGTAACTCAAGACATTAAGACTCAGCCCCAGATCAACCACCACCAGTAGACAAGGAAACCAAGGTGTTAGACTGATGAATTGTGTGTGTTTATTGTGTGGTTTATTTGGCTTAATTTACAATGGAATGGTAATGAAGCGTGAAATTAAGCCAAATAAAACACACAAAACACACAACTCATTCATCCCTTTCTTTCCCTTCTTCTTTGTTTTCATTTAAATTACAAGCGAATGGAATGAGTGCGTGAATTTAAATGAAACAAAACAAGAAGGGAATGGAAAGGGAATCTCGTGGGCTTTTCGTCTCACACCTTGGATTTCTCTGTCTTCTTTGTTCTTTTGCTTTAAATTGAAGAATGAACAGAGGTAAGTGAAATAGAAAGAAGCGCACGCTCTGTTCATTTTCAATTAAAGCAAAGACCAAAGAATCTGTCTGCGGTTGGTGCTTTGTGTTTCTCTTTCCATTCAGCTTATTTCACGCGCTCTTTTGTTTCGCTTGTAAATAACTGAATGGAAAGGAACACAAAGGACACAACCGGAACTCGCATTTCACTGTCTCATTCCTCGGTTTCTTCTTGTCTGGCCTAACTCGCTCATCCCAGTCTATTCCTCACATATCCTTTCACCTTAATTTCCAAGTCTATGAATCATCAACTGTGGTGTCTCTTTCTCTTTCTCTTTGTTTCNGTTTCTTCTTGTCTGGCCTAACTCGCTCATCCCAGTCTATTCCTCACATATCCTTTCACCTTAATTTCCAAGTCTATGAATCATCAACTGTGGTGTCTCTTTCTCTTTCTCTTTGTTTCCTTTCGCTTCACGCTTCCTTCTCTTCTTTCATCCATTGTAAGCGAAAGGAAAACAAAGGAAAGAGAAGGACACAACACCAGTAAACCTAATCCTGTGATGAANTTCCTTTCGCTTCACGCTTCCTTCTCTTCTTTCATCCATTGTAAGCGAAAGGAAAACAAAGGAAAGAGAAGGACACAACACCAGTAAACCTAATCCTGTGATGAAGTGTGCTGTGTTGTTTCTTTTAATTAAAAAGGGTAACGGAAGGAACAGAAGGCACGCCTTTTTAATTTAAAGAAAAACAACACATCACTCACACCACTAATCAAGGGTTTTGTGTTTGTTCTTTGCATTAAATTAAAACAGCGTGCACTTCATTCTATTCCACTTACCTCTTTTAATTTAAAGCAAAAGAACAAGAACAAAACAACAAAGGAATGATGAAAGAAAAGATGTTCATGATGTGCTCGTTTCGTTCATCTTTTTATTGAATAAAGCACGCATTCTTTGTCTTTATTCAGTAAAAGAGCACGAAATTAGCACATTATTTTATTACCGTGCTCCGTTCTTTCCTCATTCCATTCGTCTCTCACTTCGTCAAATTAGGAAGAGAGGAATGAGATGGAAAATAACCCTAAAATTAACAGGTAACTGACACAATATAATATAAACAAGACATTAAATAATAGACTTGGAAAAGATGTAAGTGTAAGATATAAACCTAAATTCCAGTAATAATATAATTCTATAGAAAAGATCCCAAGAAGAACCCAAGGAATTAATGTAATGGTTCGTTTCACTCAATATAAACTGATAAAATATACCAAGAAGAACACAATGATGTCCTAAAGGTAAAACTAAATCCTGTAATGTTAGAACTGAATGTGAGATAGAAAGAACTGAACCTAAGTCAAATGTAATGAAAGGTTGGTTGGGTTTTGGGCTCTTGGTTTATTTCATTTCTAATTGTCTTGTTTCTTTTTAATTCAATTGAAATGAAATAAAACAAAGACCCAAAAGATATTAATTCTCTATCTTGTGCTCTTTCCTTTGTTGTTTTCTTTCCTTTTAAATTAAACACGCACTCATTCCTCGTTTGTTTTAATTTAAAATGAAAGACAACAAAAAGAAAGAACCAACCACGAAATCAGGGTTCCGTTCATTCATTCTTCACTCAATCATTCACTTCATTCTCTATGCCAAAGGATATGATGATAGAAGAGTTTGTGAGGAACTGAATTAATGTGTCACTTCTCGGATCTGGGTGTCGTGTGTCTTCCTTCCCTCGTAATCAAGTGTAATGTAATGAAACGGAAGAATAAAGGGCAAAATTCCAATATTTCTATTGGCTTTAATCTTCTAATCATAATATTTGGCTCTTTCATCATATTCTTCTCTTCATAATAATCTTGGTTGTCTTTAACTTTAGAAATAGCTCTCTCTTCATCATGTTTTCATTCTTTGGGTTCCATTCCGCTCACGCTTCGTTTAATTCATTTTAAAATATGAAGAACGAATATAGGATTTAGTTCGCATGGTTCATTTCTTCTTCTCATGCTCTTTCTTCTCTCATTCCATTCTATTTAAAATAAAAGCACAGGAACGAAGTGGAATGAGATGAAAGAAAGAAGAAGGACGATGATTGAAGATTTATTTTGTGTCTTTTCGCTCATTTGTAATGTAGTGAAACGGAATAAAAGAACGTAAGTGAAAAGGAACCCAAACCTTTCTTCATGCTCCTGTTTCACCTTATTTCCTTCCACCGTTCCTCATATGCTGTTGTTAAAGATTATGAAGAGAAGAAACCAGAGATGAAAAATATAAATTTCATGGCTTGTTTGTGCTTTATTTGTATTCAAATATAACAAAATACAAAGGGAAAAGGAATAACTCGTGTTTCACTTCGCTCACTCACATTCTTTTATCGTGGTTTGTCTTTATTCATTTCCTTATCTTCAAAGGAACAGAGAAGTGAAGATAATGAAGTGTAAAGGAATGGTACTTTGTTCTCCTTCTCCAACTGCTGCTTTGACCTCTGGATTTGGGAATTGGAGCACGTGAGAAGCGAACCAATGGCATGAAGAAGATCCACAAGTCATCATTTCTTTCTTCCATTATAAAATAGCCGTGTAACACCTTGGATTTCTGGTGGTTCCTGTAGCGACAAAGAAGCATAAGAACCCAACCGTCTGGCCCCTTCTTTCACGTTATCTTATGGCCTTGGAATGAAGAATAGAATGAGGATTTTGTAGTGAAAAGAAACACGAGGAAGCAAATTAATGTCTCACTCTTTGTTCATCTCATTCAAATAGAAATGAAGTTCCGTTCTTTCTTTGTTCATTTCTAATGCAAAGGAAATAAGAGAAAGAAGGAAAGGAAACGAAATCTTATTTCCATTACATTATAAATGAATGAAAGATGAACGGAATTCTCTTATCCAGATGTAACTGAGGAATAATATGCTGTAGGATTTCTAAAGTAAAAAGAAACATAAGATTTTGAGAAGATCTCGCTTAGAGAAGATAATGAAAAGAACCATGTAAAAAGCCAACGGAAATTGTGCCTTCTTTTCATTCGTATTTGGTTTATTTTTCATCATTCTATTTCACTTCTATTCCACTTGTATCTGTAAAATTTGAGTCTTTCTTGGGTTCCTTTCGTTCCTATTCACTTACTTCTATTCACTTTACTCTTTTGAATAGAATGGAAGGAAGTGAATGGAAGAGAAAGGAAGACAAATGAAATATTATTTACTGGTTTGTTTCATTCTCTTCTTCGTCTCTTTCATTTGTTTTGTTTTGTAATGAAAGAAAGACGAAGAGAATGAAAACAACCCATGAAAGACAAGTTTTGTAATGTAATGAAGAGAAGGAACAAAATTCAGCATAATTTCCTGGTTTCTTTGCTCACTCACGTTCCGTTCTATTTTAATGGAATGCGTTCCTCTCTTCATAATTCACCAACGGCAACAGAGGAAATGGTTGGGATGGACGAAAGAAACCAACGGCTTTATGGGTTTGTTCGCATTTCTAATGTAAAGGTAAAAGCCGAAAGAAGATAAGGAAAAGATGCAGAATGAGGTGAAACAAGAGAATGAGCGGTTAACCTACGCCTAAATTACAATGAGATGGAAGTGAGACGTGAATTTTCTTCTCTATCCTTTCTTTCATCGTCCTTCACTCCTTCCTCGTTCTCTTCTTACAACTAATGAAAGGAAAAGTGATACAAAATATGCCAATAATAAAATGAAGGAAAAGAGACCAACCGCATGAAGGGAACAGCCTGGTGGAATAGAGCCCGAATTCAGGTGCTTTTTCTTTTAATTCATCATAATGTTGTGTTCTTTAATCAAATAATATTATGTCTTCTGCTTAAAATAGAATGAAGATTAAAGAACACAAAATACAAAGGGAATTCATTATCTTATTTTCTGGTTACATTCTTCTCTTCTGGGTCTTTATCTTTCCTTTTGACCCTTTTTAACAGGTACATTTGTTTCCTATTGGTTTAATTTTTACCGGAACATTGTGATCCTACCTGTCAGTCATGCGTTCCTTCATCATCGGCTGGCCCTGGTGTGTTCCTTCTTCCTTCCTGTTCCATTGTGTTACATTTGAATTATTTCTCAAATCTTCACTTCTGGATCTTTGTTTCACTTATCTTTATTGTTTGGTTTCTTTTGTGTTGTGTCTTTCATTTAGTTCTACCTTTAGGATATTTTATGGGTCTTGTTTATTATTAGTGGAATTTGGGTTATTTTCAAGGCTTATTGGTGAATTAATTTGGTTCTGTTTAAACTCTTTTTACAGGATTTAATCTTACATTTGGTTCAGTTCTTCTACCTTGTGATCTTACCCTTTACACTTGGTTCATATTGTTGGGCATATTTTTTATGTCTTTTATTTGGATTTAATTTCTGTTGTAGGATTTAGACCATTTATAAAGGGTTATTTTATATTATCTGGTCCATTTCTCTGTTATTGGCTTTTTCCTGGAGCTGGTGCCTTCCTTCCAATGCTTTCCACCTAATTCCACATGATTCAACCTAATTTCCAAGTGATCCCTTTATAATTGTTGAAATCTTATGGTTATTTCTCTCTTTATAGGTTTCTCTTCATATTATTCCAGTCATCTTTCCTTTGGCTTATATTTGGATTATTTTCTACCTTCTGGACCTATATTGTGAGAAGCATATTATTTCCTACAGCTTATTATTAATGAGAAGCATATGGTTGTAGGTTTGTTTATTTACTGTCTTCTTCATATTTTGCATTAATATTTCTTGGTACTTTGGGCTTTTGTCTTTATATTCTTTGGCATATTATTACCTTCTTCGTTCCAAAGAAATCCACATGATTGGCATATTTTATCTTATATTTGGATTCTATTCCATTCAGTTACATTGTAAATCCTAACAGCCGTGATTCCATTCTATTCCAACACTATATTTTAGGCGTATTATTAATAATTCTTTGTTCTTCATTACATTTACATTGACATTTTATTGTGGGTTTTTATATTTTCTGATCTTTTGGGTCTTTGTTTTAATATTTTTAACCTACTTTTCCATCTCAGTTCTTCATATCTTTACACTTAATTCATCCTTCCTTCCACCAACCGTTCACCCATTCCTCACTGTCATTACATTATAATTCAGGAATTTCATTATTAATAATTGGCATTTCCTTTCATTCATTTTTACATCTCATTACATTACATTTGATCTATTCTTGGGATTTATTTTGTAATTTGCATATTGGATTATTATTTTCTTTTGGTCTTTTACATCTCATTATTTCCTTATTTTGACCATCTGGAAGAGGATTAGGATATGATTGTAAGTTAGTTGTTCATTTCTCTTCATACATCTTATTTGGTTCATATTTACTTTAGGCTTATTTTCATATCTTGCCAACTATTATTTCCTGTCATCTATCATTTAATGTTATATTTTATGTCTTGTTAATAATAATTACAATTGACTTATTTCATTTACATTAGGATTTCGTTCTCATGGATGTGTTCTTCAATCTTATAGTTGTACCTTGTTCTTTATTGGCATATTATTACTGGAAGGTGAAGTGTGCATTATTTAAATAGCTTTTCATTTAATTATTTTTCATCTTTCATTTATTTCATTTACATTTGAATCATGCGTTCATTCCATTCACCCTACCATTACATTACAATTCCTTCCGTTGGTGCTTTTTCCAAGTTATGAGAAGCATATTGGTGAATTACATTTGGATTATCTGGAGTGTTCTTCATGCTTTTATTAATAGTTATCTTCTGGGTTCTTCATTCTTTCCTTCTGTTACACCTATTTTTAACCTTACATTCTTTCATTCATCTACAGGAATTATTCTTTGTCCTTTTGGGAATATTATCTGGGTTTATTTCATTCCTTTCTAGACCATTATGATTATAGGTTTATATTGTGTGGTATATTTTATGTCCTTTATTGTCTTGTTCCTTTTAATATCTTGTCTTTATATTATTTTTGGCATATTATTACATCTATATTTTGACCCATTATATTTCTAAGGCTTATTCCAGGTTATTACAGCTCTTGGGCTCGGTTCCTGATTCCTTTTCCTTCATTTCAACCTAATTTCCAAGCTATTCCATTATATTCCTTTCTGGCTCTTTGTCTGACTGGCGGTGGACGGTGGTGAATTGTTTTCCACTCCATTTCCAAGGAATATATTGTGTGGCATATTATTAATAGCATTTTGCCCTTTTCATACCAATCATTTCCCTGGTTTCTTTCGTTTAATTCCACCACATTCTATTCCATGAAGAGCACATTATTTTATTAACACATGCTTCTATTAATTTCCATCTCAGTCATTCATCATTCTGTGTGGTATATCTTATCTGGTGAAGAGATACACCACATTATATTGTTGGTCTTATTTTCATTTAACTAGAACACCTATCTTTCATTCAGCTCTTTATAGGTTTGTTCCTTTTAACTTATCATTCTTACACACATTCCTTCTCACATCTTTTACCTGTTAATAATTATTGGTATTCTTCTTGGTTTCTCTTCATACCATTCAATTTACCTTTTATTTTAATTGGAATTCTTTTATATTTGGTTTCTTTTCATATCTTTCAATTACATTTGATTTAAATTGGAACAAGGAACAAACTGAGGAAATCTTATATCTTATGGTCATTTTCTTAATGTTCCAGACCATCTTATTTATTTGGTTCAGTTCTACCTTCTGGCATAGGCTGTTGTTCCTTTTATTTTAAACTAGTACACCATTATGTTTCTGGTTTCTTTGTTTGCATTATATTAAAACTAGAACACCTATCTTCATCTTCTGGGTTTATCTTCTTGTAGGTTACATTTGGACATTTCTCTGGCTTATTGGCACCTTATAAACGGTTATTGGGATTCTTTTCATTGGCTGGTTCCTGATTCCCTTTCCACACAAGTCATGTAATTACAGGAATAGCTTTGTTCATTCCAGTTCCTTCCGCTCATCCTGGCCCTTGGATTTTGGGTCTTATTAATTGGCATTTCACTCACCCTACGTTCCACCTGCCACCATTCCATTCCACTTCATTTCCAAGGAATCTTATTGTGAGTTCTTTATTGGCATTTCCTAACCCTACATTTGACTTACCATTGAATTACACTTGATTACATCTCATGCTTTATCTTCATTCTAACAAGGAACATTGTGGATTATATCTCTTGTTTGGTCTCTTTCCCATGGAATCTTCTCACAACAGCATTCTATTCATGGATTTGTTCATAGTTTATTTGATGAATAATATTCTATTTGACTTCTATTTGATTACAATTAAGACCATTCGTTACAGTGGATTATAGGTTTATTTGGTTCCCTTCTTACATCTTTTAGGCATATTTTCTTTCATCATATCCTTGTCCTAATATCTGGTTCATCTTTTCCCTAATTTCCAACTTAATTTTACATATTTTAGGACATTGTGAATAAGATCCGAGAACCAACCTTACAATCTGGCTTATTAACAATCCTTTCCTTCTGCCAGGCATTAGTTCTACCTTCCAGTGGCTTATGTTCACCTTTAGAATATTGGGATTTTACCTACAGCATCTTATTAATGGTATATTTAAGGCATAATTTGACCATTTATTTTCTGGGTCTTTATTATTTGGACCATTCATTTCCAAGGTGTTATTCATTCAGTTTATCCTTTCCAGACGAACCAACCTGGCATTCCTTCTTCCATTCAGTTACATTTTCTATCTTCTTTCTCCTCATTCACAAGGATATTATTTAATGTGCTTTTATTATTAAATTTAGCATATTATAAAAGCTATTTTTTGATCATATTTCGTGTCATTCATTGGTTTATTTCTTTGCCATTGGATTACATCTCATTGTTGGTGTAGGTTTTCTGATCACTTGGTACACCTAATATCCTTACACTTAGTTCATTTCCAAGGATGTGGTCATTCATTACAGTGGATTATATCTCCTGTTTGGTCTATTCTTTGGTCTCTGGTATATGGTTCTTCTTAGGCTTAGTTTTAGGTTCAGTTCTTCCTCTTTCACCTAATCCTCTCTGGCGGCTATCTCTTAATGTTGGGATTTTACAACTAAATTTCCTGAATCCTATGCCATTCTATTAAATTCAGGCATCTTATTCTCATTCTTTGGCTTATTATCCAGCTATATTTTATTCCTATTTTATTTTAAGCGTATTTTCTTTCATCCATTTCCAACATAATTTAATTCATGCATTTCCTCTTTTTGGTATTTTATTAGGAATTACTTTTATAATCTTACAACTAATATTTCATTTAACAAGAACACTTCTATCTTCCATTTCCTGATTCCTATGCCATGAAGAGAACATCCATGAAGAGAATATTATTCCTCTTTTTCATCTTTCTACACCCATCTTCTTCTTGGTGGTATATTTAAAACTGATATCTTATGGTTTATCTTCTTTTCATTAGCTTATCTGGTTCATTTCTATTGGCTCTTCCAGGCTTATTTTCCAACCAAGGAATCATTCATCTACTTTCAGGTTATTCCAGACATTAGAAATCTTATCAAGAGCTTATTATTGGTAATTGGCATATTATTACCTGGTTCTTTATTGTCTTTCATTATATCTTCTGGCTCTATTCTTCTTTCCATTCATATTTTATCTGATTCCTATTGTTTATCTTCTTTCCTTTCATTCCTTTGGGCTCTTATTAATGGGCATTTGTTCCTCCTTTCACGGCTCACTCACGGCTATTCCAGGGCTTATTATTAATGTTTGGTTTATCTTTATTCACATTCACTTCCAACAATATATTTTTATAGGATTACATCTCATGGTTCGTTTACAAGGATTCGTATTAATAGTTTCTCCTTTTAGACCATTCAGTTACAATCATTCATCTTCGTTTCCTTGTCAATAATAATTTCTTAGTAATTTACAACTAATATCTTTGATCACTCATATGCTGTAGGATTTCTTGTGTCTTTTGTTTATCTTCTTACATTGTGTTCTGTTTACCTTTACTTTTAATTGAAGAAGAACGAAGTGAGGAGAAGGAAGGGTAAAGAAACGAAGAGAATGCACGCCTTCCTTCTTTCACTTGTTTTAATTCAATTAAAAGAAAAGAGAAAAGAACGGAAATTAAAGGTGAAAAGATATGAGTGGTGAGTTCTTTGTTGTTCTTTTCATTTGGCTTATTTATAATGGACTGAACGAAAGAAGAGAGTGAAGGAAGCATGAAATAAGCCAATGAAAAGGAACAACAACAACTCACTTCATTCTTTCATGTCTTGTTTGTGTTGTGTTTTTAAATTAAAAGGAACAAAACACGCACTTCATTTCTTTCCATTTCTTTTTGTTCCTTTAAAATTAAAAAGAACAACACAAGAAAGACAAATGAAATGAATGTGCTTCTTTCTTCATTCCGTTCACGCTTCATTCGTTTCTCTCATTCATTGTAACGGGAATGAAGAAGAAGCACAAAAGACACAATAGAAAACAATTCATTACATTATTTTCTTCTTCTTGTGTTCTTTGTTCCTTTTCCCTTTGTTCTCCTTGGCCAATTTATAATGGTAAGTTAATGAAGCATGAAATTGGCCAAGTGAACAAAGAGGAAAAGAACCAGAACTGACATAGAATCCAAGGTGCTGTGGTGTGTTTAATTTTTATTGAAACAGAACAAAAGCACGCTTCATATCCCTACCATTGTCTTTTGTTCTTATTCAATTAAATTAAACACAGCACACCACCAGTAAACAAGATTAGACTTGGAGAATGAAAAGAGGAACAAAAGACCAAAGTGAAAATGAAGGGGTAATGTAGTGAAACAAAAGCACGCCCTTCATTTCACTTTGTTCTTTTGGCCCTTTTCATTCCTTGTGTTGTTCTCTTTCTCTTCATTTCATGCATTGTCATTTGTAAATGAAGAGAAAGAACACAACACAAGTCATTCCTTGGAAATTAAGTGGTGTTTTGTTCTTTGTTCTTCTTGTTTCTTTGCTTATTTACAAATGAAGTGCGTGAAATAAGCAAAGGAAACAAGACAGAACAAAACAGAAAACACCACGTTCTTTTCGTTCTTCATTCAGCTTAATTCACGCTTCCTTCACTTCCGCTCAGTCCATTGTAATTAAGCTGAATGAAGAAGGAAAAGAGGAGAACGTGGTGTNAAAACAGAAAACACCACGTTCTTTTCGTTCTTCATTCAGCTTAATTCACGCTTCCTTCACTTCCGCTCAGTCCATTGTAATTAAGCTGAATGAAGAAGGAAAAGAGGAGAACGTGGTGTGTAGTGTGTGGTCTTTCTTCTTTTCTTCCCCTTGGCTTATTTCACGCTTCACTTAATGACCATTGTAAATAAGCCAAGTAGGAAGAGAGAAGAAAGAGACACATACCACTTACATCTCCTAGTCTTACCACCTCATAACCCTACTAATCAAGGTATCCTCCTATATCAGGGGTTAACTTCCTGGATCTCACAGTCTAATCTCGTGTGCTTTGTTCTGTTCCTTTTAATTCAACTAAATTACAAGGGAATAGAATGGAACGCGTGAATTTAGTTGAATTAAAATGGAAACAGAACAACCACACGGATCTCGTTCACCCAGTCTAGTGTTGTGTTCTTTGTCTTTTCTTCTTTCCATTGGCTTGTTTCGTGCTTCCACTTCACTCCATTACAAACAAAGCCAATGAAAAGAGAAAGACAAAGGACACAACCCCAAGAAGCGAGAGGAATGAATGAAGTGAGCCGTGTTTTCCCTTTGTGTTTTGTTCAATTACAAGCGGAACGAAATAAGTGCGTGAATTGAACAAAGGCAAAGGCAAAACACACGGCTCATTCATTCACGCTTCTCTTTCTCTTTTCTTTGCCCTTTTTCAATGAAGTGTAATGCAATGGAAGGGAAGCGAGAAAAGGGCAAAGAGAAATGAAAAGAAGAAGGAATGAGTGGTGTGTTGTTCTCGTTTCTTTGCTTTGTTCATTTCATGCTTCCATTCCACTACATTATAAATGAACAAAGACAAAGAACAAGAACAAAGACACCACATGAAGAGAGTAATGTTGTTTAATTTAAATGAAAAAGAAACAAGTGGAATGGAATGTAGTGCGTGTTCTTTTCATTTAATTCAACAACATACGAACGAAATCCTGTTTCCAAGCTTAATTTGTTTCCTTTTCTTCTTTGCTCTTATTCAATTAAATTACAAGCGGAAGGAAGTGGAGAGCGTGAATTTAATTGAAATAAGGCAAAGTGAAAGGAAACAAACAGGAAACAGGATTCATATTGTGGGTGGTGTGTGCTTTCTTGTTTCCTTTCATTTCATTCAGTTCGTGCTTCCTTCACTCATCCTTCGTTCATCCATTACAACTGAATTAAACGAAAGGAACAAGAAAGAAACACACCAGTTAACCTAAGACAAAGGTAACAGTTAGGTAGTTGAATGTGTGCTCTTCTCTTTCCTTTCTTCACTGTTGATTTGTAATGGAATAGAACGGAGTGAAATCAACAGTGAAGAAAGAGGAAAGAGAAAAGAACTGTGATTGATGATTTGCTGTTGTTTTCTTTGTGTTTAATTAATGAAAAGAACGCACGACAAAGAAGCGAAGAGAATGCGTGCGTGGTTCTTTTCATTAAGAAAAACACAACAAAACAACCCACTCCAACCGCTCACTCGTCACTCACGAAGGAAACGAAAAGAAAGAAAATGAAAAGAAAGAAAGGCAAATGAAGTGCGCGCTTTCTTCTTTTCACTTTGCTTCTTTTCATTTTGCTTCGCTCGTGCCTCACTCTCTTCACTCACCACGTTCTTTCATTCATTTCGCTTTGGTTCAATTCACGCTTCCATTCCACTTTGTTCCATTTCATTGTAATTGAACCAAGCGAAAGGAAAGAAAGAGGAGTGTGAGTGATGAGTGAGAGGAACGAACGGAACTGCTGCGGTTGGTGTCTGACTCGTGTACCGGTTTTGTGTTGTGTTTTGTGTTCCTTTGCAATTAAAATGAAAACAAGCGGAGCGAAATGAGCGCGTGTTTCATTTTAATTAAAGCAAAGGACACAACACACGACACCCAGGAACAGCCGAGTGAGGAATGAATGGTTTGTGTGAGAAGATATGAAGAGAGAACCGTGCATTCATTCTTCTCTTCATAATCTCCTTCACAAAACCATTCATCTCCTCTGGCTGTTCATGAGTCCTTTGTTCCTTGTGCTTTTCTTCTTTCTATTTGGTTGAATTGTAATGGTAAGGAAGTTAAGCACGAATTCAACCAAGTGAAATGAAGAAAAAGCACAAGAAACAAAGAGGAATGAACGGAATGCGTGCGTTCTCTTCATTTCCTTACCATTCCGTTCATTCATCACTCACTCAACAATCTTATAGTTGGAGAAGTGGTTCGTTTCTTTCTTCTTTTCACTTGATTACAAATGAGTGTAAAGGAATGCGTGAATCAAGTGAAAGGAAGAAAGAAAAAGAACCACGCCTTTGTTCTTTGCTTTTCCTCTTTGCATTTGTTCTTTTCGTGCTTCCACTTCATTTCATTACAAAAGAACAAATGCAAAGGGAAACCAAAGGACAAAGACACAAAATAAACCAACAGCATGAGGTGGATGAATTAAGTGAAAAGAACCCAAATTAAAAGGAACAAGAAACCAAAGAAGGTAAGTGGAATGAGGTGAACGCACGCTTCTTTGGTTCGTGTTTTTCCTTTTAATTTGGTTTCTTTTTCATTCCTTTTCCCTTTTGTCTTTCTTTCATTTAAATTAAACGTAATGGAATAGAATGTAAACACGGTTTAATTTAAATGAAGAAAGAACAAAATGAAAAGGAACCAAGAACCGAGGAACAGCCAATGGGAAAAGAAACAAAAGACAAAGTGAAACAAAGTGGTAAGTGAAGCGCACGCTCTTTGCACTTTTGTCTTTTGCTCTTTTTCACACGGCGGCTGGACGAGGAAGTGGTGGGTGTGATTCCTTTTGTTTAAATTAAACCACGCTTCCCTCACTCACTTCGTTCTCTCAGTCCATTGTGTTTAATTTAAAACAAAAGGACCACAACACACCACATTCCTTTCTTCTTCCTCTTTCCCTTTCTCTTTGGTTTAATTACAATGGAACGGAGTGGAAGCGTGAATTAAACCAAAGGAAAGAGGAAAGGGAAGCGAAAGGAAGAAAAGAGGAATGAAAAAAGAACAAAGAAAAAAGCACGCATTCCACTCATCACTTCATTACATTTGTCTTTTTCCTTTGGTCTTTTTCATTCTCTCTTTTCACTACATTTCCTTCCTTTGGTCTCTTTGTTCTGTTTGGTTTCTTCTTTCTATTTGGCCTAATTGTAAGGGTAAAGGAATGACGCACGAATTAGGCCAAGTGAAAGAAAGAAACCAACAGCACAAAGAGGAATGAAGGAAGCAAAAAGTGCAAAGTGAAGAAGAGAAAGGCGCGCTTCATGTTCATTCCATTGCCCTTTCTTCTTCTTCCCTTTGTTCTTTTCGCTTCACTTCATTCACTTATTAACAATCTTATGGTTTATCCTGTGTGTTCTTTTATTCCCTTGTTCCTCTTTTATTCGGTTGTAATGAAAGCACGAACCGAATAAAAGGGAACAAGAGGAACAAACAACACACACTTCTTTTCCACTTAATTTCTCTTTCCTTCCTTTCCCTTTCATTCAATTAAAACACGCACTTCATTTGTTTTTAATTGAAATGAAAGGGAAGGAGAAAGAAGGGAAAAGAACCAAATTCCTCTTCTCTTTTCATTTCGCTCATTTATAATGGAATGGAACGAAGTGAAGTGGAAGCATGAAATGAGCGAAAGGAAAAGAAGAAGAAGAGAGAATTTGGCTCTTTTCGTTGGTCATTTTTTCCTCTTTGTTTTCTTGTTTCATTTCATTCACGCGCTCCTTTCAGTCACTTGTAATGAAATGAACAAGAAGAACAAAGGGAAAAAGACCAACAACAAACCTTAGAAACGATATGAAAAAGAGACCAAAAGAATACAAATGAAAAGAAAGAAGCGTGCTTCCTTCACTCACCGCTCATTCATTACCTTCTTTCCTTTTCATTTGGTTCTTTTGTTCTTTTTCATTGTGTTGTGTCATTTGTGTTTAGTTACAATTGAATACAAAGCGTGCGGTCTTTTCCTTCCCTTACCTTTGATTCAATTGTAATTAAACACAAAGGAACAACACACTAGATTGACTGTTGGCTGTTGGTATCTCGTGATTCTAAGGGTGGTTGTTCATTTGTTCTTTCTTCTTTCATTTCGCTTCAATTCACGCTCTTCATTTGTAATTGAAGCGAAAGAAAGAGAAAGCACAAAGGGAACAACAGACAACTCACTCACATTTCCTTTCGTCTTTCTTTCTTCTTTGTTCTTTCTCTTATTTGGCTTAATTGTAAGTGATAAAAGACCGCACGAATTAAGCCAAATAAGAAGAAAGACAAAGCGAAAGGAACTGGGTGAAGTGTCTGAGTTGTGTGCTTTGGTTTTCCTTTGCTTTTATTCGCTTCACGCTTTCTCTTCGTTTCATTGTAACCGAATAAAAGGCAAAGGTAAAACACAAAGGACACAACCGGGATCTCGTGGGCCATTCGTCTCTAAGGTTGGTTCGTTTGTCCTTTTTCCTTTTGTCCTTTCGCTTCACGCTTCATTCTTCATTGTAAGCGAAAGACAAAAGGAAAAGGCCAAAAGGAACCACAGTCAACAGCTCATGGTTGTGTTCTGTTTGTTCTTTGTTCCTTTCATTAAAATCACGCTCTTCATTCCATTTCAATTGTATTTTAATGAAAGAGAACAAAAGAACAAAGTGAACACAAGACTACACCTTAATTTCCTTTTCTCTTTGTCCTTTGTTCTAATTGAATGGAAAGAGAGGTAAGTGTAATGTAATGAAGTGCACGCTCTCTTTCCACTTCAATTATAGAACAAAGCACAAAGAATAAAGACACAACTTCATTTCCTTTCTTTCTCTTTTTGTTCAATTTAATTCACGCTTCCTTCTCTTCTCTCACTTCATTGTAATTAAATTGAACCAAAAGGAAAGGAAATGAAGGTGTAGAATTTGTGCTTTTGTTCTTTTCCTTTGTCTTTTTCACGCATTTCATTTGTAAAAACACAAAGGTAAAAGAAACAAAAGAGACAAATTCACTATTCTCTTCATTCCTCACTCACGGCCCTCTTTCATTTCCCTTTCTATTCGGTTCGTTTGTAATGGAATGAGGCACGAATGAAGCACGAAACGAGCCGAATAGAAAGAGCAAAATGAAAGGGCCATCGTGAGTCATTCGTTCCTTTGTGTTGTTTCTGTTGTGTTCCTTTTGCTCAGTTAATTCTCGCTTACATTCCACTTCATTGAAATTAACTGAGCCAAAAGGACACACAGAAAATAACCCAAATGAAAGAAATGTAATGTAGTGAATGGTGAGAGAAAGAACGAATGAAGGGAACTGTGCTCTTTCTTCATGTCACAGCCGTGTTTTAATTTAATAATAAAATCATGCGTCACTCACTCACATTTCCTTCCTTATATTTTATTATTAATTAAACACGCTGTCCATGAAGAGCACAATTTCCTTCCTTCTCTCTTCCTTCTTCCCTTTCTCTTTTGCTCACTTATAATGAAAGAAAATGAAACATGAAGTGAGCAAAAGGAAAGAGGAAGGAAGGAAGGAGAGATCCTGTGGTTGTTTTCTTTCTCTTCTTTTCACTTGAATGCGTGCTTCCACTTCATTACATTACCAATCAAGTGAAAAGAGCAAAGAAAATAAACCACAGCAGACAAAGAGACCAGACAGCCAGAACCAACAGCAGACAAAGGGTTGTTGTGTGGGTTTCTTTGCTTTTAAATTAAAACAAAACCACGCTTCATTCTCACTCCGTTCCATTCCATTGTGTTTTGTTTAATTTAAAGCAAAGCAAACAACACAACAAGAGACCAAAAGATAGGAAAGTTATTCCTGATCCAATAGATGACAGGGAATTCCAGGAATTAAAAGAATCTGGAAAGGATGGGATTCTTCTTGGCATAACATTAAATCCTAAGAAATGCATTGGGGAAAAGGTAAGAAGAATACCAATAAATATTAAATGTAGATGAAAAAGAGAAAGTGTACTAGAGGATGAAAATAATAAATTCTTAGTACCAACAATCTTTTCTCCATTAAAAATTATACCAGAGAAGATAGAAATTATAGCTCCTAAAGAAAGAACAAAATGAAAATGTGCTACAACATAATATGTATCATGTAATCCTAGATCTACTGCAGCATTTCCAAGAATTATTCCTGTAGAACCACCTATAGTAAACATTAATAAAAAGAGATGTGAGAAGAAGACAGAACTAATTCTAAGGTGTAATAATGGTGGATTTCCAAGATATGTAAAAAGCCAATTAAAGATCTTTGTACCAGTTGGTAAGGATATTAAGATTGTAACTCCTGTAAAATAAGCTCTTGTATCACTTTCTAAACCTACAGTATACATATGATGCCCCCAAACAAGACTACCAAGAAGAGAAATAGATGACATGGCAAAGATCATTGATTGGTTACCAAAGATTATTAATTGTAAAATCCCAGAAATTATTATGGAAATGATCCCAAATGCAGGAATTATTAAGATGTAAACTTCTGGATGTCCAAAANACATGGCAAAGATCATTGATTGGTTACCAAAGATTATTAATTGTAAAATCCCAGAAATTATTATGGAAATGATCCCAAATGCAGGAATTATTAAGATGTAAACTTCTGGATGTCCAAAAAACCAAAATAAATGTTGATAAAATATAGGATCTCCTCCAAATATAGGATCAAAGAAAAGTGTATTAGAATGAAGATCACCCAATATTAAAAGAAGTGTACCAGATAAGATTGGTAATGTTAATAAAAGCATGAAAGCTGTAATCAAGAAAGCCCAAGGAAATAATGGGATAGTCTTTAATGTCAGATAATAAGATCTCAGATTTAGGATTGTTGTCCAAAAGTTAAGAGATGTAAGACATGAAGATATACCAGAGATTAATAATCCAAATATAAGATTTCCTGTACTTGAAGGTGATAAAGTCATAAAAGAAGTGGATAATGGTGGAAAAAATGTTCATCCTGTACCACCTCCAAATTCTGAGATTATAGAAAGGATTAGGAAAAGATATGAAAGTAAAAGAATTAAGATAGAAAAATTATTGACTCTAGGATATACCACTTCTGGAGACCCTTGAAAGATAGGTACAAAATAANATAGAAAAATTATTGACTCTAGGATATACCACTTCTGGAGACCCTTGAAAGATAGGTACAAAATAATTTCCAAATCCACCAAACAAGCCAGGCATTACTAAAAAGAAGATCATAAGAAACCCATGCAATGTAATGCTTATAGGGGTTCCCTTAAAGGGATCGATAAGGATTACTATAAGGGATCTTTATGGGTACTACAAGAAAGGGGCCTTAATAATTAGAATAGGGTTTTGGGGTATATTATACTATAGTTATAATCAGGAAGACTCTTTTGATGGTTAGGATTAGGATCCTATAGTAAGAAATTAAGGTAACCCAAAAAGGTGCTACATTTAAGGGTCTAGGTATCACTCTAACGTACGTAGGGATCTAATATTCAGAGTAGGTTTTGTTGGGCATTCTTTTGCCATAATTCTTAGGGAGTCAATCCTAAGGAAGAGTGGTAGTAATTTCAGGCTTCTGTTATCTTAGGATGTAGCCTTCGTAGCGGTGGCGGTACAGTGTTCCACTAGGTATACCCTAAACCTAAACCCTAAAACCTCAAAACCTAAACCCTAAACCCATGAAGCCTAAACCCCAAAGTAGAGTGTTTCATGAGGTAAGGGCTCTGGGGGCTGCTAAGATCCCGGTTCCAGGAGTGGTGGCATTAAGAAGAGGGTTCATATATACTCCCATTATGGGATGAAGGGCCAAAACCGTAATAGGGATGGTCTTTTGGGACCTACTTTCATATTGGTAGGCTATATGGACCCTCTGGGATAGTGCCAAGATCCAGTACGCAGGAACAAGGTTGACGGTTTAAGGTTTGGAGTCTAAGCGTTTGGGGTTTGGGGTTCAGGGTTACGGGTAATTAAAGGGGTTTGAAATTCAAAACTGTGCAAGAAGGATGCAACAGAAGTTCATAACCTTCAAAACCGCGCTAGATGCTTGGGCAAATGTGCACGGATGCCTATGTCCTATGTGCCCCCACACTAACTGGGAAGACAATGTTGGCGATCGGTTCAAACACAGACCAGATGGAATGCACTCTCTCCTGCTGAGCATCCGCCTCTGCAGTGGTATCAGAAGCCCTGGGCGGCATGAAACTGAGCAGGGCAAACGTCCAACGCTGCGTCGGACCAGCATAGAGGGATGCTTTCCTGCCTATTCGGCTTTTGGAGCTTAAGGTTTGCTGCGGTTTGAGGTAATATCGGGGCCTTGATAGGTAGAAAGAGGACTAAGACAAGGAACCCTATAAACAGTAAAAACCCTATTCTAACTATTAAGGCCCCTATATTATAGTTCCCTCTTAGACCCCCCCCCAACTACCCTCTAATATACCCAAAATACCCACGATTAAGGACCATATTAAAGGGCCATTGCGGGGTCCTGGCTTATAGTAACCCGTATGGGCAGCTTTGAAGGGAATATTGCTAATTCTTCAGGCTTCTATGTTGCCAGACCCTCGGGAGGATCTAAAAAGTAGATCCCCTAATTTGGGACCCTAGCTACTAAAGGGTTCTTTATGGGAACCCTTTAAGGGATCTACTTTTTGGATCCTCCCGGGGGTCTGGGTCGGGGCTGTGTGTTAGCCTACAGTGGCCAGCCCAGGTTGAGGGCAGGGAGTCTCCAAAGACGGCGGTGTGGGGTTCAGGCTTTAGGGTTCAGGGATCAGGGCTTACGGCGTAGGGTTTTAAGGTGTAGGGTTTATAAGCTTCAGGGCTTAGGATGGTTTGGGGATCAGCGTTTACGCTGTGCGGCATAAGGTTTAGGCCATCTTAGGCCAGTTTAGGCTTAAGTTGTGGGGTTTAGGCCTATGGCTCAGGGATGGGCAGCTTGGCATCGTTTTGACATGAGATTCGTAACATAGGATCCTTTACTAGACTGGAGTTTCCGGGTCTGTTGTACACCACCAAATGTACTCAAGCGCGGTATAGACCGTAATACGAAATCAAAACTCCTCACATCCCCTGATCAAACCTTAGATTGGTCTAAGGTTGTGGGACAGACATGCCACTACACTGAGACTATAGCAGGAGGCCGTTATCGAGCATTCAGTCCGCTGTATCTATATCCCTCAGGGTCCACGTGCCTAATGATCACCAACCATAAGCCCAAAATCGTGCACTGAACCCAAGTACCTAAATAATCACTGGGTCAGTGCGACCCTAAGCGGGTTAGTTGTAGTTTGAACTATTAGTTAGAAGGTCTAAGTTTGTCTATCTGAGTTTATTGCCCAGCATGCCGCATAAATGAAGTGTCGAACTTTCAAGTTACCAAGCAATAACAACCCAAAAACGAGCTAAGATCATCCTAGGGCTCTTGGGAAGTCTCCTCACTTCCTCTTGGCATCCCAGGGGTCTGTGGCGATCTGAACTTTCTTGAAGATGGTGCCATTCAAGACCTGGGGGCTTGCGGCTTGAGGGAGTCTGAACCGGGGTTTAGGGTTTAGGGGGTTGAGGTTTCAGCGTTTCGGGTTCAGGCATAAAGCTTGCAGACTCAGAGGGTTTAGGGTGCTGCGTACTTCCATGGTTAGCTGAAACTTACAACCAGGCAACATCGCTTTAAGAACTTCGAACCCGAAAAAGCCAAGTCCTAAGCCTTACGATTTTAAGGTATACACCCTAAAGCCGAGCCTTGAAACCTAGTCTCTCGAAGTTGAGGCCCACATGCCTAAGCTCGAATCTCTCAATGATCTGAGCCACCGAATCCTAGACGTTTTGACAAATAGGATTTAGCTTTCTTGTTGAATTGCTCTAAATTGGTCTGCCAAGGCATCCCGACGAACACTGTAGGGTGAGCGACTAGACTGGTGTTCACATAAGCTTAGAGAAAATATCAGCACATGACTTATTTTGACCTCCCTAAACCCCCTAATGTAGGGGCCTTGAAGATTAGAATAGGGTTTCGGGGCCCCAAATAGTATAGGCGATCATTAAGGCCCCTATACTAATCCTTTGCCCCCTCTAAACCCTAAGCCCTAAATCCATTACCCCTCTAAACCCTAAACCCTGCACCATAAACCCTAAATCCTAGACCCTAAACCCTAAAGCCTTAAAGCCTAAACCCTACACCCTAAACCCTAAACCCTACACCCTAAACCTTAAACCCTAAACCCTAAACCCTAAACCCTAAAACTCGAACCCTGAGTCTCCGGCAGCGAGGGCCTCTTCCGCCTAGTTCATGTGGGTAGTTCTCTAAAACGGGGTCCCTTTCAGGGCTCCTTAAAGGGATCTGTTAGGGTTTCTAGAAAAGGGTCTATAAGGGGTTTTCTAACAGGCTTTCTAGAAGGGTACTATAAGGGTTTTATGTGGGTAGTTCTCTCAATTAGTGTCCCTGTTTTAGGGCCTTTCTATAAGGGTGCCGTACTGTTTTTGGAGATCCAGAAAGGGACTCTATACTTCACAGAACTAGCCATGTCGGACCGTTGCTCTTGGGGTCTTCTATGGTTTCTTATGTTTTACGACCTAAGGTTGAAGGATTACCCTAAACCCTAAACCCTAAACCCCTAAACCCTAAACCCTAAACCCTGTTTAGGGTGTTGAGGCTGGCGAATCGACTTTAGGGTTCAGGGTTTGAGGGCTTCGGGTTTGCGGGTTTGGGGTTTAAGGTATCGGTTTAGGGGTTTAAGTGTCTAGGGTAGTTGTCTAGGGTAATTGTCGGGGTCTTATGAATTGCTGGGTTCTATAAAAGGATCCCTAGTTTCAAGTCAGTTTCCCCTGCAAACCCTGGACACATGCCATCTGCGGTTTCCCCGCCCATTGACATTGTGGCCAAGCTTTGGGTTTAGGGGTTTATGGATTTAGGGTTTAGGGGTTCAGGGTTTCGGGGTCTAGGGTTTAACCCCATGGTTTGGGGGTTTAGGGGGTGTATAGTTTAGGGCTTGGGGTGGCGCACGATTATCATATGCATTCCTGCGCCAACCCTAAACACTAAGGTGCACCTTTCAAAGCCTTGTCCACAACCTACCCTAAACCCTAAACCCCAAACCCTAAACCCGAACCCTAAACCCTAAACCCCAAACCCTAAACCCTAAACCCTAAACCCCAAACCCTAAACCCCAAACCCTAAACCCTAAACCCCAAACCCTAAACCCTAAACCCTAAACCCCCGAGCCCTAAACCCCAAACCCTAAACCCCAAACCCTAACCCCGAACCCTAAACCCTAAACCCGAAACCCCAAACCCTAAACCCCTGACCAGCAGCCCGGCTCTCTTCAACAAGCCACAAGAGTCTCTGCCTATCGGGGAGCCTTCTTGGGTGCCTGGTTTGGGTTTTAGGGTTTAGGGTTTTAGGGTTTAGGGTTTAGGGGTTTAGGGTCTAGGGTGTGGGGTTTGGGGTTTAGGGTTTAGGGTTTAGGTGTTGAGGTGTCTGTTTACATACTTCTAAGAAGGAGCCCTTGGGTCAACCTCAATATGGGGGGTTTCCGAAAATAGGGAACCTTAATATAGTACCCTAAATAGGAGGTTAGGATCCTTACAAGGACCCAAAATAAGGTACCCCTAACTTTCGGAAACTCCCATATGTTGGCCTTAGTCATCGGAATAGGGTGTTATATATTGGCATCAAGCAGAGGAAGAGGGTGTTGGAGTACATTTTGCAATACCTATCGCAGAGGAGCCCTTGGGGAGGAACATTGGTGCCCAGAGACTCCAATATACTTCAATTAAGGAAATACCTCAAATTCTAGTAGGATCCCCAATACGTGTTCAGGTATATTCCTTAAGTAAGGTATACCTGGACCCCCAAAGTATGTAGAATAGTAGCCTTTTATAAGTTTTGGGCCATTAAAATAAGTACTTTTGGGGGTCTAGGTACGAGGGGTTTAGAGTTTGGGGTTTGCCGCACACCGATAACTGCACAAAACCTACCCAATAAACCCTAAACCGTATACCCCCAGAGACTCCGACAGCCCTTAATTAAGGAACATACCTTAAATCATATTAGGGATCCTACTATATTTTAAGGTAGATTCCTTAAACTGTAGGTATTGGAGTAATTCAGGCCCCTGTGCAAACACCCAGGACCCTTCTCCGGAACCCCCTCGTCCCCTGGTTTCTGAAACTCTACCTATAGTCTCCATTGTAGTTCCTTTTTTTGGTTAACCAAAATCTCTATTATAGGATCCTAACCATAAAACTGGTTAACCAAAAAAAGGAACTACAATGGAGACCCTAGGTAGTCCCCAAAACCCTACCTCAAGGCTTCTGGACCCTTGTAGTGAGATCCCGGACCCTAGCCCCCAAAGCCGAAACCCTCCCCCAGAAAGCCCAAGACCCTCTTAGGAGCCTTAGGGTAGTCTCCAAAACCCGAAACTGTAGGTTCAGACTGTAAACTCGAATATAGAATTTATAAGGACCCTACAACAGTAGGTTTCAGTGGGTTAACGTAGGGCCTAGGGTTTATGGCCTCTTCCGAAGTCTTGAAGCCGATGGCACCCGTACCTGAAGCGTGGCTTGGCTTCTATGTCAGGTATATGCCTTGGTTCCTTTAAGGGATCCTTTAAGGGTTCCTTTAACGGGATCTGTAGGGTCTGCGGGGTTCCTTTCAGGGATCCTTTGAGGGTCCCTTTAAGGGTTCAGGGTTTAAGGGTTTTTTTTTTAAAGTTAGGGTGACGGCCTTTCTTTGTGCGCCTGCCAAGTCGGCTCCTAACTAAGCTGAAGACTGCATTTGACAGCTCAGCAGAAAAGGCCCTCAGAAATCGCTGATCATTCATGGCATCACCCCACAAAGGGAACCATCCACAAGGACGCGGTCACGGGTCACTCAACACCCCAGGAACCACCCACAAAGAGGTAGTAGACACTGCAGAAGTTGTCGTACTCGTAGAAGTCATCCATGAAGTTGCCGTACTCCCAGAGGTCGCCCATGTGGCAACACACGAGGATCCCAATGGACAGTTCACCCCGTCATCCCCAGCAGACTCCTCATCCCCTTCACCAGTGGCTAGAGCCGTACTCATAGGAGTCGTCCATGTGGCAGCACACATGGATCCCGGCGGACAGTTCACCTCATCATCCTCAGCAGACTCTTCATTCCCTTCACCAGCAGCTAAGACAGCACCGGCAGGTCCCATTGTTGATGTACTCCCCGAAGCGGACGTAGACTGCACACACGCTACTTCCGTCCGCGAAGTCAACGAAGAGGAGCTCCCCAAGGCCATCGTTGAAACACTGGTCGTACTGGTTGCCAAAGAGGAGGACAAAGTAGTCGAAGTAGTGGTTCCCGGGTGCCAGCTCACCCCACTGTCATCACTATCCTCGTCATCGGGTTGATTGTGCACCTCCCCAGGAGCGGTATCCGACGAAGCAGCCACCTCAGCCATGAGGTTTTCGCCCCTCATTGCATGGGCCTGCGCCATACGGGGTGTCCGATCACGACCTCTTCCATCCTCCCCATCTCGTAGTTCGTCAGCAACAGGTACACTTCTCGGTGTCATCATCGCCGTTGACATGCGCCCCGGGTCACGTCGAGGAGGACGGGTGCGAACTTGCAGCCTTGGTGGCAATGACTCGGGATGTGTGAAGGCGTCATCCACCCCGTTTCGTACCGCCTGGTGAAAAATACTAGCCACCATCATCGCAGGGCGGTAGCACCCAGAAAGGACACGTGCCCGAGCATCATCCTCCGCCGGCATGTGCATTCCACCCTCGACCTCGCGGCGCTCCAAGGTGCTCACTACAAAGGTCATGGTGCGGATGGCGCCCCTCAAAGCACGAGTGAACACCCCAAGGCTCCACATATGTTGGGCACGCACATGCGAAGGGGCATTCCGGTCCCCTACACTCACCGCTAGTTCACCCAACCAACGATCAACCTCTCCAATGTCCGCCCCTAGGATGCCGTGGTCCACCAAACCTTGCCACTCCTCCATGTTGAAGGTTTGCACAAAGGCAGTGCCCTCGTCCTCCTCCTCCTCCTCTCGACTACGACTGCGCTCTGGACGACCTCGTGGATCACCCCGTCGTAGTGGTGCAGGTCGAGGAGGAAGACGGACTCCAGCAGGTAGTCGGGCAGACAGTCGCTGGTGGTACTGAACAAGGTCATTGGCAACGCCCAACAATATCGATGGTAAATGCCCCGCCAAGCCAAGCAGCCGAGTGCGTTGTGCCGCCACCCTCGGCTCACGTACCGTAGGGAGGCTGCAGCCAGGGTGCGGCAGGAGACGCCGTTCAAGAATGTCGGTGAGGTACTGCAGCACGCCCAAGATGTGCCTCCATCTTGTTAGCCATGCACGTAGTGCCCACCGCCCCTCTGGTCCCTCATCCATGTTTTCCAGTTGTGAGAGGTCACGCAGAAGACCACGAAGTTCACGGCGTCCCTCATCATAGATGCCCAGGTTGTGGATTTCCCCTTCCTCCGACATAGAAAGCTGCATAAATGCCCCATCCTCTGTGTCAGGCTCGCCCGCATTCTCCCAGTCTTCCCAGTCTTTCCACTGCTGCATAGTCCAGGTAGGTGGTTGCGGACGATCTTCACCTGCGGCCTTGTCTTCCACGCCCCCACCTCTGAAGCTCCAAGGAGGTGGTTGTGGATCTTCACCTGCCACAGCCTCGTCTTCCCCGTCCTCAACATCAAAGTCCCCCACCGAGCTAAGCGAACAAGAGGTATGATCCTCTTCCACGTCCTCTTGTTCAGCAGGAGGACGTTCTCCAGGCCCTTGTGGCCACTCCACCTCCTCAACTTGTGGCGGCGGCACACCCCACTCAGGTGTAGAAGGGACGGGCATTGGATCAAGGTGACGGTTGAGCATGCCAGCCCAGTCAACCTGTGTACTGCTAGACGCCCCAGAGGTAGACATTGCTTTCTTCCATGCCGGCACGAACTCCCCGCGGGCCCACAGGCGTGCTCTTTCCCGTCGCTTCTCTTGCCTCTTCGTACCCTGGCCACCATCATGAAAGCGCTGCTCTTCATCTGTTCTCGGACGCCCCACCCACTGCCCATGCCGATAGAAGCCGGGAGCTCGCTGGCGTACATCGTGCCCGGTTCGCCCTGCGTCTACATGTGCACGATCACCACTTCCACCGAACTCTTGTTCTGCTCCTCCTCGTCCGTCCCGTCCTGCATCAGCACCTCCAGCAGCAGGTTCACGAAGTGCATGATCATCACGTTCACGAGGTCCACGATAAGTTCCACCCTCTCCTCCGCCACCACGTGCAGCCCCGCCATTACTCCAGTCCCACCACTCGTCCCAAGGACGGGCATTCCATCCACTCCAGCCAGACCATGCATCCCAGGAAGACGCACCACGGCCTCCACTCGACCAGCCGCCATCATCGCCCCCTCCTTGCCCAGGTTGAGGCTCCCACGAAGACCAGGTCCACGGGTCATCTCCTACCGCATCCCATCCAGCATCTCGGCGATTGTTGCTGTTGCTGGTGATTGCCATCCTGTCGTTCAGGCATTGCACGCCCCAGCCGCAGGTAGTAGAGGATGACCATCATCATCGCGATGAAGAGGACTCGCCCCTTCACGAAGACAGGCGCCATGACCAAGCGAATTGAGGGACTCACTGAAACAAAAGGCTCAGAGTTCCTATGGAAAGGCCTTGTAGAAGTTCTCACAGAAAACATTTGCCAAAGGTTCAAAGGTAGGTGTAACATCCCAAGGATATGTGTGCACGAGCCACTTGAGTGCAAGAAGAGCTGCAGTGTCATCAGCCAGAAGCTTCACATGTCTGCCGCCGCACCAGCACTCTAGTACTCTAACTCAAGCTGCCGCCCCCTGCACCACGGGACATCCCACTCACGAAGCCACTGTTCCAACCCCTGTCGCCACCCATTTCTGTCAGTCGTCATCTGCATCCACTTCACCCCGAAGACTTGGCTAAGCCGGCGTTCGAAGTTGTCCGCATAAAAGCGTGTGGGGTGTCGTTTTCCAAAGGGCGGGGGCCATTCTTGTTCTTCCCTCCACCACTCCATATCCCTCCACTTCAACATTGCCCCAGCCATCCCACGGTGCACTCCCTCCCTCTGCCGCCCCCAATGTCCCGCCAGCTGATGTTGCAGACGAAGTACCGTCGTTGACCACCTCTCCACACCATTGTCGTAGATCCACATCCTCAACCATCGACACGTCCGGCAGTTGAAGTCGACCCAACTTTCGTTCTTGTATCTCACAAGTCCAAAGGCAAGGCGGTAGAGTCGGAGCTGTAAACTGTTGATGGCCCGAAGATCATCACCTCCCCAATGCACAGCCCCTGCGACCCACTGCCAAGTACCCTGTAGAAGACAGCGAATGATGTTGACCTTTGTTTCGAAGTTGCCAGGGCCTCTGATAAGTTCTGAATGTTTACCCCACGCAGCCCACACTCTCCCCAACAGTCCTTTTGCTTGTTGTGACTGACCGTCTTCCAGGCTGAAGTCAAGCCCCAGGATCCGAATGGACTCACCCTGGTCGAGGAAGTGGACAGTCTTACCACCAACTCGGATCACACGCACTCCTCGGTAGTAAGGAGAAGCAATGATGGCAGTTTTCTCCACCGCGAGTTGTAGCCCTAGATCACGCAGAAGACGAACAATGATGTCAATGTTATTCTCAATGACAGAGGCGCTGTCACCCCATAAGACGATGTCATCCTGGAAGCATCCTCTATCCAGTGGCAGGTCCTCGAGCTCACCCTCACATTGCCTCCAGGCAGGATGATCATGTGCTTCTGTCAACACCTGTTGGATGATCAGTCCAAACAATTCAGCGGACTCCGGACTGCCTTGACGAATACCTCGGTTAGCCCGAACGTGAACATGCGCCCCACCAGGCGCCTGCCCCACGAGGCGATTGCACCGTAGAAGGCGAAGAAGGAAAGCGAGTTCACTGCCATATTCTGTAGGAGCAAGTCGTCGAATCAGGAAGTCTGCGACCGAGGAGCGATGTACAAAGTCAAACGCCCCACGAATATCTAATTTTACAAGGAGGCCTTGAAGTCGCCACTCACGGCAGTTGTCTCGAAAACGGCTCACCGCCCCGATCATGTCCGCGACCTGACGCCCCTTTCCACTTGAAGCCCAACGACACGAGGTTCGCACCATGTCAAAGCACCGGTTCATGATGATTTTTGTGATGAGCTTCTGCAGGGTGCAGGACATTGCTATTGGTCGAAGCTGGTTCACCCCCGCAGGCACAGCAACCTTCGCCAGCAGAGCAAGGAAGGAAACATGCCAATCCTCAGGAAACTTGTCACAAAGGATGTGCTCCCCAATGAGGTCACATAGGGCTCGAGGTTGCTCATGCATGAGCTGCTTGAGAAGGGGCACACTCACCCCATCCGGTCCCAAAGCAGCCTGAGCCTTCATTCCACCAAGTGCATTCCAAACTTCCTCTGGCTGTACCGGGCGAAAATCATTCGGCTTCTGCACCCCCTGGATCAGTTTCTCAAGCTCCTCATCCCAATCCGGCTTATTTTCATCCCACATCTTGTCCACGAGATGCCGTTGGGCTTCTCCAGCGAGTGTCTCGGAGGATCGTTCTGCCAGTAGACGCCCCCACCAGCCATGCGGGTTGAGCTCATTCTTGTAGCTTCGGTACCACCCCCAATCGCCGGACAGGATGCTTGCAAAGCGCTCCGCTCTCCATCTTTTCTTGTGTCTTTTGCGCATCGCATGCACACCCTTCCACATGTTTTTGTCGCCACTGCTTTTTGCCTCACGAGCCGCCTTCCGGATCTCCTCGTCATCCTCGTATTTGCGGGGCCGAGCAGCACGAGTGCGTTCTGCCGCCACGCTGTAGAGCTTCTCCAGGGTGTCGACTTCGGGCAACGGTTCCTCTCCAACGACCCAACGTGGCCTGGTATCACTACGAGGGTTGGTCCATTTTCGCGGCAGGTGCAAATGCGTGTAGAGCAAGGCGTGGTCAGTGTTGATCCAAGTTCGCACCCCCTCCACAATCTTGACCTCATCCACACGAACAAGACGGGAAGCGATGACATCAATATGGCGCCCCACCCGCGTAGCATCACGCGGGTAGTGCGTGGGCGTGCGTTGCGCCCCACTCTCCGGCGGACAAGCCCTGAGACGACAACTGTTGAGCAACTCCAGGAACGCCGCAATTTTGCCACCACCACTCGTCGGGAAGGGCACCGGGTCATCATGGGTAGACGTCCACTCGACAACCTCGTTGACATCCACCCCAATGACGACCGGGCAGTCAGCGTGCCAGGCACGGAGTCGCTGTCTGAACAGTCCAACAATTTCCTGGTATTTGGCCACAGTCACCCCAGTGGGGCAATGCAGGGAGGCCACAACCATTCGTTTGTGTCCCCTGAGTCGTACAAACCACGCCGCCCCATTCGAAGTGGCCATCTTGTCAAGTACACAGTCAAGCAGGTCATTGGAGATTCCCACGGCAACACCCCTCCACTGACTTTCATCCCGATGCGAAAACCACGAGAAATAGTCAGTCACTTCTTCATCCCATCCAATCTTCTCTGCCCTTGAAATTTCCTGTATTGCTACAAGATCAAACTCTCGCAGCGCGAAGTCCACCTTAGCATAGTTTTGACCACCCACATTCCAGGAGGCGAAGGATCTGCTCAGACACTTCGTGTTGGCACTCGTCGCCCCCAAACATGCAGATGCAGACAGGCTGTCCGCAGTGACACTATTGGTCCTCTGTCACTTGTTGAGCTCGCGCTCCACCGCTTGAAGCGCCACCACATAGGTCACCCCAGTAATGTTGGCAACCGCCTGCACATCGACCCAACCACTTGGTAACAGCTTAGTCGCATCACCCCGAGGGGCGCGGTGACTCGCGCTGCCAATCTTCCACTCTTGGAACCACACTGTGCCAGCGCCCCAGTCACACTCGTACTTGGTATCCTCAATGGCTTCGGGTCTGACCGGCTCTCCACTCGCCTGCGCGTCACGCGCCAGTTCCAGGCATAAACGACGTAGAAGACTACAATGTTGGCTGCGCTTTCTTGCTTCCTTGGTCTTGACAAACTGCACCCACATGTTCTTTGCGACGCCCCCATTGTCTGCGGCGCTCGAGGGGAGAGCAACAGGCGCCGCTCTCAAGGCCTTGATGACACCCCACATGCGGTCACGGACAGAACTTTCGCTTTCGTCGCCCCTTGGTCTGAACTTCAGGGCACCAAACGACCTCCTGGGTCCCCACACAAGGAGCTCCTCCTGGTCAATGAGTGCTTTAACCTCCTCCTTCGCCAAGAAGGCCTTGGCTTCGTCAATGATCGTCCCCTTCTTCGTGTCCTGCGACCATCCTCCCACTATCATTGTACGACGATCTTCTTCAGAAAGTTCCTCACGTCCCTGGTTCCCTGGAGGACCGTTGGTTGCCGGGTTTTCGGGACGCCCCTTATTCATGGTGTACTGCGCCCAAGGATCAGGTTGAGGGGCTACTCCGGGAGCTTCCTTCTCCTTCTTCTTGAGGTACTCAATCTCCTTCTCAATCTCCCCAACCTTCTTCTTCGTTTCATGTTCAAGAACTTCCAGCTTCTGAACTCTTTCGGTGAGCCCTTTGGATGCCTCTTTTTCTTTCTTGACCTCGACAGCAACCTTCCCCACGTCCTTGGCGACGACGTCAATGCGTTTGTCGATCTCTTGCCAAGCCCCGCGAACCTCAGACTTGACGTCCCGAAGATGCCCTTCAAGAAGTCGACGAAGTTCACGTCCCGTGACAGGTTAGTCACCTGATTCTCCTTCTCCTCCACGCCGTTTTTCCGGGCTCTCATCTGAGGCCCCATCATTGCGACCTCTTTTGTTTTTGCTTTTTCTTCCCCTGCCACCGGTGGACTGTACTGTGACGGCCCCCTCTCCATCTTCGTCCGTCTTCACCCCATCAGCCTCCATTTCCGGCAGCTCCTCATCATCATCTTCAGAAATCTCGTTGACCTCCTGCGTGGGAGCTAGCGAGGAGCGTGGCATAGTAGCGGCACCCCAAGCGTGAACGCCCCAATCTGAACAGGAAGTCCAGGATCAGGTAGAGTGGAGCCACGGCGGGGTTCACGACGGCTCGTCCAAGGAGTGCTGGATCGCCGCGAGAGACACCCCAGCCACCCCGGGAACTGCACGCTCACTCACAGAATCACTGACAGGTCAAACGCACATGGGACAGGGCCTCCGATGGGACGAGTATCGAACCGACACGGCTTGAGCCGTAGCCATTTAGGGTTTAGGGAATTAGGGGCTGAGTACCCCAGCCCCAAAAAGGTTAACCTTTTCAATTATGGTAGGGTGATATAAACCCCAAAGCGTTGAAGGTTACCTACTCAGCTACTGAGATGTCAGGTATATTCCTTGATGTTTAGGGATTGAGGGTTTAGGGGTTAGGGATTCGGGTTTAGGGGTCGGGGTTTCGGGTCTAAGGGTTTAGACAAAGGAGTTTCGGGTTTAGGGGTTTAGATAAGGGGGTTTCGGGTTCAGAGGTTCAAATAAAGGGGTCTCGGGTTTAGGGGTTTTAGATAATGGGTTTAAGGTTCAGGGATTTAGGCTAAGCTTGGCTCCGACTTTGACAGATCTCCGCGCTTCCCCGAAACTCCAAGACCCCTCGAATACAATATCGGGGCCTCAATTAATAAATAGAATGAGGTCTTGGGATATAGTGCAAAGTTCAACGGGGAAAGCGCCTATAGGAGCACATAATCAAATTAGAATACTGCATCAAAGCCCCATAGTATGCATGCTTTAGATTTTAGGGAGCTCATGGCCATGTTAGGTATATTCCTTGATAAACGGTTTTCGGTTTTAGTGGTTTAGGACTTAAGGGTCTACCTTAACCCGGAATAAACTACCTTTTTAAGGACTTATATAAGGAATCATAATAAGGAACCCTAGAAGGGTACGTTCTTCAGGGTTAAGGTAGGGTTTAGGACTTAGGGGTTTAAGGGTTCGGTTTAGGGGTTTGGGAGTCGCCAGTCCAAGGATAAAAGTAGGGACCCTTAATACGGACCCCAAGGTATAAAACCTTAATATACCTGAACCTACCAAAACCTACTTTTTTTGGTAGGGTCCCTACAAATTCCATATTGAGGTTATAACAAGAACCTACAAAAAAGTAGGGTTTGGTAGGTTAAGGTAGCTATTATATACCCACAAAACCGCTCCATAGGGTAGGGACACCCCGTTAACGGTCCCTCTTTTTGCCTTTTGACATAGAACCCTAAACCCTAAGCGCTAAACCCTAAACCCCAACATGCGCCCTGCCTGCGCCTTTGTTCTGGTACGCTTCGGCCTTGGTGACAGCCAAAGCTGAAACCCCCCAAAGGGTTCCTTAAGGGATCTTTAGGGTTCCTTTAAGGGATCCATAGGGATTAGGGGTTTAGGGTTCCCAGAGACTTCAATATCCCTTAATTTTCAAAATCTGCCTGGAATTCTAGTAGGATCCCTAATACGATTTAAGGTATATCCCTTAGTTCAGGGATATTGGAATCTCTGGGTCCTAAATCCCTAAACCATGATCCGTCCACATCGGACCATTCCAAGAGAGCCCTTCTACAACCCCTGAAGAACCAGCACCTGCAAGAACCCTCACAGAAGCCTTAAAGAGACCCTAAACAGAAGCCTTAAATTAAAGAGCCCCTAAACAGAAGCCTCAAAGAGACCCTGAAATAACCCTTGTACCCGAACCCTTAGAGAATCCCAATAGGACCCCCTGAAGAACCAAAATAGAAACCTAAAGTGCCCGTATAGCCTCTTCGTTCCTAAACCCTAAACATCCCTAAACCCTGCTCAAAAGCAAGCAAGAGCTCGAACAAGTAGAACCCGCAGAGAACCCCAAGAGCCTTCACGTTGAAGCAAGCCGTCTCGTTCCTAAACCCTTACCCCCAAATCCGTTCACCCTAAACCCCTTCAGCCTAAACCCTCTAAACCCTAAAACCGTACACCCTAAACATCCTTAAACTCTCAACCCGTATAACCCCTAAACCCTTCAGACCCCTAAGCCCCTTAACCCTAAACATCCTTAACATCCCTAGGCACTAGAGCCTAAACCCCTAACCCCCTTAACCCTAAACATCCTTAAGCACCTCTACACCCGAAACCCCCTAAACCCTAAACCCCTTCACCCTAAATGTCCTCAAACATCCCTAAACCCCTAAACCCTCAATCCTAAAACCTAAACTTCAACCCAAAGCAAGCAAGACCCCAAACCCTAAACATCCCAAAACACCCCTAGACCCGAATCCAAGGATCTCGAAAGATCCTTGCAAGGAGCCCCTTCGATCCTCGTTAACGGAGCCCTGAAGATCCCTTCAAGGAACCCCATAAAAGGAGTCCTTGGGATCCCCTAAACCCTGAACCCTATAGATCCCTTTTAGATCCCTTAGAGGAACCCTAAAGATTTTTTAAAGGAACCCCATAGATCCTCTTTACAGGAACGCGAAAGATCCCTTAAAGGAAGCCTAAGAATTCCTTAAAGGAGCCTTATAGAAGGAGTCTTTGGGGAGCCGGAACCCTATAGATCCATTATAGCCCTTAAAGGAACCCTACAGATCCCTTAAAGGAGCCCTCAAGATCCCCTTAAAGGAGCAGCAAGAGCCGAAAAGCCCAGAGAGGCGTCGCGCCGTGCGCCTCTGCGTGCGCCTTGAGCTCCTGGACTCGACGGACTTCGGCGGGAGGGGGNGTTTTAGGGTTCTTAAGGAGTTTTAGCGTTCTTAAGGGCTTTTGATTAAGGTTTTGAAATTTTAAGGGGCTTAGGGTTTAGGGGTTTTGGGGTTTAGGGTTTAGGGTTTAGGGGTTTAGGGGGTTAGGATTTTGATTTATAATGGGGTTTCAGGTCTAGGGGTTTCCATCTGGGGGCAGTTTGGGCTGACGGGTTTTGGGGTTTAGGGTTCATTATGGGGGTCGGTTTAGGGTTTAGGGGTTTTGGGGTTTAGGGTTTATAGGGTTTATAGGGTTGCAGGGCTTATAGGGTTTAGGGTTTATAGGGTTTATAGGTTTACAGGGCTTATAGGGCTTATAGGGCTTAGGCTTAGGGTTTAGGGTTTATAGGGTTTCAGGTGTTTACAGGGTTTACAGGGTTTATAGGGCTTATAGGGCTTATAGGGTTTATAGGGCCTAGGGTTGTAGGGTTTAGGGTTTAGGGGGTGGGAAAGAAGGGAAATTGAGGGTCTGGGGTTTAGTGTGGTGAGATTACGGGAATATTTGGAGTTTAAGGGTTTAGGGTTGGCGGGGAGGGGGCGGGGGGGTAAGGCTATACCGTTTTGGGGTGGAGGATCTAGGGTTTCGAGTCCAGGGTATCCCAGTTAAGGCCCTCTAAACCTTAAGGACCGAAAGACCCCAAAAAAGCAAGGGCCCTGTGCCCTTGTGGTATGAATCCCTATATAGGTAGTATAAGAGCCTTAAACCCTTGTAGGGTTTATCTCGTGTTTTAGGTAGGGCTCTGCAAGGGCCCCGGTCGGATTCTACCTTTCTATGCCTTCTGGGCTTCTACAACGGGCTTGGAATGGTTCCACTGGGATTCGACAAGGCTTCCCTGCAGGGTTCAATGCTTCTCGAACTTCTGGATTGAGGGCTTCGCACTCCAAGGTTCAGGGTATAGGGTTTGCAGGTTGGGGGCCTAAATCCGAAACCCCAAGACCTTCTTGAAGCGCTTGTGGCCTAGGGTCTTCTTGAGGTGAAGCGATCTGCCGGCAAAGGTTGGTTTCTGAAGCTAGTCACATGGGAGGTGGGCTCTGTGAGGACCAGCCAGCAGCACAAAAACCGGAAATCATACCAAGCCCTAAAACACGGTTTAGCCGTACCAAATCCCTAAACCCTAAAACTAAAACCCTCAAACCCTACTGAAACCCTAAACGCTGAACACGACAAAGCCCAAGAACTACACTACCCGAACCCGACATCCCAAAGCCCTGCGATTACAAGCCTCTTTCAGACAAACAAAAGTAAATGTGTTGAATAACGCTTTGGTATGTAGTGTAGTACAAAACGAGAAATCCTGAGCAAGACCCAAAATTATTGAGGCCCCGACACTAAACCTACATAGAACCTTGAGGCAGCCCGTAACGGAACCCTTAAAGGAAGCCAATTCTAACTAGATTGGGCCTGAAAGGTGCTACCAAACCTAGGTTCCTGCGTAGCCCCAGTACAATAAGGGTACCCTTTTTCTTACTATTAGGTTTTAATGAGGGGACCCTAAAATAAAAAGGGCAAAAGGGTACCACTCAGGAACCTAGAAACCCTTGTAGAAACTCTAAGGCCTCAATTCCTAAACCCTACACCGCAAATTCCTAAACCCTAATGCATAGGGGCTGAGTACCCCAGCCCAAAAAAGGTTAACCTTTTGAATTATAGTAGGATTATATAAACCCCAAAAGGTTAAAGGTTACCTACCCAGCTACTAGGAATAAATTCATAAACCTTACCTGGACCCCCAAAGTATGTAGAATAATAGCCTTTTATAGGTTTTGGGCCATTATTTTACCTACTTTTGGGGGTCTAGGTAATATCGAAAAATCCTAAACGCTGATGGCGGCCTGGAAGGTACTTCCGACTGCCAGGTTGCCGACCCAGATTGTGCGTCGAGGATCCACTGGCTTCCTCGGTGTGGGGCTTTAGGGTTTAGGGGTTTAGGGGTTTAGGGGTTAGGGGTTTAGGGTTTAGGGTTTAGGGTTTAGGGGTTTAGGGGTTTAGGGTTTGGGGGTTTTGCGGTTAGGGGTTAGGGGTTTAGGGCTTTAGGGTTCTAGGGTTCGCGGTTTCCGGTTGCTAATGCTTCCTGAACTTTAAAAATGTTCTATAAGGGCTTTTTGAAGTTTTAGTCAGGATTCATTACGTCATTGTCGGGACTTGCAGAGGCTAAACGGGCTTTCTCACTGACTCTCGCATTCGTATTTGCTCTGATTACACAAGCTTGTCATTCTTGTATCCATTCCTAGCTTTGAGTATCCTAGCCCAAAAAAGGTTTACCTTTTCAATTATGGTAGGTTATATAAACCCCAAAAGGTTAAAGGTCACCTACTCAGCTACTAAGCAGAATCTTCCGCAAGCCTCGCAGCTGATTGCTCAAGGAGCTAGCCTTGGGATCCAAAACCCTACCGTTTGAAGGGTTCGACCCTCTAATTAGGGTTTAGGGTTTAGGGGTTTAGGGTTTAGGGTTTAGGTGCTATTTTGTAGGGTTTGGAGTCACAGGAGGCTTCTAGGCCTCAAAGTCTCGGGGGCGGGTTTGTGGGACCCCAGGTTGATTCTTGAGAGCATATAGTGAACCCCAAATAACCCAGCTTTTTAGGGTTCCCTAATATGATTTCTTTATACAAGTCCTTAAAAAGGTGGGTTATTTGGGGTTAAGGTAGGGTTTGGGATCTGGGGTCTATGGCTTAGGGTAGGGTGTTGCTGGAACTGCACGCAAAGTTGCAGTATGTAGAGTGAACCCCAGAAAGTTGGAACATCGATTTAGGATGATTCATGCTGGGATTCCCTTTACTTTACTTTAAGGGCAGGAGGCTAATGATGTTCCAACTTTCTAGCGTCTACTGTTGGGTTTGGGATTTGGGGTCTATGGCTTAGGGTAGGTTGTTGCTGGATCTGTACGCAAAGTTGCAGTATGTATGTGAAACCCATGATGCGGCTTATTGGCAAAACCCTGCATTTCACATCACAGGAAAGATTCTGTTGCTTTAGGGGCGCATAATGCCGATTTTGTTTACCTAACCTCCCTGAACCCTGAATTCTGAACCCTTGTGCTGCACAGAGCAATCGGCTACCAATACTGAACAACTGAGAAGCCACGGTGGGGTCCAAAACGAAACACAAACTACATCCTAAACCCTCGTAGACCCTTCAAATGTCCTACACTGCTTCGACTGGCAGAGTCTAAGGTCTACACTGCTGCGACTGGCAGAGTCTAAGGTGGTAGAAGGGTTGTAAATGTTTCGGGGTTTAGGGATATCGGAGCGTTAGTACTTAGCAAGAGACTTGCTTCATAAGGGCCTGATAAGAGGTTCTATAGGGGGCTTATGGTGGGCTCCGATGTGAAGGCCCCAACAAGTGGAATAAGGTTTTGGGGTCGGTTATAGTATACTTCTATTGATGATATAAATCCTGCATTACCTAAAGGACCCTAAACTTTCATTATGGGTAATGCAGGGTTTAGATCATCAACCGTAGTATACTTGTACAAGGACCCTCTCATGTTACACATTCCCACCCCTAGCATCCGATTGCAGCTTCACGAGTTCTTTGCAACAGGTGGTAGTCGTGAGTCTGGGCTTTTAAGTAACCAGGGAGAAAAAGTATAAACTTCTATTTCAGGAGCTCCAACCGATGTTCAAAATGTACCTATGCACTTGTCTTTTATTGCATAATGGTTCCGTTAAGAAAAAAGTATTGAAGTATGGTACTCCAAAGCTCAGGAGTCAGATCCCTAGTTCTCGCCAGTGCTCCCTACGGTTCCCTTACGGTTCCCTAAGGATCCCTTGTACCCTCCCCCCTTGAACTACCCTCCCTTAAGGACCCTATAATCTGAGGTGGAGACTTCCATCCCTTTCCTTTGCCTTTGCCCTGCCGGAGCATGGATGAGTCTCACATCATAAGGACCCTTAGGCGGGTAGGGATAATAAGGACTTAATATTGGGGCCTATTTAAGGAAGTCCTATGATCACGTCAACCACAATGATTCCAGTGACACCTGGAATGCAAAAGCGCTTCGGAATGTTTGTAAAACCCTAAACCCCTAAACCCTACACCCTAAACCCCTAAACCCCTGAACCCTATAAACCCTAAACCCCTAAACCCTAGACCCTCAACCCTAAACCCCTAAACCCTAAACCCTAAATTTAAACCCCTAAACCCTAAACCCCTAAACCCCAAGGGTTTCGGTCGCACGACTAAGACTGAGCTGACATCTGCTCAGAGGAATAAGCGACATGTGGGTAGTTGTCAAAATTAGAGTCCCTTTTTGGGTACCCTAAATAATACCATAATTTGAACAACCACCCATGCTGTCAACATCCATGCCTGGTTCCACTTCAGCGTGTGGTTGTGGACCTGAAACTCTTCTGTCGGCATTTGAAGCACTGTGGTTTGAAATCCAACAATATCAATAGCAGTAGCAGTAAGCATCAGAAGTAGCACTAGCCAACAGCAATAGCAATAATTATGAGAAGATGAAGAAGACATCACAAAATATGAAATTCTAATAATGACAATAATGACATCATCACCAATCATCGTAAGAATGCAAATCACAATATGAACGGTAATACACTTATTCCGAGTTTTGAACTCGCAGTTCCCAGCTCCCCAGCTGTTGCCGTTGCCACCTTTTTGCCTGGCGCGTGGGACATCGGAAGGTTTACTGATTCGGTGTTAATGGGCTTGGGGTTTCGGGTTCAGGTGGCTTCTAAAGGGCTTTGCAAGGGTAGTATGGGGGCCTTCATAGCTTCAATAATATATATATATATATATATGTGTGTGTATATATACATGTCTCTACAGATATAATCTACTGCCATTGCACATATCAACCCACATACATATGTAATAATAAGCATGTACAGATAGAGAGACAGAGAGATATAGACATATGTATGTGATGTATGAGTGTGTATATATCAATATGTATATATGCACACATTCCAAACAACTCCCTGGACACAAACAGCAACAAAAAAGCACTGCGCTGAAGAACCCTAAACCCTAAACCCTCCAGGCAAGGCCAAGTCGCCATCCATTTCCACCTCCGTTCCAGCCGCCACCCTGCTTAGGGCTTCGGGTGTGGGGCTTCGGGTTTAGGCCTAGGGATTAGGGTTTAGGGCTTTGGGATGGCCTACTGATTAGTTTAAGCGTTTAGGGTTTAGGGACACCGGGGTACGGGGTTTAGAGTTTAGGGTTTATTTTAGGGCTCTGGCCTCAGAACACCCATTCAAATGTATTGCTTGGGCCTTGCCGCCACGTTTCCAGCCATTGCCATCGTCCATGCCACTGCAATACTTGCAATCTTGGTATCGACAGGTCAAAAGGGGCAGCAGCAGCATGTGGGTGGGCTGCACTCCTCTTCCCTGCACCGCGCAACCCTCAACCCTAAAACGTCTCTTCTTCGACCGCTCTCTAGCAGAATGCTGGGGCCGCCACTTCCAAACTTGGGGATCCGCGGGCAGTAGCCCTGACGGCAGGTTTAGGGTTTAGGGGTTTAGGGTTTTTTGGGTCTCGCATGGCAGAGTTCGAGATTGGCACCTAGGTACTGCACCTGCTGTTGATCGGAAACAGCATGCTGCATGAAGCCGAAGGTCGTCGTGTCAGGCTGCTGGCGGCACCTTCTGCTCCATGTCCCAGCACCCCATGATGGCAGTCTTCGATGACCTCTTCGTGGAGGAAAAAGGTACCACACACAGAGAGCAGCAACGCCTGTCTCCAGCTCACCTATGAAACTCGCTGCAAACCACGCCACCCTCACTGTCTTCTCTCCTCACCCCCCCAAACTCCCCTCGCCCCGGCTTCGCCCCCCAGAAAAGTGAATGTGTGCTATCATGGGTTTTCGGATATTGTACTCTACATATGGAAACAAGGATCATCAAGGGATAGGCAATTAATGGGGGGGGGGTGGGGGGGCGGGTAGTCATAATTACACTACAATACGGAAAACGGGATCATAAAGTGACAAAAGCCGTCAATTGTTCGAAGCCCTGCTCAGACCTCCAATCTTAGGGTGCAGGATTTTCGGACTTTCTCACGCGTACATGGTCCAGCCACCTCAGAGGAGGCACACATCGCTGTATCTTACAAGGTTTAGAAACCCTAGTAAGCCCCAAACCCCGTGAGTTTAGGGCTTTGAGTTCAGAGCTTAAACCTTGGAGAGTCCAGAGTGCGAAGATCATGAAAACAGAGGCTGCAATGATTTATGGCGCTTGAACCTTACTCCCTAAACCTATCGGGCTTCTGCGTCGGGCTTTCGGATGAGGCTTCGGGGTGAAACCATGATGCTTTTGGAACCCTTAGCCCATTGATACCTACCTAGGCTCTCCATTGTAGTTCCTTTTTTTGGTTAACCAGTTTTATGGTTAGGATCCTATAATGGAGATTTTAGCTAACCAAAAAAAGGAACTACAATGGAGACTATGGGTAAATCCCGAATCCGACAAGCTCAGGCCGCAACTTCGCGATGGCGACAGGCTTGATATCTTCGAGCCGAAAGCGGCCGCTGCGATGAGGCTACGGCTTTTGGGGATTAGGTGGGATCTGGGGACTTGGTGATTGGCGTTTTATTTATGTTTTTTTTGGAGGGGTGGTATAGGTTAGCGTAGTATGTAGTATTTATTATATAGCATATGCATATGTACATGTATTACATAGTACAGTACACGGTACATGGTATAGTTACAAGTTCAGAACTAGCAAAGCATGTAGTATAGTATGTAGTCCATAGTATAGTATATAATTGTAACATGGTCTAAACCCTCAACCCTAAACCCAAACCCCTAAACCCAAACCCCTAAACCATAAACCCTAAACCCTAAACCCCTAAACCCTAAATCCCTAAACCCTACGCTAAGAGGAGGTGACCTCCGTAGGCCCCGGCCTGAAGACCTCTCCTGCCAGGCCCTGCACCAACGGCCCCGGCTGCACCTCAGATGAAACTAAGATATGCTGTAGTTTACCTAGAGGCTCATACCTTACCCCTTTTTTGGGCGCCTTCTTTTTTAGATAACAGATCCTAACCACAAAACTAGGCATCCTAAAAAAGGGGTAGGGTATGAGCCTCTAGGTAGGGCTTAGGGTCTAGGGATGTTTAGGGTTTCAGGGCTTCGGGTTTTAGGGTTTAGGTTTGTAGGGTTTAGGGCTTTAGGGTTTAGGCTAGGGTTTAGGGCTTTAGGGCTTTAGGGTTCTATAGGGGAGCTATGGGGTTCCTTAAAAAGGGTTCTTTTGGGGGATCTATAGGGTGTAGGGGTCTGTACAGGGTTTACGGTTTAATGTAGGAACCTGATTAAGAAACCTTGGGCCTTTATTAGGGTTCCTTATATGAATCATACTCTTTTGGGGTTATAGGCCCAGGGTTTCTTAATCAGGTTCCTACATTAAACCTCNTAAGAAACCTTGGGCCTTTATTAGGGTTCCTTATATGAATCATACTCTTTTGGGGTTATAGGCCCAGGGTTTCTTAATCAGGTTCCTACATTAAACCTCAAAGCACCAAACTTTCATGGGTTTTAGGGTTTAGGGTTTAGCCTCAACGGGCCTCGATGGGTTGCATGCAACTGCGCAGGGGGTTCTCTGACAGGGTCCCCTTTGGAAGCTCGCAAGTTCAGGCTTTCGGGATGTACCTACAGGCCTTACGGGGGATTCTATACAGGTACCTTGAAGCCGATAAGTATGGGCAGTTGTCAAAATTAGGGTTCCTTTTTGGGTACCCTAAATAATAGGTGCCGTATTATAATAGGGTACCCAAAAAGGGGCCATAATTTTGACAACCACCCATATGTACGATAAGGTACACGGAGCCTGGGGGACTATGGGATGATCTTCAGAGAAGATTGGGGGCCTGAAGTGTTCTTCATACGGCTGATGGACAAAATCCTGCATTACCTTAAGGACCTTAAACTCTGGGAATTACGGTATATTCCTTATAATGGGTAATGCAGGATTTTGTCCATCAACCGTATGCCCCTGGGTTCCCAAAGGAAGTGCTTCGTAGTAGCTTCCCGCCGTGGGTACCGAATATGCTTCTAGCTTAAAGCCCACAGCTCCTACCCCTTGTAGTAGAAGCCAGAAAGTTGAACATGGCTTTAGGAGGATTAGTGCTAGGATCCCTTATACTTTACCTTAAGGGCATGAGGATAATGATGTTCCAACTTTCTGGCTTCTACTATAGACCCGCCCTGAATCAGAACACCGCAATGACTTACTGAGCCAAGAGACCCTGAACCTGGTTTGCAAAAACTGAAACTCCAGAAATCTCTCTAAAACCCGGAGTGATTAAGCTTGGCGCAATAAAGATTTGCAAATATTTCTAGAACAAACCATCTACCTAGAGGCTCATACCCTACCCCTTTTTTAGGATACCTAGTTTTATGGTTAGGATCTGTTATCTTAAAAAGTAGGCGCCCTAAAAAAGGGATAGGGTATGAGCCTCTAGGTAAACCGCTGCTTCACCCCCTTCCCCGACCTCCACTCGAAGCATTCGACACCAAAGGTATTAAGAAACTGCCCCATGCGATGGACATCAAAATGGCCGTGCGCGGTTGGGTTGAGGGTTGAGAGCGTGGCATCTTGCGGGTAGAGCTCTAGGGGTTTTTGGGTTACCTTTTAGGATCCTTACTATATAGCTAGTTAAACAACAATAAGAACTACAGTAGAGACTGTAGGTAATGTTTAGGGTTGAGGATTTAGAGTTCGGGCATTCTTGCTCAAGGTCAAGGGTTTAGGGTTTGAGGCCTCCCAGAGGAACCTGCTTCGTTAGTTGAGGTTTCGCCCATCTAAGTCGCCAGCATCCAGGTACACTGCGGCCACCCCACTGGCATTTACGGCTGAAAAGCCGCCCAGAGCACCGCACCTAAGGAGTCGCAACAAAGCCGGAGGCAGGTTGAGTGCCCAGGACATTGAAAAGAGAAGGTGGGAAGCTACTTCTGCCATCTTCCCTGAAACCCTAAACCCTCAGCCCTCACCCCTAAACCCTAAACCCTAAACCCCTAAACCCTAAACCCCAAACCCTAAACCCTGAAGCTACCTTCTGCCGCCTTCCGTGTGGCTAAGCTGATCCTGCAGCGACTGTCCCCAGAATCTCCAAAAACCACGACTATTGAAGACATATCTATAGTCCCCATTGTAGTTCCTTTTTTGGTTTCACCAATTATATATTACGGATCCTATAAGGTAACCCCAAAAACGAACTGCAATTTAGACAATAGGTATGCTTCAAATCATGGTGAGAATCCTTCTATGATTTCAACCCTACTATTTCAGCCAGCCTCAATTTAAACAATGAATCCCGCCAGGATCCCTGAATTACGGGGTTTTGCCTGAGCTTTGAGGGGCTTTGTAGCCTCCTGGGTTTGGGTTTAGGGAATCATAAACTCTTGGTTTAGGGTTCTGGAAACGATAAACTAAACCCAAGACGCCAATGCTTGAGGGGTTTGGGAGCCTTTTGGTCGCTCCTCTCAGTGTTGCGCCAGCATGCGACCAGGGAGGATGGCGCAGAGAGCGGCAGCTTGATCCCACACCACCTTCGAAGATGCGACAACTCATAATGTAGGCTTCATGATTAGAATAGGGTTTGAGGATATATGATACTATAATTATAACAAGGAACCCCCAGAACCCTATTCCAATTATTAAGGCCCCCATATTCGGGTTTAGAGGTTTCCGTGAGTTTTGGGTTCAGGGATGATGCTCTACGGGTTGGGATACATTAGGTTTCGGAAGGGCTTTATAGTTTTACACGGAAGGATCAGGGCACTTATTAGGTAGGTCAGGTTTGAAGTGATCACTATCTTAATCGGGGTTATGCCAAACCGAATCCTACAGTACTTTCTAAATATAACCCATTGACTACGTCGCCGGAGTCCCTAAGTTAGCTGCCCAAGCACTCCGAATTCGCCTGAACTATGACTCATATTAGGGTTCAGAGTTTTCGTTGTAGGGTTTACCCACAGGCTCCATAGTAGCTCCTTTTCGGGATTACCTTATAGGATTCTAAATATGAACCCCCGAAAGGAACTGCTATGGAGCCTATGGGTATACTGTAAACCATCATGAATCAATCAAGGGAAGTTCCTTAATCCAGGGGGCTCTAGGGTCTCTGGGTGGGACCCAAAAACCCCTAAACCCTCCCCTAAGAGTCCAAAGGACCCAATAATTAGGTACTCGGGTTTGGGATAATAGTTATGTAGGTTACAATTTTTGAGAGTACATGATAATTGGGTACTTGGACCTTTAGCGCTCTATCCTAAACCCGACCCTTAAACTCTGCTAGCGGCCCAAACCCCTTCTAGATTCCTGTAAAGGCTCCTCGTAAGGAACCCCTAAACCCTGAAGCCTAAAACCTCAACGACCTCAACCCTAAACCCCGAAACGCTGAACCTCAAGCCTAAGCCCTGAAACCCTAAACCCCAAACCCCTAAACCCTCAACCCTAAACTACCCGCAGCTAAACGACCCTCCCGAGTGGAAGTTGCGATGCTTTCCGGCGAACAATGCTAAAAACAGATGAGATACCCCACAGCTACCTCTTAGTAGGTAGCTGGGGCACAGAATATATGGTTAGCAACGTGCTATTTAGGTATGTCTAGAGCTTTCTGTGTTTATAGGCTATACCTGTAGCCGAAAAGACCTACCTTTTTAAGGAACTATATATAGAAACCAAAATAACGAACCCTAGAAAGGTAGGTCTTCTCGGCTGCAGGTGGTGTTTAAAGGGGTACCGGGGTTTTTAGTCTTAGAGCTTGGGCCCCTTGTGGATATATGTGCTTTTTGGGGTCCCTAAGATTAGTGGCCTTAAGGACCCTCCCCTTACGACGCCGAGCAAAGAGCACCTCACGGACGTGGGAGAAACCTCGCAGGGCGCTTGGTCCTCGGGCAGCGCTTGCACCAAGTCCTTGGGGCTCGGTGGATTGAGGGTATTGGGGTTTAGGGTTTAGGGTTCAGAGTGGTTTAGGGCTTAGGGTGTAAGGGATTATGTTTTCCGGTTTAGAGATTAGGGCTTGGGGAATCCGGGATTTGGGATTTATTGTTCCGGACTCAGTGGCTCTGGGGATTAGGGTTTGCAGCTCAGCGGCTATAAAATAGATTTCGTGAGTTTCTTACTTAGTTGCTGAGTTCATAGGCCCCCAAAAGTGTACACTTTTAGTTTTATAGTGGGCAATATTATCCCCAAAAATGTAAAGTGTATCCACTCAGCTACTTATAAGCTTATACAAGGCTGTATGCTTTCTTTGATAAGGTCTAGGGTGTGGCGTCTGGCAGGTGAGGATCTTTCATCAAGGGGAGGTGATCCCTGCTCCAAAGCCATACAAAGCCTGGCTTCAAACCACCCTACATCCTATGGCTAAACCTGCTACACCATAACCTGTATCTTTGAACCTCAAGCACTTCTTCATCGAAGTCGCACTTCTAGCAGTGAGCCATGCTCTCGGCACACAAAGAAACCTCGAATGCCCTTATCCACCCGTATCATTCGGCCCTCATCAAACGCTTCATCAAAGACCCCAATGCAGCCCTTGTAGAAGCCCTTACGTAACGGTCGGTTCTAAATCGCAGCCGTGAAATCCCGCTAAAATCCACTCCGCCTGAAATCCCTACGCGAAAAGCCATGAGCCTCGTTGAAACGCCTCCAAGAATACAACATGTAACTTCACGAACAGAACAAAAACTCAAAAAAGCCAGAGCCCTCACAAGAAACCTTTGAGAAGAAAACACCCCGTCTGGCAGAACTGCGAGAGGAAGACCAATACTCACAAAAGAGCGGAGGGAGGCTTTACTATACCAATGCCAAAAGCCTGAACCCCAAACCCTAAACCCTAAATCCTAAACCCTGAACCCTAAACCCTCCCTGGTCCAAAATAAAACCACTGCACTTCAGTCCCTTGGGCCGATATTACAACAACCAACCTAAATACTGAATCCGAAACTCTAAACCCAGACCCCCGGGAGGATCTAAAAAATAGATCCCCTAATTTGGGACCCTAGCTACTCAAGGGTACTTTATAGGAACCCCCATTAAGGGATCTACTTTTTGGATCCTCCCGGGGGTCTGGGAACCTAAATACTAAATCCCAATTTCTAAACCCTGTAAACCCTTAACCTTGGGTGGGTATTACAGCTGCGTAAATCTAGGTGGTGCGTTTAAAACCAATGTAAAATATTAGAAAATAAGATCCTCTTAAGCCCAACAAGGGAAAATACAAAATGTCCCAAAGCCCTACCTAGTTTGGGGTATATTGTACCATAATCATAATAAGGAACCCCCAAAATAGTATAGGTAATTAAGGCCCCTGCAATTACGTCTAAACCCTAAACCCTAAACCCCAAAGTTAAATACTAAATCCCAAGCTCTCAACCCTGCAAACCTCTGACCCCAATCCCCAAAACCTCCCAGGAAATCCAAAACCTACGGTTCCAGGGGTTATACGGTTCTACCGCTCCAGCCTATAACAAAGGGGTCATGACCTATTATTTTGTAGGGTTTGGGGCTATAGGCTATGGGTAAACACCCTATAAAACCTACACATGTTTTTGGACTTGCATAAGGCAATCATTATAGGGAACCCTAGAAAGGTAGCTTTAGGCTCCAGGTCAACCCTAAACCCTAAAACCGTATACCCATAAACCCTAAACCCCAAAACCAAAAAGACAAAGAAGGCTGAGCTCCCCACGATGCGCAGGTTCTCCTCATAGCACGGCCTTGCAGGTAGACGGGTTAATGGTCTGGGTTCCTGCTAAAGAACTTCATTGAAGTCACCACAACAAGGAAATCCTCTGATTTACCATAGCTGCTTCTTAAAGTAATTGAAATTCAGTTCCTAAACTTAGGGGCTGATTCCCCTAGCCCAAAAAAAGGCTAACCTTTTCAAGTATGGTAAGATTAGATAACCCCAAAAGGTCAAAGGTTACCTACTCAGATACTAAGCTAAGGTTAAGGTCATATGGGAGTTTCCGGAAATTAGGGGTACCTTATTTTGGGGCCCATATAATCAGGATCCTACTATTTAGGGTACTATATTAGGATCCCCTATTTCGGAAACTCCCAAAAAGGGTTTTAAGGATAGGGGTTGAAGGTCTTGGGTTTAGGGTTCAGTTCAGGGTTTATAGGGCTTAGGAGTTTAGGGTTTGGGGTTTAGGGTTTAGGGTTTAGGAGTTTAGGGTTTGGGGTTTAGGGTTTAGGGTTTAGGAGTTTAGGGTTTGGGGTTTAGGGTTTAGGAGTTTAGGGTTTGGTTTAGGGTTTGGGGTTTAGGGTTTAGGAGTTTAGGGTTTGGGGTTTAGGGTTGAGGGTTTAGGAGTTTAGGGTTTAGGGTTTAGGAGTTTAGGGTTTGGGGTTTAGGAGTTTAGGATTTAGGGTGTAGGGTTCAGGGTCTGGGCTATAGATTACCGACTTTAGGGTTTAGGGATCAGGGTTTAGGACTTCGTCTAGCCAGACCCCCCAAAGACTCTAGAAAGTATATCCCCTAATTTGGGGCCCTATACTACTAAGGGTACTTTATAGGAAACCCCATTAAGGGATCTACTTTTTGGATCCTCCCGGAAATCTGGGTAGTGAGACGCTGCAGGTTCTTTCCTGGATTCTGGTTTAAGGATTTTCGGCTTAGGGCGTAGGCGTGGGATTTGAGGTTTTGAGTTTTGGGTTCAACTTAAGGTACCATCATAAGGAAGCCGTGTTATTCACCATAGGTCCCTACTATGGCATACTAAATAAACTTCCGTAAGACTGTAGCCAGCTTATGGGCCTGATATGATAGAGGGGCCCTAACAATGAGAACGGGGTTCCGTCAAGGGTCCCCTTACGGGGCTCCATTAATGTTACTAACAGGGTTCTATAATTTAGGGGCCTTAAGATCTACTTCTTCGGATGAGGTTTCGGTTCATATTAACCTAGACTTCTACTAGGAACCCTAAGGAATCGTATTGGTCACATGCAGGCTCCTAAATTAGGCTCCAACGGCTTCCATAAAGCTTTTGTGGATTCGGGCTCCGTGATTGTGCTGTAGGGCACATATCTTTCGGGTGCTTGCATGCCGGAACACATGCCACCACACAGCACGACAGTTATAGCTGAGGAGCTACTTCGGTCTGTCAATAAGCAGCTTAAGCTTCAGAAAACACTTGCTCGGCCAACTCCTTCCCACTAAACATCGTCATGATATGGCAGGCTTTCTGTGACCACTAAGGCAAGTAGCGCGAGCCAGAGGCTTTGGAGTCTCTGGGGATGCTTGCATATGACAGAACCCGACCCGCTAAACCCTACGTACTCGCACCCTAAGACCCCAACCCTAAACCCTAAACCCTAAACCCTACACCGGCCATGCCTCGGACGATGAACACTACGCCCTGAACCTTGGAAGCTGCCATTCCCCGACCCTAAAAAGGCTATAGATTCCCAAAAGCCCAAGAAACTCCGTAACACTCCTTTAAACCACATAAATCCCGTAATTCAACCCTTTCAACCCTAAATTCGGTGAGGTCCACAACTTTTGAGTGTCGCACGTTTCAGCACTCTGCAGCCTCGCAATGACACCGCACATTGTTGTGCTTCTTTCTGCCCGGATACGCCACAGAAATAAACGGTTAGACGTTAGACTTTCACACTACTACGAAGCCATGAGAACCCACAAGGGAAGATTCAGAGGCTCGGTATTGCAGAACGAATGTCTGATCAGCACGGTTACCACTATGTTTTGATTGCGGCCTGGGGCTTAGGGTTACCATTATCACATAAGGTTCTGATTGTGGCCAGTGTCATTGCTTGAAGCACTAAAAGACCACAGCTACACATGGATCCTGTGTTCAGGGTGCAATATACTGTGGCTTGAAAAACCTTCATGCTACTATTCCCAAGTAGGGGTTCCTCAATGGAATTGTAGTATACGTAATATTATAGCAGACCCCTTCTTCATGAAACTACGTGAAGTATACTCTAAACCCTAAACCCTAAACCCTCGAAACCCTAAACCCCTAAATAGTAATCAAGGATCCGATGCTAACTCTTGGGCTCTCTACTACATGCCTCTATGCGTGGGGGTTCCCAATTTGAGCTTCGAACTCGTAATCTTTCTTCCCCACGGTTTAGGGCATTTAGGGTTTAGGGTTCGGGGTTTAGGGTTTGGGGTTTAGGGTTTAGGGTACAGAAATGAAAGGTTAAGACTTCAGATTACTACTGAACTACCAGAGAGCTTAAGGGCTGAATATTGGAGAGATTAGATGTGAGCCCCTAGACCCTTTCCCCCAAAAGAAATCCAAACCCCAAAACCTCTGAAACCCTAAAACAACGATCTAGGAGTTAGGTCAGTTGCTACTCACACTGTACCATTTATGTAAAGGGACCTTAATGGGAACCCCAAACAGGGAACCCCAAGAATATAGTAGGAATATAATAGGTATATACCTATCTGGGTCCTTCTATTCGTATTATACACCCACTATATTCTTGGGGTTCCCTTTTTGGGGTTCCCATTAAATTATGCTGCTGCTCAGGCTGACAAGGACATTAAAACCTAGACCCTAAGACGAGCCTAGATTGCTTTAAGCTCTGCCTGGACACTGAATGATCTACCTCTTTTCAGGACCTTATGCAAGGAAATCACGCTCTTTAGGGTCCTGGTAGGTCCATCTTCCCAGAGACTCCAATATTAAGGAATATATCTCAAATCGTACTAGGGATCAGGGATCCTACTATGATTTAACGGTATATTCGTAATTACCCAGACGACCCCCTTGAGGATCCAAAAAGTAGATCCCATAATGGGGGTTCCTATGAAGTACCCTTAGTAGTATAGGGCCCCAAATTAGGGGATCTACTTTCTAGATCCTCCCGGGGGTCTGGGAACATAGAAGCCTGAAGAATTAGCAATATTCCCTTAATTAAGGCCTCAAATCGTATTAGGGATCCTACTACGGTTGATGGACAAAATCCTGCATGACCCTAAGGACCCTAAACTATGGGAATTCTGGTATATTCCTTATAATGGGTAATGCAGGATTTTGTCCATCAACCGTATGATTTAATGGTATATTCGAGTCTCTGGGTCTACGCACTCCGAGACGAAACGGATCTCCCACGGCCTGATCCGGTCAGCCGCTTTGAAACCGCCAGAGCCTGCGGAAAGAAGCGAAGTTGCAACAAGTACCTAGACTTCCCAATGGCCCGTTTATGGAGCCCTTATGGTCCTTAATAGTGGGTATTTAGGGTATATTAGAGGCTAGTTGGGGGTCTAAGTAGCGGGGTTGGTTTGGGACTTCGAGGTTTAAGTTTAGTCTTTTTTGAACGCCTTCTTCCATCCGCCTACGTAGGAATCCGGAACACCTGCTTAGGGTTCGAAGTTTTGGGTTTCCGGCATGGGGTTATCGGGGTGTAGGGGTTCAGGGGTTTTGCCGTGTAGAGTTTGGATGTTTACCTAAAGCTAAATTGCAGGACCGAGACCGACATAGAAGAACCGTGAGGGAAAGATTAAGACGAAGTTGCAAAGAGAGGTGCACAGAGAGCCCAATAGCCCTTAATTTAAGGCAGCCCATAGTACTTTAAGAGAGCCCACCAGCCCTGATTTTGAGGCCGCCCATGCTGTTTTTTAAGTATCTGCTTGAACTTAAGGGCTCACGGGCTCTCGTTAGTTGGAATCCCGAACGAAAGTGTTGCCCCGAGCCTTCCACGAGGAGGTCGAAGGGTTGTCCGTACTCGACGACCTGCAAGTTGCTAATATTCAGGGTTCAGGCAACAGGGTACAAAACAGGGTTGGGAGCTTCAGGAGAACCCTTGTCCGAAGCGGCAGCAGCTGGCGCCTGAGTCTTCTCCACCGGGCCCTGCGATGACAATCAAGATTGTTGACCGCTCAGGGTTCACGGTTTAGAGGTTTAGGGGTTTTGGGGTTTCGGAGTTCAGGGTTTAGGGGTTTCGGGGTTTCGGGGTTTAGGGGTCTAGGGTTTTGGGGTTTCGGAGTTCAGTGTTTAGGGGCTTAGGGGCTTAGGGGTTTAGGGGCTTTGGGGTTTAGGGGGTTTATGGGTGTATAAGGGTTCAGCATGCTGGGCTTCAAGTGTCGGGTTTAATGCGGTTCTCGGGTTTAGGGTCTGAGCACCAAATCCTCGGAAAGATCGGAGATGGAGATAGTCTGGGTTCCTCTTAAGGAACCTAACTGAAGTTACCACAACAAGGAACCCTCTTATGTACCATAGCTCCCTCTTAGTGTAACTGAAACTCAGATCCTTGACTAAGAGGCTGAGTACCCTCGCCCAAAATAGGTTCACTTTTTCAATTATGGCAGGAATATATAAACCCCAAAAGGCTAGAGGCGACCTACTCAGCTACTAAGTTGAGAACAGCCCAGTAGTCTTGTGGCCTGGACGCTGATGTACATGGCTTCCACCTTGAAGTAGGAGTCGAATGGGCATGGCGCCTGGCAAGCACCGTGGCAACACAGACCATGAGCTACAGGTTCCCTCGTTCTGACGACAAGTTCGGTGGGTTCGAACTTTGTTCAAAAGCCGCCTTCTTGGAGGGAATATGCCTAAACCCTACAAGCCCGAAAAGTTCGAAAGACGTAAGCCTTCATGTACAAGGACTGCCTGATTCCAGTGCCTCAGATCGACTGCGATGCGTGCCTCATCGCACCAGCAAACCTTCAGCTCAACGGCCTGGGAGGCAACGCATATTCTAAGGAGCCAAAATACTCATAACACAGGAATTTCGGGGAATGTTATACTATAATTTCCATGGGGCTACGCATAAAGGGGCCAAAGTGCGAACTTTTCACAGACTTACTTTGCGAAAGGGTACATTGCTCAGGTAAGCATCGGGCCTTGGCCTCGTACCTGTATCCAGCCTTGTGGGCCGAAGCTATCTGGGATAGCTGCCTCATTAGATGCCATGGATAGAAGCCCCTTACAGGTGGGTAGTTCTTCTTCCATAGTACTCCCATAAGACCCCCTTTACCTTATAGGAGTGGTATGGGAGGCTTATGGGAAACTACCCACCTAATAACTACCCANAGGTGGGTAGTTCTTCTTCCATAGTACTCCCATAAGACCCCCTTTACCTTATAGGAGTGGTATGGGAGGCTTATGGGAAACTACCCACCTAATAACTACCCACCTGTAAATGGCTTGGAAATGTAAGTAATCTGATCCGAATAATTGCCTCAGATAAGAAGATCCTGATTCCACAAAACCCTACTCATACTCGAAGGAACCACTCATGCAGAATAGTAACATCCCAGAGCCTGCCTGTAGTTTTAGGACCGACAGCACAGATTGTCACGCTAACGGAGTCCATGTTTTCTTCAACCCGCTCAACCCTAAACCCTGATTTCTAAACCCTAAACCCTGATTTCCAGCTTGGCTCGAGAATCGACATGGCTCGCCTTGTCCACCGCGACGCTGCGCCATACCTGAGTCGATATCCTAGCACGACTCTACCACGTTATACTGTTTAGGACTTCAGGGCTTCAGGGTTTGAGTATTCGACTTTCAGGATTCCTGGCTTCGCCATGGCCTTGTCAGATGAGCTAAGTGGCAGGCTCCGCTTAACCCTGCACTCTCAACTGGATAACTGAAACCCTAAATGCCATGCCTTCAAGAGCAATCCTAAATCCTGGTCCTATAACCTCCACCCTAAAGACTTCAACCCTAAATACCTTGCCTTTATATAAAACTCCCCAACCCAATTCCAAGCGGGTTGCCTGGTAGCTCTCGGAACCTTCGTCCCATGGACCCATTCCAGCACGTGAAATGTTCCCTGGGATTCGCCTGGCTTCAGTGTGGAGGCTTGGGTTAGGGGAGCTTATACATCGAGGAAGCTCAGAAAAGTTCGAGGTCCCTTGAAGAGGACTGCAATAACAACGAGCACTACAAGACGCAGCCCCCTAAACCTTGCGACCCTAAACCCTGAACCCAAACTCTAAACACCCTAAAGGTACGCTAAACCCCAGGCGCTGCACCCTTATCTTTGGCCTTAACCTACCTAAACTGGGACTTAGTCTAAGGGCTTGTGCTAGCTTAAGGCCAGAGTGCACAGCCATAGTGCTGTGCTCATACAACAGAAGCCACAAAATTGGAACATCATTGTCCTTATGCCCTTAAATAGGGTTTAGGGTTTAGGGGTTAGGGTGGTCGTAAAGCATACGGAATCCTCACACTAGTCATCCTAGATCCATGTTCCAACTTTCTGGGGTTCTCTGTAACCCCCTAAACCCTAAACCCTAAACCCTAACCCCCTAAACCCTAAACCCTAAACCCCTAAACCCCTAAACCCTAAACCCTAAACCCCTAAACCCTAAACCCTAAACCCATAAACCCTAAACCCTGTAACCCGCGCCAGGTAGACAGGAATGGTAGGACGTCGTTCACCGGAGTGGAGCCTCCCAGATGGCTCGGGGTTAGGGTTTAGGCATTTAGGGTCTAGGGATTAGGGTTTAGGGTTTAGGGTTTAGGGATTAGGGTTTAGGGTTTAGGGGTTTAGGATTCATGGTTTAGCGTTTAGGGTTTAGGGGTTTGGGGTTTAGGCATTTAGGGTCTAGGGAATAGGGTTTAGGGTTTAGGGGTTTAGGATTCACGGTTGAGGGTTTAGGGATTTAGGGTATATAGTTTAGGGGTTTAGGATTCACGGTTTAGGGTTTAGGGATTAGGGTTTAGGGGTTTAGGTTTAGGGTGGGACAAAGGAGGTCTTGTAAGGCCTCCACTGAGGGTCGTTGAGGGCTTTGGGGTTGTGAGGTTTAAGGTTTGGGGTTCGGGGTTTCGGGTTGAGCGTCAAACCAAACCCTGAACCTTGAAACGCGAAAGCTCCTAACGTCGTAAAATCCTAAACCCTAACTGCTGAGCCCCAGACGCCAAAGACCATCAACCCCTAATTCTATAAACTCCCAGAGCATTGAACCTCGAACCCTACAAGCTCCAAAAGTCTTAAGCGCAAAGCTCTAACTGCACGGCCAAAACCTTACACCCCAGACACAACACTCCTGTTATTGTAGATCCTGAAGCCTACACCCTAAGGCCTAAACTCCGCGACCCTAAACCCAAAACTCCTGAAACCCCAAACCCCTTAATTTTTCAACCCGAAACCCTATAATATAGGGGCCTAAACAAGTACCTTGTTATGATTATAGTATCATATACCCCCAAACCCAATTCAAATTATTCAGGCCTCTAAAAAAACCCTACTATAGACCCCTTATGGACCCCCTTATAGGAACTCTTTATCCTAAGTACCTAGGGTCTCCATTGTAGTTCCTTTTTTTGGTTAACCAGTTTTATGGTTAGGATCCTATAATAGAGATTTTGGTTAACCAAAAAAGGAACTACAATGGAGACTATAGGTATTACGTCAAATTATTAACCCAGAGGGTCCGAGTACCCAAATAGTAGGGTCTCAGGTCCCAAAATCCATACTCTGAATGGTTTTTGGACCTTGAAACCCTACTATTTGGGTACTTGGACCCTTAGGGTAAGGCCCCTACATTTTACCCAGGAGCCTCCAGCGCCGCAGGTCTGGTTTCGCAAGATCAAGCCTCGGAGCGATTGGAAGGTTCCAGCTCCGTTTAATCATAGGGGGCCCTTAGGGTGGTACGGCTGATGGACAAAATCCTGCATGACATTAAGGACCCTAAACTATGGGAATTGCGGTATATTCCTCATTATGGATAATGCAGGATTTTGACCATCAACCGTAGGGCGGAGGGGGTTTAGGGTTTAGGGTTTAGGGTTTAGGGTTTAGGGTTTAGGGTTGGGAGGGGGGTTGGGTTTAGGGGGTTTAGGCTTTGGGGGTTTGGGGTTTAGGAGTTTAAGGTTCAGGGTGTAGGGTTTAGAGCGACCGCTTTGTTTCAAAGGTCCCCAAAAGGAGCCCTCCAGCACCCTAAACCCTAAAACCCTAAAACCCTAAACCGTGAACCCTATAAAGGAATCCTAGAGCACCCTATCAAGGGTTCCTTTGAGGGGCTTCCTCTCAGGAGCTCGTGGATCTGAAGTTAGGACTTTAAAATAGGGGGCCTTCATAATTAGAACAGGGTTCCTTTAAAGAGTTCCGATAAGGGGGTCCATAAGGGATCTACAGTAGGGTCTTATATTAGGGGCCTTGATAATGAGAATAGTGTTTTGGGGGGTACCTAGTTATTATAGTAAGAAACCGGGTTTAGGGTCATAAGGGCTTGTAGGACGGACTTTACGATTTGAGGTTGGGGTTGGGGTTTCGGCTTTACTGTCTAAAGGTTCGGGACTGAAGGACTTGAGGTCAGGGTTTCTAGGTTACGTGTTTAGGGTTACAGGCTAACCCTACAGAAAAAGCTAGGTTCAGGTAGACTTCACTGGAGCCGGGCTGAGCCGAGGGCGGATGCGATCGGTGAGCCGGAAGGCTGCCCCAAAGAGGGCAATGTCGAAGGGGACACCTGCCTGGGGTTTCGGGGTATGGGGTTTCAGGGTCAGGGTTTCGGGCTTTGGGGCTTTCGGGTTCTAGGGTTTAGGGTTAAGGTTTTAGGGTTTAAGGGTTTCGGGTTTTAGGGTTTAGGACCCTAAAGTTTAGGGTTATGGGTATAATAGTTCTCGAAGTATGGTCCGGTTTAGTGTCCATTTTCTATGGGTTTAGGGTTCAGCGGCCGTGCTGTGTAGGGGGACCGAAAAAGGGACCCTGATTCCGAGAACCACCCGTATAGAGGCCTGAACAATGAACAAGGAGCCGTAAGGAACAGTTCGAGCAAGTTTTCAAGCAAGGAACCCTAAGCAATAGGATTAACAATTATTCAGGCTTCTCTACTAAGTTTCTGGGGCCTTGTAGGTGTCAGGGTTTAGGGTAGTATATACGGCTTTTGGTGTAGGTTTTGAGACCACAGAGACGTATGGGCAGTTCTGTAGATAAGAGGAACTACCCACAGGAACGACGGGACTGGCGTCGCAAAGCCTTTGCAGAGCCGTAAGACTCGACACCCAAGACCATGAGCTTACACTCCGTCTCTGGTAATATAGGGGCCTTAACAATTAGAATAGGGTTTCGGGGTCCATTATCCTATAAATATAATCAGGAACCCCAAAATAGTATTGGTAATTATTTTGGCCTCTATACTAGGGGATCCTGCCAAAAAGAAGCCTAAACCCTAAACCCTTCTCTGGCTTATGGCTCTTTCGTCGAGCAGCAGCTCGCACCCCGAAGCCACAACTCTGATTCCTAAGCCCAGAACCAGTCCACCCAAAAGGCGCAATAGAGGGGCTCCTTTAAAGGGGTCTAGGAGGGCTACTACAAGGGATCGATAGGGGTACTATAATGTAGAGGCCTTAATTATTTCAAGAGGGTCTTGGGGCCCATTATACTATACTATGCCACAATAGTATAGGTACCCTAAGGGTCCAAGTGCCCAAATAGTAGGGTTTCAAGGTCCAAAAACCATTCAGAGTATGGATTTTGGGACCTGAGACCCTACTATTTGGCCTCTGGGGTAAGTATTAAGGCCCCTATATTACACCCAACAGGCCTAGGCCCTCTTAGCCTGCTTGAGGCTACGGGGCTTCGAGTCTGAGATTCTCTCTTCTCAATAACCCGGCCCAAAAAGTTCACGGTTTAGGGTTTGGAATTTAGGGTTTAGGGTTTAGGGAGACCCAAACATAAGGCCAGCACATTTAAAGTTCGCTGATTCGCTGTCTAAGGGTTCGGGGGTTTTCAATCCAAAGTCATACAACCGACCCACATGTCTTGCCCCAAGATCTTCCAAAGTCCTTTAATTAAGGAACCCGGAATCTCCAATATTCCTTAATTACGGAATATACCTTAAAAAGTAGTAGGATCCCGAATATGAAAGGTTTATTCCCTAATTAAGGGATATTGGAGTCTCTGGGAATAAACCTTCACTCATACTAGGGATCCTACCGCATTTTATGAATTAGGGATACTGGAAGATCTGGGCTATGGGAAAGATCTTGGGATCTGACCAGAGCATAGGTGGTGCTCCCGACGTTCGGTCCCACCACGTGCTGAGCAGGGAGGCGCACACTTTGCCATTGGTTCTACCAGCATGGGTCTAATGTAGGAACCTGATTAAGAAACCTTGGGCCTTTATTAGGGTTCCTTATATGAATCCTACTACTTTGGGGGTTATAGGCCCAGGGTTTCTTAATCAGGGTCCTACATTAGGCTTTAAGTTTCAAGCTTTAGGAATTCGGGGTCCGATCCTTGCCACTGATTAGAACACTTTCTGCTGATCTCACTATTCAGAGCGATATCTCAAGCTACAGCAAAGCCACAATAGGCCACCAAGGCCTGCGCGCACCCTCCCTAAACCCTGATTAACCCTAAACCCTCTAAACCCCTCCAATTTAAACTATTAAACCCTGAACCCTCACAAAAGCAATAAATATAAACCCTCCAACCCCCTCGAATTTGAACCCTAAACCCTGAACCCTGAAAAACACTAAACCCTCTAAACCGCTAGACCCTAAACCCAGACACTGAACTCCTAAACCCTAGACCCTGGACCCCGCAAACCGTAACCGCCGAGCACCACCCTAAACCCTAAACCCTAATCGATCCCTTATAGGACCCCTTATAGGACCCCTCAAACAAACCCTTATAGGACCCTTTAGAGGACCCTTGAAGGACCCCTTAAAGGACCCCTTAAAGGACCCCTTACAGGACCCCTTAAAGGAACCCTTATAGGACCCCTTAAAGGAACCCAGGCAGGAACCCAGGCTACGCCCGTGCCCTTCGGCCTTGCGCTGCTTGCTTAGCCCTGGGCTTTCCTTCTTCTTCTCCCAGACCCCCAACAAAAAGTAGATCCCTTAAGGGTTTAGGGTTTAGGGGATCCCTTAACGGTTTAGGGTTTAGGGTTTAGGGGATCCCTTAAGGGTTTAGGGTTTAGGGTTTAGGGGATCCCTTAATGGGGGTTCCTACAAAGTACCCTTTAGTAGCTAGGGTCCCGAATCAGGGGAACTACTTTTAGATCCTCCCGGGGGTCTGGGCTGTCATCACGACGAGTATGAATCAGATAGTGGCAGCAATCATGTAGGAACCTGATTAAGAAACCTTGGGCCTTTAATTAGGGCTCCTTATATGAACCCTACTATTTTGTGGCTATAGGCCCAGAATTCTTAATCAGGTTCCTACATTAGCTGGAATAAGGTGCTGGGGCAAAGTTGACAACAGATACAATCGGGAACCCAATGGACGACGATTTAAAAATCATTCAGGCTTCTACTAGTGTTACCATTACTACTGCTATTAGCATTGCTACTAGTATCATTACTATTACTATTCTTCTTCTTATTGTCATCATTCTTATTGTTGTTATTATTGTTGTTATTGTTGTTCGTATTCGTGGTTATTACGAAAAAATCTTACTATCATTGCTATTATCGTTGCGTTGTTATTGGCATTCTTTCTGGAAGCACACAATGCAGGAAGACTCTCAGGGGGATGCCAGCCGCCCGGCTTTGAACTCGTAGTCTTCGGTGACATCGCACTGCTTGCCGACCTCGTCATCAAGGATGTAGGTGATTGTGTTGGGCTTAAGGCATAAGATCTAGGAGGTTTTAGGGTTCTGGGGTTTAGGGTTTGGGCTTCAAGGTTTAGGATTCAAACAGGGTTGGGGGATTCATCTTGAAGGCTCTAGGTTTCAGGGTTTAGGCAGCAGTCGTCGACCAAGATGATGGGCTCCGGCAAGTTCAGAATTTCAGGCCAACCCATCAAATCCCCCAAACCCTAATATGAGCCCTGGTAGAGTCTTGGATCAAAGACCTGCCTAGAGGCTCATACCCTACCCCTTTTTTAGGGCGCCGATAACAGATCCTAACCACGAAACTAGGTATCCTAAAAAAGGGGTAGGGTATGAGCCTCTCGGTAAGCCCTAACTCCGAAAAGCCCGGAGAGTGCTTACCGAGGGCCACTCGTTGCCGATGCAGTAGCAAACGATGAACCTGCGACTTCGGGTGGGAGGGTTCTTACGTAGGAGCTACCTGAACCCTTATGAATTCCTTATGATGACTTCCTGATTAAGAATCCTTAGAAAGGTAGGTTAATTCAGGGTCTAGAGGGAGGGTTTTAGGGTCTAAGGTTTCTCTATAGGGTTTCTGGCTTCTTTTGCGAAGCTTTCGTTCTATCTGTTACTCGTTTCATGGTTCCTCTGCGGTTCTTTTCGCGGGTTCCTTTTTGGGCTTGCTTGACGGGCTCCTTTAAGGGATCCTTACCGTTGTGTAAGTCAGCTGGGTTTTCGGGCATACCTGAACAAAGCTGAACCCACTTTTTGCAGGATCCCTGCGAATCCTCCATTCGGGATCTTAGGAACCCTAAACCCTAAACCCTACCAACAAGGCAGTGGGCTCTGGTAAGTTAAACGGATATCAGGCCGCTCTCTGGAAACTCCTCTCCTATACCCCTAAGAAAGGAACATACCGCAGATTGTAAGCGCCTTGCCTTTGCAGGGCTCCTCATTATGATTTCCTTATACAAGTCTTTAAAACGTTGCATTCTTCAGGGTCCTGGCCCTAAGACTCCATGTACCCATACAGTAGGTACTTAGGCCTTAAAGGGGCTAAGTTTTATTCAAATTGAAACTATACTCTTACATTGTTCTTCAATTGGAGATTCAGGTTGGGGTTGGTTAGGATATTGTCCAAAAACAAAACAATTAACCTACCATATGGGCACTTGGAGCCTTTGTGAGGTCTACCTGAAGGGGTAGTGGGCTCTCTGCGTTGTCTGCACATCATCCTTCGGCTGATGGACAAAATCCTGCATGACCCTAAGGACCCTAAACTATGGGAATTATGGTACATTCCTTATAATGGGTAATGCAGGATTTTGTCCATCAACCGTTTCATGGCGTCCAGCTTCAGGAAGCCAACTTGAGAGTGCAATGCTTAGGGTTTTTGGTCTAGGGTTGCTTAGGGTTCAGGCTTTAGGGTTCTTTTTTTTCAGGGTTTAGGGTTTAGGGTTTAGGGTTCAGGGTTTAGGGCTTGGGGTCTTGAGACTGCAATGTTTAGTTTCGGGGTGGATAGGGTAAACCCTAAATCCAAAAGCAACAGCAAGTGGAAGGCTTGGCACCAAGAAGGTAGTTCGGCGTGGGCTTAGGCTTATGGAGTTTGAGGGCGTGTAAAGATGTCTGGGTGTTTACTGTAGGGGCCTGAATGATTACCAATACTATTTTGAGGGGTTCCTTATTGCAATTAGAGTATAATGGGCCCCACAAGCCTCTTCTAATTATTAAGGACCCTATTGTTATTTTCAGGCTTCTGGCTTTGAGGGCCTCAGCGTAAAGCCCGAAAGAGTACATCCAGTCCAGAAGCCCCAAGTCAGAAAGCGTTTAGGGTTTAGGGTTTGGGTTTTAGGGTTTAGTTTTTGTGTTTTTGAACTCCTTTTTCCGCCTAAGGTACCAGCCGTGGACAGGGTTTTGGGTTTTGAGGGTTTGGGGTACAGGGAACCCTAGAAAGCTGGAACATGGATTTAGGAGCGATTAGCACGGGGACTCCCTATACTTTACTTTAGGTACGAGGATAGTGATGTGAACCTAAAGAAACCGGCTTTCACGGCAACGGGGGAGGGCGCGGAGCAAGTTGTACCTGGACTCGGGTAATATAGGGGCCTTAATAATTGCCAATACTATTCCGCGGGGCTCCTTATTATGATTATAGTATGATATGCCCTCCTTAGTATGATATACCCCAAACCCATTCTAATTATGAAGGTGCCTATATCTGTTCTAAGACCATTTAGAGGGTTTTTAGCGTTGAGGGATCACATGAGGGCCTAAACCCAAAGCACCAAACACCTGAGCCCTAAAGCTCAGAAAAATCCTGGAGCCTGAAGCCAACTTCCTTAACCCCCGAATATACCTTAGATTCTAGTAGGATCCCTAATATGGTTTAAGGTATATTCCTTAATTAAGGCTTAGGGATATTGGAGTCTCTGGGCCCTTGACGAGCCTATTGAAGCCTAAGCTCCTGAACCGCCGGTCCGCCCCGCGGCTGTGGAGGGTGCGGAGGGTGTGGCCCCTAAACCCCTAAACCTTAAGCCCCTTTCAGCCCTAAGCCTTAAGCCCTATGGCCCTATACCCTAAACCCGTGAAATTCTGAGCCCTAAACACACTGAGTGCCCCGCTGCCCGACGATCGGCAGCGTCAGCTTTCCCATCTCAAATTCCCTGGACGAGACCCGCAGGTTCACGGCCTAAGGGCTTTCGGGACCTCTAAACCCTGAACCCCATAAACCTGAAACCCCAAACCTCCCCTGGAGCTAACTTCTAAAGGCTCCTTATGATGATTTCCTTGCAAAAAGTCCTTAAAAGGTCAACCCTAAACGCTGAACCCCTAAACCCTGACCCCCAAAGCTTAAACCCTAAACCCCTCAACCCTCAAAGCCCTAGAGGCCTAATCCCTATACCCTACAGTAAACCCTAAACACCTCATGCCCCACAGCCCTAGAGGCCTAAACCCTATGCCCTCAAGCCCCCGAACTCTTAAACCCGAACTAAACTCCTGAACCCCTAAACCCTTAAACCCCAAACCGCTAAATCCTTACAGCCCCAACCTTAACCCTCCAAAACCTACTTTTTTGTAGGGTCCCTATAAAATCTATATTAGGGTTTATCATATGAACCCACAAAAAAGGTAGGTTAGGGAAAGCCCTAAGTGCTCCCTGCTAGGAACCCTCCAGGCATCCCTTACAGGATCCCCCAAAAAAGGAACCCTACCCTCAAAACCCAAAACCCCCAACCCCAAAACCCTAAATCCTAAACCTCTGAAGCCCTAAACCCTTATAGGATCTCCTAGACCCTGATAGGACCCCTTGAAGGAAGCCTCAAGCCCCCAAAGCTTCCCCCGAGGCTTCGGCTTGTAAAGAAAGAGCCGACTCCAGACCGCCAGGTTGTACACCTGGCCGGGTTGCCTTAAGGGATTCCTTTAAAGGAATCCCTTAAGGGCTCCTTTAAAGGAATCCCTTAAACGAACCCTTAAAGGATCCTATAAACGGGATCCCTGGAGGGTTCCTTTAAGGTCTATTTAGTTAGGGTTGTGTATAAACGGCCCGGCGTCTCGGAAGCTCTCACGCCGGCTTGGCCTCTGGAAATTGATCTTCCAGGCCTGTACCATGGCGAGTGGTGAAAGTGAGGGTTTAGGGGTTTAGGGTTTGGGGTTTGGAGAGGGTGTAGGGTTGAAACAATTAAACCGTACACCCCACCTAGGACCCTAAACCCTAAAGCTCTAAACGCTCAACACCCACTCTGGGCCCAGCATCTTTAGGCTGTGACAGTCACAAAGAACTCTGACAATTACTATATCAGCTCTTACCCCAAAGCTCCCAACCCCAAACCCTTCAGGCCCCCCGAATCCGCAAAGCTGTAAACCCTAAACCTCTACCTGGGCTTTTAAGTAACCAGGGAGAAAAAAGTATCAACTTTTCTTTCATAATGGCTCCTTCAAGGAAAATTGTATTAAAGTATGGTACTCCAAAGCCCAGTTACAGAACCCGAAACGAACGTCCTGCAACCTCCAGCTGAATCAGGTTCAAACAACACCTGCTCTGAAGCTCTCCTGCAAGCGTTGAAGGCTGGTAGAGTGTATAGGTTTAGTTTAGGCTCTAGGGTTTATAGGGCTTTCCACCGAGGCACGATCTGTACCGCAGACCACAGGTGCCGTGAAGTAGTCGCGGGAGAAGGCAAGGTGGTCCTACCGAGCAGCACCAAGGCGGCCCAAAGGATATATAAGAGTTTAGGGTTCAATTCAGCTATGATATGATATACTACACTGTAAGATGCCATAATACACCATGTTGTACTGCATTATACTAAAAATACTAAAATATGGTATAGCATGTCAGGAACATCCCTCGAATCAGAAACAAGGCTCCTTGCTGCGATGTCAGCTCTACTCCACCACTGGACTTTGAAGCAACCAGGGAGAAGTACAGACTGTGATTTCAGAATGGTTCCTTGAAGGAAAAGGTCCAACAAAAACATTCAAGTATGGTACTCCATAGCCTCCCCCCCTCCACCGGTCTAGGGGTTTAAGGGATTACCCAACAGCCTTTCTCCGTCTCTTGCGGCATGCAAAACCTGAAGATCGGGAGTCGGAACTGCGAGGCAGCTGCCCAGAGACTCCAATATACCTGAATTAAGGAATATTCCTTAGATCATATTTGGTAGCCTACTATAATTCAAGGTGTATTCAGTCACTAGGGGGTATTGGAGTCTCTGGGTGCATCGAAAACGCCATTCTGGCAAAGACGCCGCAGCACGGACCCACAAAAAGTGGGTGCTTCATGCCAGCTCCCGTAATATAGGGGCCTTAATAACCAGAATAGGGTTTTGGGTTCTAATAAGGAACCCCCGAAATAGTACACAGTATAGGTGATTGTTAAGCCCCTATGTTAAAATACTTCCATGTAAAATGGATGATAAATTTCGGATAAGAGAAACATGCCTCGTTCAACTTATAGCATCCTTTCTTGCAGCCCTTCTAGTAGCCCTCCTTTCGTGACAAAAGTATCCCATACGCTAGAACGACCCCCAGCATGCACCCCGTTTGAGGACGTGCCGGCGAGATATCTCCGCGCTCTTACGGCGGGAACTATGCCGACCTGAAGAGGGGCTTGGGCTTCAGGGTTTAGGGGTCCACCTCATGAGTCCAGCACATTACATGGCTGCACTCGGAGTTTCTCATCGTTCACAAAATCTCGGACGTAGACCCAAATCTTTGAAGACTTTTTCGATGGCTCTTGGACGTGACACGGTGCTAGGTTCACCGTGTCGGCCACCAGGAACTTGTTTGGGTCGTCCATCCTTCGGAGCATCCTGAGTTCTTGATAAGGAACGTATTTACAGTTGTTCCCATAAGAAGGACCTATAGCAGATAATCCGGGCCCTTACTATGCTATATATAGTACGTTATCTATTAATTTTTCCCAGCATCACAGACGGCAGCTCATATTTCTGTGGAGAACCAACCTGGCCCTGTTCTTGCGCAAACTTTGCCACGCGCCTGCGGATGCTGAGCCAATCCGACGGTTTCAGTATGGTCTGCAAGCATGGCATGCACGAGTGAATGTCATTGAGCAGGTTCTTGTCTCGCTTGAACTTGGCATGCACTTGCAGCACGTCCTGCTGGTCCGTACTGGCATCCACGAGCATCGTGAGTTCGCGCAGTTCGGGAATAGGATGTACCCTGCAGATCATCGAACTGCCCAGACTGTGTCTTGAGTAGCCGCCCTGGGACTCTGCAGCTGTGGACATGCGATCCTGAGCATCCTCCGCTTCGGAGTACACTGAGAGCGCTTCTGGAATCGCTCCGAGAGTTGCATCCGGATGTATCCGCGTATCCTTTCTTCCCCAGCAAGCCACAGAAACAAAACGCCAAATTTTCAGAGTACTACTACTCAAAGCTTTGTAAACCACGGTAAACCATAAGAACCCGAACATTTAAAGGTTGGGTATTTGAGAACCAAGTATCTGGATCTTCCGTAAATGCCAGAAGGTGAAGGGGCCCTGCAGCATCTAAAAAGCGTGGCACGGGGACATGGAAAATGTCCACACCAACCCGCGAATACGCGCTCGGTAGTGAGACGCGCAAGCACGGGGGAATGCTGCAACTTTTCTCCTTATCCTCCTTCTTGGGGGGACTTCGGCTTGCACTGCATGACTTCTGGACGAATTTCTCGAACTCCTTTTTTCCGTCTTGGTCGAGAAGGTCGGTAAACTTCACGCCTTCAAGATCGGTGGGCGTCGCCAGGACTCGTCTCAAGCGAGTGTTATCCCCGACGATGTTGAAACTATCATCCAGCAGCACGTCCGCATCGCAAACACTTCGCAAGACTCGCTGGAAGCCTTCCAAAGAGAGATTAGCGTTGGCCGACTGCAGTGAAGCTCTGACGCTGGTTCGCGCCCTCTCCTGCACCAGAATTGCGACTCCGCATACCAAGAACAGAATCGCAGCTTGAGCACAAAGGAAGTGAGAGGGAGGACCCCCCCGGCGTGGCGCCTCCTGGAGGCCGAAGTAGCATGCAACTTCCACCACAAAAACAAACGCCTGACATGGGATCCAAAAAGCACATAAGCATAAGCAAAGCATTTTATAGGGATATCCCTACCTTATTTGGCTTCATTATATATAAACCCTAAACTAAACCCTAAACCCTAAACCCCCAAGGGGCCCTATAGCCTGGCATGGGATCAACACCGGCGGGTCGTGAACGACGGCAGCGCAAAAGACGCGGGCGGCCGCCGAGTAACTCGAGTGGAAATTGTAATCCTCTCTTCTTCAATAACCGGGGCCAAAAAAGTTTAAACTTTCTAAGATAGACCAAATAAATAAGGCCAAAAAGTTTAAAGTTCCCCCAATGGCTATCTAAGAATCTGCTTCGTCTGCATATAAGTGTATGTTGAGGACGTAGAAGGCATGACCAACATGTGTGAGGAGCATGAGCAGTCGAAGCGTGTTGAAGGTGGTACGGGATCTCGCCAGCCAGCACCCGCATAGATATTGCATGAAGACCACCAAAAACTCGACTACAGTGGCAAATTCCGGCTGCTGCTGCATGCGGTACGCGTGAATCATGGCTACGACGACCGCGAAGTGTGACACGTATCGTATAACTTGCTGGTAGTGTTCTATCATCATCTTCCCCATGGCATCTTCCATAAGCTGATTGTGCAACTCCGGCTTCTTTACCTTCTCCCTCCTTTTCTCCATCCAGCTCGAGAACGCTGCCGACAAGCCCTCCAAATCCCAGTCTGCCAAAGTGGCATGGACAGACAGGAAAACTATGCCGCAGGCCACAGCTGCCGGAGCCGGAAGCATCGCAGTGAACTCTGCGAACATGCCTCAGGAGGCCGGAGCCGGGAGTCTACCTTCGAGCGCGGAATTTTGAGAACAAGTCAGAATTTCGGCTTGGCGAGTGGAGCCCGCATGCCTTGGAAGCATGTTTGGGCTTGATACACATGCACACGTACATCCACACGTGCATGCATGCATGCAGACAGACAGACAGACAGACAGGCAGACAGACAGAGAGACATACAGACGACGGACAAACAAGCACATACACATGTGCATATACATGTACACATGCATATACGTATACGGTATACATACACATATACGCATACATAGACATACACATATCAATGTACTTCTATGTATACATGTGCATCTGCATATATGTATATAGAAATATACATATGCACATATGCGCACATACACGTACACTTACATATACATATACATTTACATGTACATATACATATGCATACACATAGACATATGACGACATATACATCTAATTAAATACGCATATGCATATACATACACATGAACATATGCAAGCAGATACACATATCCATGAACCTTACATATACATATACGTGGACATATACCTGTACATATGTATATGTATACAGACATACAGATACGTATACACATACACGTACACAAACATACACACAGACAAAGAAACATACGCATCCACGTTCAAAAACGTGCGTACATACATGCATGCGCACATGCATACATACCACATTATACAACCCTATACATAATCCTAGCACCAGAGCTCCAGGGCCTTCTCCGAGAAGCCGTTTCCTTGCACCGTCAGCGTGCAGGGCAGGCCGTTGGTGCAGTAGAATTGCTGGCACGTGAGATCAGGCGAAGAAGGGGGCGGGGGGTATAAGGGTTCTAGAAAAGGTTCGAGTATACGGGTCGTATATAATTCTTTTGATGGAGTTGCATAAGAGGCTTCCATTACTAAGGGGTGCACAGGTCTTCTACAGGGGGTTTTTAGAGCTACGTAGGGACTGGAGGCAAGAAGGGTCTCGTATGGGTTTTGGGTTTAGCGACCAGCGAACCCCTCAAGCCTACCCGGCAGTAGTTCATGGGCCCATAATTGTGGGGGTTTAAGGGTTTAGGGTTTAACCGTTAACACAGTAGGACATTGTATCCACCGGCACAACATAGGCGAAGGGTCTGTAAAGGTTCTATGAGGTCTATGAGCGATTTTTAGGTGTGAAGGATCGGTCTCGCGGGCTCTACTTTGCAGGGGCGTTAATAACTAGAAAAAGCGTTTTTGTGGTATATTAAAACATAACTATGAAAAGCAACATCATAATAGTATAGGTAATCATTTAAAATTTAAGCCCCTGCGGCCGTACATGTCTGCACTGAGGCTTTGGGGCTCTAAGGTGGCCTAGGTGTAATGGTTCAGGCTTGTGGGCTTAGGGTTTTCGCAGGGATTGCTAGGTGGGGCTTTTAAAGCTGTTGAAAAATATTAGCTAATAAGATCCTCTTAAGCCCAACAAGGGGTTTTCGGGAGCCCTCTAAACCCTAAACCAAAGACCCCTAAACCCCTAAACCCTAAACTCATAACTCCCCAGAAACCCGAAACTTTGGACCCAAAACCCGGGACCCCCAACAGCACATAGGCATAAGCATTTTATAGGGATATCCCTACCTTATTGGGCTTCATTATAAGGGGGTTTATACGGGATATCCCTGTCCATATTTTGCTTATGTGCTTTTTTGGGGCCCTACCAATACCCGAGGGATTAAAACTGCGGGTTCCAAGTTTGCTGCTTCTTATAGAAGGATGCAACAGCTCGGGTACAGCAGCAGTTGCTGACAAGCTTCGGACGCACAGCCGACAGACATCAACATGAGCCACAAGCCTAAACCTGTAGCCACAAACACTTCATAGCCTTTGAATAGACCTCCTGCCTTGGAACTCTCACACACCCATATCAACCCTCAGAAAGGCCACTTTTCTGAAGTAGTCCAACCCTAAACCCTAAATCCTAAACCCCTAAACCCTAAACCCTAAACCCCTAAACCCTAAACCCCTAAACCCCTAAACCCTAAACCCTAGGGACACTGAACCCAAGCTCTTCCCCAAAGAGGATTTGGCAAGCAGGAATCTGAGCGAGCTTGTCGTGTGGGGAGTGGTTTGTTGCTTTTCCTCGGTGCGGCTTGGCTTATGTGCAGAAACACGTCCCAGTAACGTGAATCATACCTAAAGAGGACCACGCAAACCCCATTCAGCAAGAAATGCGCAGAAACCTGCCCACCTGCACTTGCGGCTGAGGGCCCAATGACCCAAAAATCACACGAAGGCGATTATTGCCACGATCCTCCGCTCGCAGAAAGTGCCCTAAACCCTAAACCCTAAACCCTAAACCCGAAGTCAGTCGCTACAGGGCTTAGGGAACTTTGAGGAAGAAACCCTAAACGCTACCCATAGGCCCCAAAGTAGTTCCTTTTTGGGATCCCCTTATAGAATTCTAAATATGAACCCCAAAAAGGAACTACTTTGGGGCCTATGGGTAAAGCCTACTAGGGTTTAGCTTGAAGCCGGATCAGAAACATCTGTGGTGGGGTCCAGGGGTCTTGTAAAATGCGAATAATACATTGTTGTAAACTGTGCGAAAATTGATATAAACAAATTACTCTATATATATATATATATATATATGTCTAATGTATACATAATACATAATATGCGCATATGATGCGAATGTCTTAAATAATGGGGTACAGGAATTCAAAGTGCCACAAGGTGCTGCCCTCTTTCTGGTATAATACTCACAGCACGGGCAACTGGGCTCTTGGTCAGGACCTTAGGGTTAAGGGTCGTAAGTTAGGCTACCCCAACAAGTTCATAATAAGGAAACGATATTATTTACTATAGATCCCTAGCAATTGAGCCAAAATAGAAAGAATATGCTTAATACCCCCTCGGAGTTCCATGATAATATAACCTCATTCCTAACCTAAGAGCGCGAAACATTAAGGCGGTTTTGGGTTTACCTTTGGCCCCCAAAACCGACCTTTTTAAGAAATTATACATAGAAACCATAATAAGGAATCCTAAAAAAGGTAGGTTTTTCCGGCCACAGGTAGGGTTTAGGGAAGATTCCACAACACGAACCCAGACGAGTAGTCGGTCCCCGAAGAACAGGTTGCGCGTAGCGCCGTGGGCTGCCAGTTGGCTGGGGTTCTCCTGGGCCAAGGAAAGGTTTAGGGTTTGGGGCTTAGGGTTTGGGGTTTTGGAATTTGGGCTTTGGGTTTTGGGTGTTGGGTGTAGGGTTCAAGGATTAGAAATTAGGGCTTCAGAAGGGTAGATCCTGGTGTGCACTTGTCCATGAGGAGTTTTTGGAGCGTCGACCGCTCTCTAGGGCTTTGGGTTGGGGTTTTGGGTTTTGGGCTTAAAGGGAAGCATCCTTGTACCGCATACTGTCTGCTGCAAGACTCACCGTCGCGCGTAACTCGCTGGTAAAGTGGCAGCCGAAACCCGAAATCCTACAACCCTAAACCCTCACGCCTAAACCCTAAAACCCTCAATCGAAAACCCTGAAACCCCACAACCCTAAACCTTAATTAAACCCTGAACCCCCCAACCCTAAAGCCCTAAACCTTAAACCCTAAACCCCTCAACCCTCAACCCTAAAGCCTAAACCCTCAAACCCTAAACCGTTAACCGGCAAGTCGTGTCTGAGGGCCGAACCATGGCACTCACCCAGCTCGCCAGCCGATCGCCTGAGCAAAAAAGCCAAGCAGAAGACGGGTTTGAGTTTAGGGGTTTAGTGTTTTAGGGTTTTGGGGTTTTGGGGTTTTAGGGGTTAGGGTTTAGGGTTTAGGGTTTAGGGTTTAGAGTTTAGGGGTTTAGGGTTTAGGGGTTTAGGGGTTGAGGGTTTAGGGTAGCTTCAGGCTTTGAAATGGAGGCAGATGCCTACTCAACGGTTTGGAGTTGAGGGTGCAGGGTTGTAGCTTAGGCGAGTTAAGTGCCTTCTGAATGCGTGGAGTCTTTGGCGAAGCCAAAACTCTGATTCCTAAGCCCAGAACCAGTACACCCAAAAGGCCCAATGTAGGGGCTCCTTTAAAGGGGTCTATAAGGGCTACTACAAGGGATCTATAAGGGTACTATAATATAGGGACGTGGATAATTAGAATAAGGTTTCGGGGTACAGTATACTATAGTTATAACCCCAAGGGTCCAAGTACCCAATAATCATATACTCTCCAAAATCCTAACCTACATAACTACTATCCTAAAACCGAGTACCTGATTACTGGGTCCTTTGGACCCTTGGGGTAATAAGGATCCCCCAAACTGGCAGGCCGACACCTCTCTGAGTAGAGGGTTTAGGGTTTAGGGTTTAGGGTTTAGGGTTAGGGGAGAACCCTAGGCCATAGACGCCTGAACTCACCAAACACAGACAGAGAACCTACCTCCCAAACCCCGAAAGACCCCAGCTCCTCAGACCCTGAGACTTTTAAACCCGAAAAAAAGGGGCCTTAATAATTAGGATAGGGTTTTGGGTTACATTTTACTGTTGTTTTTTTAATATAAGGAGCCTTTAAGCCCTAGTACAGGGGCCTTAGTAATTAGGATAGGGTTTTGGGGTTCATCATGCTATAGTTATCACAAGGAGCCCCCCAAACTGGTATAGGTAATTATTAAAGACCCCTATAGTAAAATTTCTGCCCCCAGGGCCGGGGACCGAAGTATCCGGATCGTGGTGGTTCCAGCTCCCCTAGTGCCTGCGCTCGCTGCAGGACGGGAGAAATCCATATAATTCAGGGCTTAGGGCCTGTAGAGCATAAAAGGGGTTGAGTTCCGGGTAAGGGCCAGTATGGCATGAAAGGGGTTCAGTGGGGTTAAGTGAGTTGAAGGCCAGTCTAGGGGTTTGGGGAGAGGTGCTAAGGAATCTAGCTCAATTTACCATAACAGGGATACATTCACGCGAGACCTCAAAGGCCTTCGGGGTTTACTGTTCAGAGTGTTAAGCTCGAACGTCCAAACCACACCATGCCCAAACCCCTTAAAGCCTCAGCTCCAATCGTCCCTACCGGCGCCAAACCCTAAGACCTCAGGATCCTACAGTGAACTCCAAACACTTGGAACATGGGTTTAGGATGATTAGTGCTGGGATTCCCTTGTTGACCAAGGGCATGAAGTTAACGATGTTCCCACTTTCTGGCTTCTTCTGTAACACCCTAGAAACCTTTCTCGTAGACCCTGCGACCTTAAGTAGGGGGACGCTTGGGGATATAGACCCTCTCAATGAAGTCCCCGTTTTAGACAGCCAGAAGGCTCGTGAAGAAAGGTCTCCCTACTATTGCCTAGGCACCCTTAACTAGGCTCCTGAGTAGCCCCTTTATAATAAGGATACCATTTTTCCTACTGTTTGGTGTTCATAAGGGGGCCCTAAACCAAAATGGGCAAAAAGATACTACTCACGAACCTAGCATCATAGATGGACAAAAAGTATAGGTCATTATTGAGGCCCCTATATTAGGCACCCTTTAAAGTGGTCCAAGGACCAGCCTCCGTAGTGTACGCCTGTCCGGCAATGACCCAGTATTTCCCAAGCCTGGACCGAGGGCTCAGGGCCAGAAGGAAGAATCGAGTTGAGGATTTAGGGTTTCGGGCTTTGGGGGGTGTAGGGTTGAGGGGTTAAGGTTTAGGGTGTCGGGCTTTGGGGAGGTGTAGGGTTGAGGGGTTTAGGGCTCAGGTTTAAAGGTTTAGAAATTATAGTCATGGGCTTCAGGGCCAGGGGTGTCTATCAGGGCTTAGTGTATCCGAGGATTTGGACCAAAGTTTGAGATCCAGGGTATGGATGCTACCTTAACCCTGAAGAACCTACCCTTTTAGGGTTCCTTATTTATATGATTTCCTTATATAAGTCCTTAAAAAGGTAGGTTATTCCGGGTTAAGGTATACCCTACACCCCAAACTCGAGACCGCCTGAAACTCGAAACCCTTTTTCTTGGCCGACTTCTGAACCCCTCCTAAGAGTTAAACTTTTAGCCTCCTTATTATAGTGCGTATAGAAACCCAAAAAGTTAAAGTCCTAAGAGCCAACCAGAAGAACACCCAGTTTTGTGGTCCAGGGATTTGGGGCTTGGCTGGGTCTCAAGTGACAAATACAGCAGAGGATTAGCCCCCAAAACCGGTGCAAACCCCGAGCACCCTAATGTACAGGCCTTAAGAGTCTGAGGTATACATTAGTCATTAAACCTATTTATGAAAAGGATACAAAACAGTAACCGTTCTCAAGGATCAGGTGGATGCAAGCTTTGAGTAGGCAAGCTCCCGGCAGGTCTTTGGCATGCTCCTTCACCAGTCGATACACCTCAGCGTAGGTTGACCACCATGATTAGAATATCTTCCCCCCAAGTACTCCAAGTACTGGCCACATAAGTCTTCCCCTACGTGTAACCTCTTGCAACGAATATAGCAACTATGCTCAAGTTGATGAACCCTACAGCCCTAAACAGGGGTCTGAGTCTGCTCCTGTTAAGTTACCGAGTTTCGGAACAAGCATCATCCGGCTTTCCTGGGATTTTAAGTAACCAGGGAGAAAATAGTATAAACTGTTATTTCATAATGGTTCCATGAAAAAAAGTATTAAAGTATGGTACTCCAAAGCCCAGCTTCCGGCCTTACTATCTTTGTCATCATCACCGGTGTCACCGTCGTCACCATCATCATGGTCATCATCGTCAGAACCACCGCCGCCACCACCGCCACCAGCCTCATAGACATCATCGCCGCATCCTCAACACCCGTGCTGTGTTTGCACTGTTGTCTTGAGATTTGACAGTATCAAAGTCAAGCGCTTACAAAACCGGAGAGAGGATCACTGCGAAGGCTACTGCAAAGAAGAAGATGATGAATCTTGTTGATGATGACGACGACGATGATGGTGATGGTGCTCATGCTGCTGCTGATGCTGATGAGCATCTATTTAAGCCCTTCCTACCCCCAAAGCCATAAAACTTGGCTGACTTCTGAACCCATCCTGAAAGTTAAACTTTTAGCCTCCTTACTATAGTTCATATGAGCGCTTGTCAAAACTTCTTGTTCATGGCTAGACCATGGATGATTTGGGGGGGTCCTATCGCTTTACAAGGGTTCCGTCACATGTTTCTGTGAGGTATCGCTTTGCTCTTGTGAAAGTAAGAAGACCATCAGACTCACTGATCCCACTCGTAGCTTGCCCTGCCCCTTACTGCCCTTTGCTGCCCTTTAGAGCTTAACTGCATTTTACCTGCCCTTTACTGCCCCTGACGGCTATTACTGCCCTTGACCTGCCCTTTACCTGCCCTTCACTGCCCTTTACTGCACTTTACTGCGCTTGACTGCCCTTTACTGCCCTCTGCTGGCCTTTGCTGCATGGGGCAGTGGCTCATAAAACGATCTGGTAGGTATCGATTAGGGTATCGATTGGGTATCGATTAGGGTATCGATTGCCTAGCCATATATCACACCAAAAATTTAGGCACAAATGCCGCGGCTGCACGGACATGCCACAACAGATGATCTTCGTTGATCGTATCGCTTTTGAGGGGGTCCTATCGCTTTCCAAGGAAATTGGCAAGATCCGACATTCCACGGTCACCCTACTCTTAACTACAATTACGGAAGTTTTGACAGATGCTCATATAGAAACCCAAAAACTTTAATCCTAAGAGCCAACCAGAAGAACGCCAAGAAAAGACTAAACCCCAACCCCCAAACTCCGAAGCCCGGAGGCCTTGACACCGGCTTCCTACAACTCTCAAAAAAACACAAAAACAACAAAAGCATAGTGCATAAAAAAGCATGTTGAATTGGGTAAAGACACGAATAATATGTGAACATCGAAAAGAAGACGACATACCCCAAACCACAAACCCTAAAACCCTAAACCTTAACCGGTAAGAGTGTTGTTTTGTTGTGGGTGTTTTTTTGCTGCGTGTGCGCGGCGCGTTTTTTTCTGCAGGTGCGCGGCGCTTTGTTTTGCTGCGGGTGGTTTTTGCTGTACGTGGGTGCTCCGGGCGGCAGGCAGCGAGTGGATGAGTGAGCTCGCGCACGCGCGTTTTATATTTTTTGCTGCGTGCGTGCCCGGCCAGGGTGTTTTTTTTTTTGTTGTGGCCCCTTTTTGCTTGTGCCCCGCGTCATTGGTTTCTAGAAAATTTTGTGCTGTCGGCCCTGGGTGTGCAAAGTGTTGTTTTTTTTGTTGCGCTCCGTTGGGCGCCGCGACCTTTCGGCGGGGCCAGAGCAAAAAAAAAACACCACCCAGGGTGTGTTTTTTGTGTTTTTTTTTGCTCCGGCCCCGGGGAAAGGCAGGGGAAGGAGAAGCCCCGTGCCGGC